>JALGPY010000006.1:54484840-54935664 GCA_023055425.1 Linanthus parryae | reverse complement strand
CCACCCTGTCCTTTGAAGAGAATTGAGATAGTACCTGAGAAGGAACTTGATACCCTGGAGGTAACTCCATATAAACCTCTTCATCCAGCTCTCCATGTAGAATTGCACTGTTGACATCCAACTGCAAGCCATGCCAACCATTCAGAGCTGCCAAAGCTAGTAAACTCTTGAGAGTAGGCAACTTGGCCACAGGAGAGAAAGTCTCTGTGTAATCAATTCCCTCTGTTTGTGTGTGACCTTTTTCCACAGTCTTGCCTTGTACCTTTCAACATGTCCATTGAACTTGAAATTAACCTTGTACACGCACCTGCACCCCCCCCCCCCCACAGGGTCATGTCCAGTAGGAAGAGCAGCAATATGCCAATTTTTTATTTAATTCCAGAGCTTGCAGCTCCTCATGCATAGCTTGCATCCATGCAGAAGACTTGCAAGCTTCTTGATAACTATGAGGCTCTGAGATTGTATCTATAATGGCTAAAACACTTAGAATAAGTAGAAAGACCTGGTGCAGTATCAAATATCATTGGTGCCAAAGATGCTGACACCATTATGTGACCACCAACAACATAATCTTTAAGTATTGTGGTGCCTGGGTTCTCTATTACTTCTTCTCACGGGGACAATAGTAGGAACTGGAGATGTTGACTGTGGTGAATCAGCAAGAGTTCAAGAACTAAGATCTGCCTCAAGAGAAGGAACTACAGGAAGATTACCATAATTCAAAGTGCTTTCTGACAAAACGGGTGCCGGTAAGACCAAGTCATCACCGAAATGAGGCCAAGAAGAAGATAATGTGGCAAAAGGAAACGCATTCTCATGAAAAATGACATTTATATAGATGATAAATTGCACTCCCTCAATTTATACAACTTATAACCCTTCGTTCCAAACACATATCCCAAGAATACACAAGGCTCAGCTCTAGCATCAAATTTTGTTCTCCCTTGCTGCAATGTGGAAGCATAGCACAAACACCCAAAAACTCTCAAAGAATCATATTCTGGAAGCTCAATGTATAGACATTGATAAGGTGACTTGTGTTGTAGCACAGGAAAAAGGACTCTACTGATAATATATGTGGTTGTCAAAACACTATCACTCCAGAACAAAGTTTTCAGAACCGGACCGACCATCGAACCGGTGAGACACGGGTTCACGGTCGGACCGGTGGTTGGACATGTTCAACTGCATGTTATATTTAATACTATATAAATATTATTTCTTTACAAATAATAATAATAATAATAATAATATATTATACTATAAAGATGAATTAATCATGACTATCTTTAAAGAAAATATGGCTTATGACTAACAATATATAATTTAACTTTTGACATAAATATAAAAATATAACTAATAAGAGAAATTAAAAAAAAAAACAAAATAACTAACATTTTTATCAAATTGCACACCAAGAACAATGGTCGTTCTTTTTTCTTTTTCTTTTTTTTTTTTTTGAAATAGAACACAAGTCATTATTATAAACATAGAATCTACATTAAGTTTTTCGTTTTTTCAGTGCAGCAAACAGAGTTGCAAAAAAAGAGTGCAGCAAACCTATTAATAACAAAAGAAACATAATAACAAAAGAAATATAATAATAACGAAATAAACTAATGTGGCAACTTTTACACCACATAGAAGTATTACTACTGAAATTGTTGCCCTTTTATTTTCTTTGTTCTTATCCCTTCCATAATCTCTAAATCTCTCTCTCTTCAACCTTACTGTTATCTATCTCTTCCCACCCTCATCATCTTCCTCTTCTCTTCACCCTCACGTCGTTCGCTCTCCCACACGGTTCAAAATCTTCATCTCTTATTCTCTCTCTTATGCGTACTCTTTGCTCCTCAGTCGATTGCGCTTCCGGCCTTTATTGCGAAAGGAGGCCGTCGATTATACATGAAGTGTGTCATGGCGGCAGCATATCAATTGATTCAATCAACAGTGATCTACTTTTGGATGTCGATTTGTGGACCTTCGACTTTTAGTTGACAGTTTACTCGTATCTTCACTTGGCAGAGTTCACAGAGAGAAATTTCGGTTTTCATTTTTTTTTTTTTTTGCAAAAAACGGCTAAACCGGTCAGAACCGGCCGGTTCAACGGTTCAGTGAAAACCGCCGGTTTTTGACCAGTTTTGACCAGTTTTCTGCATCTCCGGTCCATTAGCTAAACCGGAGTGGATACCCATTGGTTCACTGGTCAAACCGGCCGGTCCCGTCCCGTTTTTAAATCTATGCTCCAGAACTTGTCTGGCAAAGAGGACTGAAACTTAAGAGCTCTTGCCACATTCAACAAGTGTTGATGTTTCCTCTCAACTACTGAATTTTGTTGATGAGCTTTCACACAACTCAGTTGATGCACTATTCCTTTCTCTAGCATAAAATCAATCAAGGCTAAATCTTTAGCATTATCACTTCTAATCTTCTTGATCTTCACATCGAACTGTGTCTCAACCATTTTGTAGAATTGAGGAATAAGAACTTGAGCTTCTGATTTGTGCACAATCAAATACACCCATGTCATCCTAGTGATATCATCCACCAAGGTCAAAAAATACATGTGCCCTGGATAGGTAGGAACCCTTTATGCCCCCCCCCCCCCAGATGTCACAGTGAACAAGTGAAAAAGGTGTCAACTCCATCTTTCCAATACTAGGAAAGGGCAACTTCTTTCGCTTTGCCTGTGGACAAACCTCACATTGAGAATTATCAATTGAGCCTGCATACTTCAAGGTTGTGATCATCCTTTTGAGCTTGACATCTGACAAATTTCATAATCTTTGATGACATGTCTGATATAAAGCATCATGTTTGGCTTAGCAACTGCTGCATTACACAGACCAGCACCAAATTTATTTATCTTCAAAAGATAGAGACCATTAGACGTATGGCCCTCCCCAATAAGAATCTCGGTGTCTTCTTGCAGAATTCTGCAACTTTCTGCATTACAAACAAAAATGAACCTATGCACTTTGGCCAACTCTGTCATAGAAATCAGGTTAAACTGGAAATTAGGAACATAAAGAACTCCCTCAAGCTGAAGAGTAGGAGTCAAAATAACATTCTCTGTATGAGAAACTTTTACTCTATTACCATTAGGCAAGTAGACAAAAACATTACAAACCTCAACAACTGCACTAAGAATACTAAGATCATGGCACATGTGATCAGTGGCTCCACTATCAATGATCCAAATCTCACCACTAGAATGAATAGTGGTCAAAGATCTATGAAATCAATAAGATCCAAAAACACCTCCCATAAAATGCTAAGTGTAAGATGAAGCATTACTTTTAGCATATTGATGAACATGACTCTCCATATGACCAGAATGGTTACTGTGAGATGGAGAATTGGAACTAGAATCACTGACACCACCATGACTAGACTGTTGCATATGTGTATTAATGTATTGCATCATTTGATTACACTGATTCTGAGTAAATGGAAAAGATCCCTTATATGTAGCCCCAACATCAGTAGAGATACTGTCACTGGCCACATTTTGTACCTGAGACTTTGTCTTGTTGTTGAAATTAGCAGGATAACCATGTACTTTCCAACACTTGGCTTTAATATGCCCAGTACCACCACAGTGATGACAAGTCAATTTGGACTTGGATGATCCTTGTGCATAAGCTCCTTGGTGTGCATCTATTGTATAAGAAGCCGTTGCACCATGAGAAGGCCCCCATATGTTTGTCCATGATGAAATGGGGAAGAATACATATCCATTGTTGGCATTGGAGTACCCATACTAGTAATGGTTCCCTGCATCTCTTGGTGAACAACTTTAGCAAACACCTTGTTTAAGCGAGGATCCATGAGAAGAACTTGATCACTAACTGATGAATAAAAAGGGTTAAGTATTTTTTTTTTGATGACCGTGGTGTCCGGGCCAGCTTGCGCGCACCTCGACTATTCCACGGGACCCTGGGGAGGCCATGTGAATACCCAGTGGCCCCAAGGGGATTGGCGTCCGTGTGGTTCGAACCTGAGACCTAAGGGGAGCACACCCTTAAGCCCCAAGCTTTTGCCAACTTTGCCAACCCTTGGAGAATTGCATTATGTGTTAAGGGTTAAGTCCCATAAAAAAAAAAAAAAAAAAAAAAAAAAAAAAAAAAAAAGGGTTAAGTCCCATAAGGAACTGCATTATGTGTTCCTGTTGAAGCTTGTTATGTATCATACCAAATACATTAGAAGTACAATTATGCATAACCCCACAAGTGCACATAGGCATCTCAGTGTAATTTTCCAATTCATCCCAAAGAGAATTTAACTTGGTAAAATAACCAGTCACACTCATACCCCCCCCCCCTTTCAAATGCACAATAGCACTACTAAGTTGAAACACTTTGGGCAAATTCTCTGAGAGAACCTCTCAACCAAATCAAACCAAATGTATCTAGCTATTGCATAATAAACAAAACTAGAAGCAATATCCTTACTCACAGAGTTAATTAACCAGGAAATGATCGTTCTATCACAACGTTTCCACAAGGAATATAGCTTAGAGGTCTTCTCTGGCTCAGAAATCACTCCAGTCACAAAATCCAACTTGTTCTTAGCTTCTAAAGCAACAATCATGGATCGATACCAAAGATTACAGTTATCACCAGTGAGTACCTGTGAAACCAATGTCATATTTGTTGTGCAGAAAATACGGCGAATATCCATCCATCAAAGATCGAGATCCAAAATCACCAGAAACCCTAGACGCCTCTTCTGGAAGCACCATCCTGATTAATACTAGATCGGCTGAAACAGAGCGGCTCTAGCAGCTTCAGACGTTGAATCGAAAAGCAAAGGAATCGAAAGCCTAAGGCTCTGATACCATATTAAGAAACTGAAAGAAGAATCGAAAAAAGGAAGAAGGAAGAAGATAAATGAAGAAAACTCAGAATGATTTCTTAGATTCAAACATGCAGAGCAGATCTGGCTATATTCTCACACTTGAGAAATTAACAAAGAGTTCAGGGACTAAGAAGGAAATAAACGAAATGAAAACAACTCATTGGTGCCACATCCACCCACTCAGCGAATCAGATGGTGCCACATCCACCCAACTTGCATGACTCATCCAACGGATTAACAAACTAATTAACAACTATTAAACCAAACTAAAACGACACCGCACCACTACAAATTTAAACTTAACGTTAAAACAAACAACGGCAGAGATTAAATGCTCCCAGATGCATCGGACGGCTACTGCTTTCTTTTTTACTGTTCATTTGGTCAATCAATTACCAAATGAACAATAACTTGATGATCTTCAAATGCCTGTAGATGCCTCTGATCTTCAACAATAAAGAGGTTGGTATCTCACTGGAGTTGTAACAAGAAAACATATGGAGACTAGGTATATGCAATGAGTAATAATAATAATAATAATAATAATAATAATAATAATAATAATAATAATAATAATAATAATAATAATAATAATAATAATAATAATAATAATAATGGACCATCACTTTTTGATTAGCCAATCATGTTGGTTAGACCCAAGACGAAGGATCCCATACTAAAGCAAAGTTCAAAGAACGAAAAGAAAAAAATGAAGTTGGAAAGGAGTCTTATGGTTCTGCTATTAGTAAATATTATTGTTATTGGAACGGGAGCAATCAAGTTTATATTTTATTGAAAGCTAAAGTAGCTTGCTAAATAAAATTTAGTTTATGGTGCATACTTAATTATTGTACTTATTCCTAGAAAATAAGCCAACTAATCATATCATCAAATAGAAAGTGGAGTAGTTAACAACCCCTTTTTACTTAGTTGGCATTGACGAGTAAGTTCTTTTTTCATTCATCCAAAAAAAAGACATTTACGTTTTAGTATGACTAAAGGTTGCAATAGTTAGAGCATCTCCATACAAAAATTGTTTAACGGATATGTACTCCGGTCTCTATATCTAGAGAGCATAAGAATTCATTTTATTTTATCAAACATATTTCAGGACGGTTATGTCCCAAATTCTTTGAAATTATCTTGAGAAAGAAGGATGAACCACGTATTGAAATTAATTATTTAACTAACATTATTGGGACACATACTAAAAACTCATAAATTAAACATTGACGATTTTTATCAAATTGCATGAACTAGTAATAGTGGAGATGCTCTTAGTCCAAACATAGGATTTGGAAAAAGTAAAATTGTACTACTTATCAAAGATCCGGTTGGTGCAATGTCGTGCCTTTATCTATATTTTTTTTATTAATTATGGTTCAATTATTTAGGACAATCGACAAATGGATGGAAGCTCCTCCTAACACTTTCACATATGTTTATTTAGCTCTTAAGCTTTTATGTTGAGAATATAATATTTAATCCCCTCATGATAAGGAGAATGCATAAACAAATAAAAAATAGCCATTTCAGTGTCACTTAAAATCTGGAAATTTTCCTCTAAAAAAAATCTGGAAATTTTGACCATATTGCTATAAATCTAACAAGGACGAAACTGATAATTAACCAGCTTGGAAGGGTGATGGCATCCTCAAACTAAACCCCCCAGTGATCACGCAGCTGCAAAAGTAGAAAACTGTAAACCGACCCGAAGAGTGGAAGCATTCTCAAACGAAATCCTGCAGTGATGATGAGTACTACTATCTACAAAATTAACTGTTGTGTTAAAAACTGTCATCATGTTTTATTCGAAGAAAGCTGTGGAATGTGAACGGAGGAATTTGGAATAGCTCACTGACCCGAATCCGAGTATTGGGCCAAGTTTTATTTGCATGTGGCAAGTTTACCAAGAAGTTAAAATTCAATTATCGTGGGGTTAATTGTTTCATTAGTTTAAGTATATCCCACAATCTCACGGTTTAAAATAAAACATGGCAGAGAGTATCGCATAATATAGGATCTTATGTCTTCATCCAGATTTTGCAAATTCAATTTACAGAGTTTGGTGGTTATTGAACTCGATTATAATTTATGGTCAGATGTGTTAGTGAAATAACCTTCCGAAATATATCATAGTTAGATGTCTCTATGGGGCAATAGAATGTATTTTTCGTTATCACTTTAAGCTCAAGTTAAATTACACATTAAAAATTCATTAATAACTTACATGTAAAAGAAGATAATGAAAGTATGCATTTCAAAGTTCGTTATTTGAGTAAAAACAAATGATTGTATACTGCTAGATCGAAATAAGAAAGGTCAACCTAGGAGTATCAAATGACTTTATTTAAAAATTACAAGAAAACGATAAAAATTGTGGCGGAGAAAATAAATTAACTAAGAACAAAAGTATTATTAAAACATAGCTAATAATCAAAAGAAAAGTAGTAGATTGGTGTAAAATATGTTATTTAATCTCTTAAATATGACATTTATAGGAAGTGATTATACTAGCTCGTCCTTTAATATTTATGCCCAAGTCCAACCCTAATTACAAATTTGGCTGAGAACTTCTGTTCAAGCCTGTCCAGATTACTAAATTCATGTGTCCAAGCTCTAATTTAATCCGGGTTGGGCTCGGGTTGGTTGGGTTCAGCCCGTCCAAGTTGCACCACTAACAGCGATCGGTCTGAAACAGGGCCTCTAATTTGAGTTTCACATGTTCAGCTTGGCTCAAGCAGGAGTCGACGAGGGCAATGGTGGAAGCGCGGAGAGGGAGAGGGGGTCTGACAGTGGAGGTGACCAGAAGTGGTGACAATGATGGTTTCTGATTTCGTGAAGGAGACGATGTGTGCTCTGTGAGTTGGAGGGTGGAAATGGAGGCTGAGTTAGAGTTGAAGAAGAAGAAGAAGAAGAATATATAATGACGTGATTTTGTTGCAATTTTAGGGGTGAAATTGTCTTTGCAAAGAAATCGTTAAGGTATGTTAGATTCAAGGTTGCAAAGTGGATTTTTTTCAATTGTCAGGGGACCAAAATGTAATTTCTCCATACTATAGGAGTAGTTGTTGTCTTTTAATCTTCTTTTTAATTATCATTGAAGTCAACAGTTATCGGCATTTTAGGTTTGAAACTTTAAACTTGTACTGTAACAGTTGAATAGTCTCTCCACCATTACTAATGCAGGGAATTACACTAACTTCAATTTCATAACAATTAATTCTGTACAAACATTAAGCACACAATTATATTAATGGGAATGCCTATCTGGTCCCCTCACAACAAGCTGGACAAATCTTTTTGCTAATTTAGTAGCAGTACTTAAAAAGACCACAATTATACGAAGCAACATTACGAAGATAAATGATATTTGAACTACAAGCACTCAATCTCGTAAACCCAATTCAGGTTGTCTATTGTAACATTACTTATTCACCCTATTTTATAATAAGTAACTCTTGAAACCGCGGGAACAGTTATTAAGCTGATTACATATCCCCTTAAACGTTTGTATTTCTTAAACTGGACTATGATTATGGGACAAAAGGAACATACATTTTTATGTTAATCAGATTTAGCATGTACAAATGTCAAGTTGCCCAATAGCTTTCTTTTAAGAAGAAAAGTTGCCCAATTACTTGTTTGCCATTTTATTTTCTCTCTCTCTTTACTATGTTAGTTAAAACGTCAGTGAGGTTAAGTGGGGGTCAATGCTAGGTAGCTAGCAACATTAATTCGTCTAATTAAAATAAAAAATCAAAACAATTATTTTAGGTATTGTCACAGTCAAGCTTATAATATTATTTAAAAACATTAAATACAAAAAATAAATTGAATAAAATTGACAAGCTATCAGTATAAGAAGCATCCAAATGGTCCACTTGTTTAATTGTTTATAGGTGTTTCTAAATTTTCCATTGAAAATCCACACCACACATGTGATGCAGCTTGTGTACACATGCTTGTATAGGTGTTGAGATATCTTGTGTCAATTCTTTGGATTCTTGCACACATTATTGGAAATATACTCTCTTTTCCCTCTAAATAAAGAGAAGATGGTGCAATATGTTAGGTGGATTGCTATTTTCCTCTTGTTGAATAGTTTTGCATCTATCACCAACATTGAATCTACCTTTTTTTGTTGCGGTTGCAAAATCGTTTTCAGGTTTACTAAGATTGGAGATACATGATTATGATGTAGAAAAGTGTGTCAAAGTAGTACTTTCCGAATTCGCTACAGTTGTATTAATCAGTACATTATTATTTTGTAATTAATATATGAAGTATGTAATTGGTAATTTTTTTCTCTATTAAATAACATGGAACTGTCGGTGTACGGTTTACACTATTGTCATTGAAATTGACATGGGTTGTGAGTTTAGCTTACAAGTGCTTTCGTTCGGTTACTTTCCTTTTATGAGAAAATAATACGTACTTATATCTAAAAACCAAAGACATCCTGCAGGATACATTACTGAAAACTACATATTATTTTGACAAAATATATTTTATTCGCCAACTATGTATTATTGTGAACTTTAGCCATGCCCAAGTGATATTGCACTTGGTCGAGGTACGTGTAAGTGAGCCCTGATACCACAGCTTTTTAGAACAAACAAAGAATAAACTTTTCAAACAGAATAATGCTAGGAAAAAACCTATCGGCGCAATAATGTGCACCTCGTCATAATTTTCTTTTTACCTCGTAATGCTTTTTTACGTTTTCGGAAAAAAAAAAATACTCACGCAAGGTGTTAGGAGTATGCCTTAACGTAGAAAATACTCAAAGGAGCGCAAAAAAGTGAAATCCAGGGGGGTCTTCGTACGAGATAAAGTGTCTTCGATCGAAGACATCCCAGACTTAGGAAAATCAGATTGTCTTCCTAGAATAGGCCTCAGTCTCAAAGTAAGAAGGTCTTCGTACGAACACAATATGTCTTCGCACGAAAGGTTCGAGTCTTCGCACGAAGACAGTCCAGGAGGAGGATAAATTGTATCAGGGCCGTTTTGGGGACTATAAAAGGATCATTTGGGGTCCTATGAACGTGTGTAAACATCTTTGGACGTTCCTACTCATTCAATAAAGGTCTTTCTTCCCCGTGGACGTAGTTAGCTTAATTTGGGCTAGCGAACCACGTAAATCTTGTGTGATTGCATCTTTCTTTATCGTTTGTGAGGAGTGAGTGCTCGTGAGAGGTATAACAAACTGGTATCAGAGCCTAGGTCGAGTTACTCCACCAAGAACGGTGTCCGCATCGATGTTGAAGATCGACAGGTTCACAGGAGGGAACAACTTCAGTCTGTGGAAGATAAAGATGGAGGTTTTTCTTAAATCGCAGGGTTTGTGGGCACCTTTGACCACGGACAAGGAAGGCATGGATGTTAATACATCGGAGTTCAAGGCAATGGAGGAGAAGTCACATTCAACTATTATGTTGTATTTATCGGATGACGTGATCATCGAGGTCGCTGATCAGAAGCAAGCAGCAGGGCTTTGGCTCAAGTTAGAGGGTCTCTTCATGAGGAAGAGTCTCACTAGAAATTTGATGCTAAAGCAAAGGCTTCACTTTGCGGATTCTCGAAGGTACGACTCTCAAGGACCATCTTGATCAATTGAATATAATTCTTTTAGATTTGTGTAATATTGGCAAGAAGGTGGGGGATGAGGATGTCGCACTCTTGTTATTGATCTCGTTACCTCCATAACATGAGAACTTAGTTCAGTCATTCATTGTGAAAAAGGACGACTTATCTCTAGAGGAGGTTAGATCGGCGCTCCATGTTAGAGAATTGCGTCAT
Source organism: Linanthus parryae (assembly GCA_023055425.1). Classification (NCBI taxonomy): domain Eukaryota; kingdom Viridiplantae; phylum Streptophyta; class Magnoliopsida; order Ericales; family Polemoniaceae; genus Linanthus; species Linanthus parryae. The sequence continues at coordinate 54,925,002 of JALGPY010000006.1, read as the reverse complement.
AAGGGTGCAGGCATAGGTACAGAGGACCATGTTTCGGGATTGATGGCGACGGGAGGAAGCAAGAAGGGTAAGAAGAACAAGAAGAAGCGATTCTCGGGCTCTAAGTTACCCAAGGATGTATGTGCCTATTGCGAGGAGAAAGGGCACTTGAAAAGGGATTTCCCGAAACGAGGACAATGGGTACATAATGGCTCTGCAGTCGTGGTAAAGAAGGGGAATTCTTTTGAGGATTATTTCGTTCTACTGGCGGATGATGTCACACATTCACCCGATGTGTGGTTTCTTGATTGAGGGGCTTCTTATCATATATGTTCTAACAGGGAGCTATTTTCAAGCTACAACCGTGCAGATGGAGGATCCGTTCATATGGCAAAGGGATCCGTTTTCAAGGTCATATGAAAATGCTCAGTTAGGTTCAAGACTGTGGATGGGAAGTATGCACACTAAAGGAGGTGAGAAACGTACCTCTTGTCACAAAGAATCTGATTTCTTGGAGTCTACTCGACAGCAAGGGTTTCATTTTAAAGGGTGAAGGTGGAGGATTATGCGTCTACAAGGACTCAGATGTGCAACTCAATGGGGTTAAGGATGGGACTTTGTATGTGCTTCAAGGTTCAGCTATCATAGGGTATGTCGGAGTTGCCTCAGCCAAGGTCAAGCAAGCTGATCTAACTAAGTTGTGGCATATGAGGCTCGGTCATATGAGTGAAAGTGGAATGCAGGAACTTCACAAGAAGGGGTATCTCACCGGGCATGCGCCTAAGAGCCTAGGGTTTTGTGAGCACTGCGTGTATGGGAAGCAACATCTTAACAAGTTCCCTAAGGCGGTTCATAGATGCTGGAAAAGGTTCCCTAGAGGCAATCTTTTTAATATATGAACAATGTTTTTGGCTAGAAACATTCATTATATTATTTATGGAGATATTTAATATAATGAAGTCCTTAGATTGCATATGTGTTATTTATCTTAAATATCTCTAGTCGATTATATTTATTAACAAGACGATCAACTACAGACTAGTATGGGGTTGGATTGATATGGAGATATCATCATCCAACACATGGGTATGCATTAGGAGTAGTAGCATACTGAATTGACCCATTTCGAGAAGGCTACATACAAGTTATGTAAAATTCACAAGCGCTTCTCGTAGTGACAATGGTATTGTCATCATTACACTTGGAGTCACTAGATCCTCTAATTGTGGAATATTGTGTTTTAACATCGTCAAACACTACACCGTAACTGGGTAGTAATAAAGACGTTAGTCGGGAAGAATAAGGAAGCAAGCTTAGCGATGGTAGTGATGGAGATATAATTTTTCCCTCCCACATAACGGGAGAAAATATTCACGGCCACTCGAGGAATGGTGCTTGTAGAATGTCTGGCCAGACTCAGATAAATCAATATAGGATATTGATGTTATCTGCATGGATAAGACTATTCCCATGATCGAGAAACTATGGATTGGATAAACGACTTGTATGTCTCGTGTCCAATCCGGATATAGAGACAAATGGATGAGATAATACTTGCACAAGGTTTGTCGGATGACTATTTCTATTAGTTGGGTAGCGTGGATGTCTTGCTAGAGGCCGCTCCATGTTAGTAACTGTTACTACCAACTAAGTAGATACATATGGGGTCACACTCCCTATGGATTAGACCGGACTTGGGAACATGATTAATTAAATAGAAGGATCAATGCGCAACTACTTGCAAACTTAGTATGACCAATTTGCAAGTTGGACTAATCCGTACATGAGTAGGATTAGGAGAGGGGTCTTTATGTAGTTAAACAAGGAGTTGTTGGACTATATAAAGAACATTCCTAGCTTAATTTCTCATAACTTATGCTCATAACATACTTTGAGTAGGAAATAAAAAGCAAGGAGAGAGACACAAAACACTAAGAGGGTCGAACCCCTTAGTGTCCACCCCTTACCCCGTCGGCCTCAAGGAGGTGTCGCCCCCTCCTTGCTCCAGTTTGTTGTGATCTTCTTCTTCTTCCTTCATTCCTAGCTAGCACAAAGTCTTGAAGGATCCGGATTCAATCCTAGGAGTGGACTAGCCATAGAGATGTGAATACTTTTTCACAAGTGAAGTCATCAAAGGAGAACCAAAAGGTATTTTGATACTCAAACCCTTACTATCGTTATAATGTCTAGACTTTTGATCCTTGGAGGGTCTTGAACGGATGATTATTTGTTTATTTTCGCTGCGTAATCTGTTACAAAACCCTACAGTGGTATCAGATCCACAGGTCGCAGAGCATAAGTCGTCTATGTGTTATGATTTTTGTTGTTTTACACTTTAATTGTTGTTTATCGCGTAGAACGAACAAATTTTGCATATTTGATGCAATTGAATATGATTCAACCAAACAAGATCTATTTTTTACATATGATGTGAATTATTAGTGAGTTTGGATCACATAGGATGTGAATTTTTGAATCTAGACGGCTAGGGTTTGGGCACATACTTGGAAAAGGGGTTTTTCAAGTATGGAAACAACTAAACTTGGGAAACAAGGCAAGCAGTTGTTTTGGAAACAACTCCCACAAGGAGGTTCATCCCCGCTTGGGACTGTCCCCCTTCCTTGCCGCCCAAGCCAAAGCCACGGGCCTAGGGCTGAACCGGCCTAGGCGCGCGCGGGTTGACTGTGCGGCCTAGTGCGGTCGGCCCCTAGGCTTTGTGGCGGTCCTTCAGGATTTCGGCCAAGCATGGCGAGCCCTATTGGACTGTTTTAACCCTAGCACATACAAAATAAACTAAAATTGAACAAGAGCGTTGAAATTGGATTTTAACTGTTTATGTGCTATTTGCATGGTGATTGGACATGGCCTTAGGTTGTGGTTTGTTTTGGATGTTTATTTTGTGGTTTGTTTTACGGCATGCGAGCCGGTCAATTTAATATAATAGTTAATTAAGTTTTACGGCCTGCGAGTCGGTCTGTTCTCAACTTGTGAGATCTCTCTATTTAGTTTAGATACTATCTAGAATTAGATAGAGTAGATGATAGCCAAGATTTGAAGAAGGAGCATGGAGAAACCACAAGATGGCAACAATCCACAAAAGCTATGGATCATGGACAAAAAGATGGAGGCACATGGAGATGAGCTTGCTATTCTAGAGTTCATAGATATTCTCATTGGCTTAGGACTATCTTAGTTTAGAGGCCATATCCACATCACGTTAATTTTTCTTTTGTGGTTGTTTATTTTATTGTCTTATTATTTATTGTGTGTGTATGGTTGATGCATGCGAAATTGATAAGAAGATAATTAACAACCCGGATATTTTATTTGTGAGTTTGCCCAACTCAAAATAATTAGATCAGTTGATATGGATCAACAAAACAATTAAAATTGAAAAAAGAAAAATCCCTCAATATAAATATTGCGTGTTGTCTTCTCGTTACTTAAACACTCATCATGATCATGATTATCAAGCCCGTGCGTGCCAATGCAAGGTGACTTGGTTTGTCATGGTTATGTTGCGATAGCACAAGCAAGTAACGTGCAAATTGTTTAAGTAAGATGTTGGACGCAACTAGGTGATTTTAATAAGATTAAAAGCCTAGAGGCAATCAATTGGGATTATCCTTGTGATGGATAAATAAGGAGTTATTTGTCCAATTGAACCAAGAATTGCATAAGGATGCAATGAGAATTGTTCCTAGCTAAAAAACTAATTTTGGGTGACTTGCCAAAGCAAGCTCCGAAGAAGTGAAATATGGATCTTGGCACCAACTAGAAAATGTAATAATATTTTCCGCTTTAATATTGAGAATTATTAATCCGAGTAAAATAGTGGGAGATATGTTTAATAATTCAGCCATTATTAAATATTGTTATTTGTTCATAAAAATACTAAAACTTATATATTTCTTATTTTGTAGAATACCAATGGTAAACAATTCATCGAGTTTATCACATTCCCTACGTTTTGTCTTTGAGAAGGACAAGCCTTCTGGAATAAACTTTTTAGACTGGTACGGAAACTTGAGAATCGTTCTCAAGCAGGAAAAGAAACTATACACTCTAGAGGAGGAAGTTCCTCAGGATCCAGAGAACAATACCGCTGCAGCCCTAAAGGCGCATCAAAATTTCGTTGATGATGCTAATGATGTTGTCTGCATGACGCTTTGCACCATGTCCACTGAGCTCCAGAAGCAACATGAGAACATGGCTGCGTTTGATATAATCATTCACTTAAAGCAGCTCTTCCAAGAGCAGGCTAGGGTTGAGACGTATGAAGTCTCCAAGGCGTTGTTCAAATGTCATATGTCAGAGGGAAACCAAGTGGGAACTCATGTATTCCGAATGATCGGGTACTTAGAGAATCTCGATAGACTGGGGTTTTCGGTGAGTCAAGAGTTGGCCACGGATCTCGTTTTTCAATTGTTGCTTGAGAGTTACGGACAATTCATTATGAACTATAACATGAACGAGATCGTGAAACCTCTTCCAGATCTACTCAATATGTTGAGGACAACTGAACAAAGCATAAACAAGGGAAACGGCAAGGCCATAATGATGGTGCATAAAGGGAAGGGAAAAAGGTTTGCTTCTACCTCCAAAGGAAAAGGAAAGGAAATTGTTAAATCCAAGGAAGTTACTCTTAAGCATGTTGGTGGCGTTGCCACGGACGTGACTAAGGGTGATTGTCACTACTGCAGTCAGCCTGGACACTGGAAAAGGAACTGGCCAAAGTATCTGGAGGATAAAAGGCTTGGAATAGTGATTCCACCACCACCAGGTTTTTTTTTTATAGATGTCAATATAACTTGCTCTTCATCTTGGGTATTGGATACTTGATGTGGATCTCACATTTGTCGAAATGTGCAGGATCTAAAGAGAAGTAGAAAATTGGCTAAAGGGGAGATAAATATGCGCGGTGGGAATGGAGTAAAGGTTGATGCATTGACTGTAGGCGTGTACGAGCTGTCTCTTCCTTCAGGATTAATTTTAGAATTAAACAATTACTATATTGTGCCTACTATGAGCAGAAACATTATTTCTATTTCTTGTTTGGACAAGGAAGGTTTTACGATTTCAATAAAGGACAATTGTTGCTCCATTTATTTTGATAGTATTCACTATTGTAGTGCGTAATTATTTAATGGATTATATCCTTGATCTAAATAATCATGTCTATAACATAAATACCGAGAGGATTAAAATGAATGATTTAAATCCTCCTTGTTTATGGCACTGTCGTTTAGGCCACATAAACGAGAAACGTGTATATAGACTCCATAAGGATGGATTTCATGACTCATTTTATTTTAAATCATATGAGACGTGTGAGGCTTGTTTATTGGGAAAAATGACAAAGTCCCCTTTGAATAAGAAAGGTGAGAGAACTAGTGAGCAATTGGCGCTCGTGCATACTGATGTGTGTGGACCATTTGCCACACATGCCAGGGGTGGTTATGTCTACTTCATTACGTTTACTGATGATTTCAGTAGATATGGATTTGTATACCTTATGAAGGCCAAATCTGAATCCTTTGAAATGTTCAAAGAATTCAAGAATGAAGTAGAGAAGCAACTTGGCAAAAGTATCAAGGCTCTACGATTAGATTGTGGAAGAGAATACTTAATCCAAGAGTTTAATGACTATCTTAGAGAGTGTGGGATAATATCCCGACTCACTCCACTCAGAATGCCACAATGGAATGGCGTGTCCGAGAGGAGGAATCGAACAGTGTTAGACATGGTTCGATCTATGATGTGTTAAACTGATCTTCCATTATGATTTTGTGGCTACGCTCTATTGTGTGCAGCTTTCACCATTAACCGTGTTACATCTAAATCGGTCATGAAGACTCCATATGAGATGTGGAGTGAGAGGCGTCCCACAGTGTCATTCATGAAGATTTGGGGATGCGATGTGTATGTAAAACGTTTACAATAAAAAAAACTCGGGCCTAAGTCGGGTAAGTGTAAGTTTGTGGGATACCCTAAGGAAACTAAGGAATATTATTTCTACAATCCAACTGAGAACACAGTGTTTGTTGCTTGGTCCGGCGTGTTTCTAGAAAGAGAATTTGTCTCTAAAGAATCAAGTTGGAGGACTTTAGAACTTGAAGACATTCAATAACCACAAACTATTGATCCTACTATGGAACATGAACAGGAACCACAAAATGTTGTGAAAGAACCTGTTCAAATAACACAAGAACTTCGTAGGTCAAGTAGAGTGCGCCAGGAGCCAGAGAGGTATGGACTTCTCGTGACTGAGTTTGGCGACATGTTATTCATATATGATAAGCCTATTACCTATGGAGAGGCCATACAAGGGCCAGACTCTCAGAAGTGGCGCAAATCCATGGAATCCAAGATGGAATCCATGTATACCAACAAAGTATGGACTTTGGTGGAACCACCCCAAGGGGCGCGACCCATAGGGTGCAAGTGGGTCTTCAAGAAGAAGACCGGCATGGATGGTAATGTGATTACCTATAAGGGCCGATTGGTGGCAAAAGGATTCAGACATATTCATGGTATAGACTATGATGAAACCTTTTCACCAGTCGCAATGACCAAATCCATCCGAATCCTACTTGTTGTTGCAGCTTACTACAACTATAAGATTTGGCATATGGATGTCAAAACAGCGTTTCTGTATGGAAAACTCCTCAAGGATGTGTACATGATACAACCTGAGGGTTTTGAGGATCCAAAGCATGCAAATAAAGTCTATAAGCTACAACGATCCATTTATATATTAAAGCAAGTTTCTAGGAGTTTGAATCGACGTTTTGATGAAGCAGTCAAAGAGTTTGACTTCAACAAGAACGAAGATGAATCTTGTGTCTATAAGTAGGTTAGTGGGAGCTCTGTTGCTTTCCTGGTCTTGTATGTGGATGACATACTGCTCATTGGAAAAAACATTCCCATGCTGCAACATGTGAAAGATTGGCTAGGAAAGTGTTTCTCAATGAAGGACTTACGGGAAGCAGCTTATATACTTGGTATCAAGATCTATAGAGATAGATCAAGGAATCTGTTGGGCCAAAGTCGAAGTAAATATATAGACAAGGTGTTGAATCGTTTCAAAATGCAAGATCCCAAGAAAGGATTCTTGCCCATGTCGCATGGAATCACTCTTTCGAAGAATGATTGTACTTCCAATGAGATTGAGAAGGAACGCATGAGTAGGTTACCCTATGCCTCGGCCATAGGATCCATCATGTACGCCATGTTATGTACTAGACCAAAATTTTCGTATGCGTTGAGTATGACAAGCATATGTCAGTCTAATTCGGGTGAGAGTCGTTGGATAGCGGTCAAGAACATCCTAAATTACTTGAGAAGAACTAGGATGCATTATTGATCTATGGATGGGAGGAAGAGTTGCATGTAAGGGGTTACACGGATGCAAGCTTCCAAACCGATAGAGATAATTTCAGACCGCAGTCGGGATTCGTGTATTGCTTGAATTGAGGAGCTGTGAGCTGGAAGAGTCCAAGCAAGGGACGGTTGTTGATTCTACAAACTGAGGCTGATTACATTGTTGCGAGTGGAGCAGCAAAGGAAGCTATTTGTATTAGGAAGTTCATTACTGATCTTGGTGTGGTTCCTAGCACTGTGGATCCAATAGAGTTGTACTGTGACAACACTGGGCCGATCGCACAATCAAAAGAACCCAGGACACACCAGAAATCCAAAAACGTACTCAGGAAGTTCCATCTTATTTAAGATATCATTGTTAGAGGAGATATGAAGATATGTAAGATTCCTACATATGAAAATCTGTCAGATCCGCTTACGAAGCCACTCGTTCAACGCAAGCATGAAGGGCACACTAAATCTATGGGCATACGAGATGCGCCAGATTGGCTCTAGTGCAAGTGGGAGACTGTTGGAATAGGTGCCCTAGAGGCAATCTTTTTAGTATGAACAATGTTTTTGGCTAGAAACATTCATTATATTATTTATGGAGATATTTAATATAATGAAGTCCTTAGATTGCAAACTTGTTTATCTTAAATATCCCCAGTCGATTATATTGATTAACAGGACGATCAACTATAGATTAGTATGGGGTTGGATTGATATGGAGATATCACGATCCAACACATGGGTATGTAATAGGAGTAGTAGCATACTGGATTGACCCATTTCGAGAAGGCTACATACAAGTTATGTAAAAGTCACAAGCGCTTCTCGTAGTGACAACGGTATTGTCATCCTTAGACTTGAAGTCACTAGATCCTCTTGTTGTGATTTTGTTTTGATATCGTCAAACACTACACCGTAACTGGGTAGTAATAATGGCATTAGTCGGGCACAATAAAGAAGCAAGCTTAGAGATGGTAGTGATGCAGATAGAATTTTTCCCTCCCACATAACGGAAGCAAATATCCACGGCCACTCGAGGTATGGTACTTATAGAATGTCTGGCCAGACTCAGATAAATCAATATAGGATATTGATGTTATCTGCATGGATAAGACTATTCCTAGGATAGAGGAACTATGGGTTGGATATACGAGTGTGACTTTTATGTCTCGTGTCCAATCCGGATATAGAGACAAAGGGATGAGACAATACTTGCACAAGGTTTGTCGGATGACTATTTCTATTAGTTGGGTAGCGTGGATGTCTTGCTAAAGGCCGCTCCATGTTAGTAACTGCTACTACCAACTAAGTAGAAACCTATGGGGTCACACTCCCTATGGATTAGACCGGACTTGGGATTTAATTAATATGATTAATAAATACAAGGATCAGTGTGCAACTACTTGCAAACTTAGTAGGACTAATTTGCAAGTTAGACTAATCCGTACATGACTAGGATTAGGAGAGGGGTCTTTATGTAGTTAAACAAGGAGTTTTTGGACTATATAAAGAACACTCCTAGCTTATTTTCTCATAACTTATGCTCGTAACATACTTTGAGTAGGAGAGAAAAAGCAAGGCGAGAGACAAAACACTAAGAGGGTCGAACCTTTTAGTGTCGCCCCCTCACCCCTTCGGCCTCAAGGAGGTGCCGCCCCCTCCTTGCTCCGGTTTACGTGATCTTATTCTTCTTCCTTCATTCCTAACTAGCACAAAGGCTTGAAGGATCCGGATTCAATCATAGGAGTGGACTAGGGATGTGAATACTTTTTCACGAGTGAAGTCATAAAAGGATAACCAGAAGGTATTATGATACTCAAACCCTTACTATCGTTATGATGTCTAGACTTGTGATCCTTGGAGGGTCTTGAACGGATGATTATTTGTTTATTTCCGCTGCGTAATCTGTTACAAAACCCTATAATAGAACGAAAGGTAATCTTGATTATATCCATTAGGATTGCTGGGTCCATCTCGAGTTGAGGTGATTGGCGCGTACAAGCATTTTATGAGCATCATAGAAGATTACTCCGGGAAGGCTTGGATATTCGTAATGAAGCACAAGAGTGAAGCCTTCACAAGATTCAAGGAGTGGAAGACGCTAGTAGAGAATCAGGTGGGAAGAAGGTGAAGAGGTTGCGCACTGACAAGGGCTTAGAGTTTTGTTCATCAGAGTTTGATTGATTTTGTAAGGATCAGGGAATAGCACGCCATCGCTCCGTTCGGCACACACCGCAGCAGAACGGTGTAGCCGAGAGAATTAATCAGCCACTTTTAGCGAAATCAAGATGCTTGCTTTCATATGTAGGTCTTTCTAGAGGCTTTTGGAGAGAGGCAGTTTCCATGGCATGCTATCTCGTGAATCGGATCCCGCACAGGTATAGGATGCAAGATTCCTATAGAAGTCTGGTCCAGTAGAGCAGTGGATTAATCGGATTTGAGAGTTTTTGGTTGTGTTTCCTACTATCACGTTGATGATGTAAAACTAGAACGAAGAGTTGAGAAGGGATTATTCATGGGATTGGGAACATGTGTGAAGGGATACAAGATATGGGCAAACAACAAGATTATACTTAGCAGAAGTGTAGTCTTTGATGAGACTCATATGTTGAAGAACTCCGTGGAGGTGGAGCTTGGAGATGCAGAGAAGTAGGTGGAGGGAGAGTCGGATCCTATTGATCCTAAGGATGTCAAAGTCTCTACACCGCCGCCGGAAGCCGAAGAGGAAGAAGCAGAAGAGTTTGATAGTGAGGATACGTCTACACTAGAGGAACCAGTTCATCAAAGTATTGCTGAAGGAAGACCAAGGAGAGTCATAAAGCCTCTGGCAAGATACATAAATGATGGTATGGTGGTGGAAAGGGGGAGTATGCAGATGAATATTCAGCACAAATACTCTAGAAGGGGAGGGGGCAGAATAGAGTATGCCAACTTTTTGCAAAACTAGAGGAGAAAAAGAGTTTTAGTTATAGTGCAAAGGAGTTCAAGGCCTTGACCACAAATTCAAACATTTGGAATGAAATACAGCTTGCAGAAAAACAGACAAGCCTTTTTCAAGGTCTTGAAAAGAGTTTCAAACCCTTGAAAAATAGACAAGTTTGGATGTTGTAAGAACTATGAATATGACTGAACTGTAAATGTAAGAGACAAAGGATTTATAGAGTTCAGTCTACTTGGACCTACGTCTCTACCTCAGGGATCTTCTCCCAGCAGGATTTTCAACACAATTCTTATTAATCAAAAGCTAAGCCCTAGATCTCAAGCACAGAGAATTGTCTTACTCTGTTTACAGCTTGTGGTTCTCACTAACCTATCTAGTACCTGCTCGAGCTAACTGATTAACTAAGAATTATCTATTGTTCACTTTGAATAATCCTTGAGAATGATATAGAAGTATTACAGAAATGATCTACCAATAAAGTACAATAAAGAAGAATACTTAGAGTAGAAAACTGCAGTGAAGAGTTCAGTGAACTTCTGTGTGTGGGATTGTGAGAGTGATGTGCTTCTTTGATGCTTGTCAATCCAGAACTTTCTTTTTGCCCGTTGAGTGTTCTCTTTTGTTGCTTCAAAAAAAAGCTCTATTTATACTTCAAAAAGGCTCTGCAATTCTTCCCAGATTTTCATCAACAAATTTCCTATTTTGTAGGCAACAAACTTTGACTCTTTGACTCCAATGGTTATATGATCACAATCTTCAGAGATATTGCTGTGATCTAGCAGTTAAACAAGTTGAGCTGTCATGGAGGTTTGATGATCACAAAATCATCTTCTCCAACTGTTTCCTTTCCTGCACAAGTCAAATTAGGAAACTATCCATGCAAACTAGTAAATAGATTTTCCTGCAAAATTATAGTAAAACAGATGACTTCTTATGATCAAACATGTTGCAATAATTTGTCTTTCATCATCAAATAATAGTAAATCAAACATAGGGATGAGAGAAGATAAATCATATTAGAAAAGTTCACAGAAAACTCCCACTGAGAATAAGCATACAGGTTATTCAGTTTCAAGACTTTGAATCCATATACTATTTTCAAGCCTATGATAATAGATTCAAGGCTTTGAAAGCTGATTCAAGGCCTTGAAATAGTTTTGCTATTTCAAGCCTTGTGCAACCTATGACCTTACAATCTCCCCCTTGATGAAAGACAAAATCAAGACTTGTTTGATTCTTAGTCTCTGCAAGAAAAACTGATTAGTATACAGTTCAAATAACATAATAGTTCTAAAAGATACAACTTATTCAATTCAGCAACAGAAAATAAAAGTTCAGCAGATAATTCCTAAGAATAAAAACTAAAAACCCTAGAATTTCTCCCCCATTTTTACTTTCATCAAAAAGTTAAAGAAATTGTTAGATCAAGTGTCTGGAAAAGTTTGAAAATAAAACTTAAAAGCTTAAAAGATAGAATGGGGAAGAAAGAGTAGGCAGGATTAAGGGGTTGGGTCTTCATCTCCATCTTGATATCCCTCTTCTTCCTCACTGTCAGCATCGTTGGCTTGAACTTCTTGTGAAACCACATCTAGATCCTCAATGAAAGAGCTGATCTTCTCTATAAAACTGTTAAACAGGAAGGTGAGTCCTTCCAAAGCTTTTCTCCCATGCTTTAGTTTCTTCTTTACAGCCATCCTTTTCTGTTGTGCAGAGGATATTTTGTGATCCTTCTTTCCTGTTTTTGATGTAGCTGCATACTGGGACGGGTCCTTATCATTTCTCACAGGGTACACTCCATATGATCATGAAGTAGTGTCTGAGTTTGAGTCTTGAATGAGGATTTCTTTTCCTTTTCCTTTTGCCCCTGTGTATGTCTTTTTCTTGTCTCTCTTAGGCCTTCCAATATGGATTCCCTTATGCTTTTCTTGTGAAGAAACTGCAGTTTGTTTCTTCTTTCCAGTTCCTGGAATCTGGTCCTTTTTCCCAATCTTCTTGGGTGGTGAAGACTCTTTTTCTTCATCAGTAAAGCTCTTTGACTCTGAGTCTTCACTGATAGTCCTAACCTTTTCTTCAGCTATCTTTGTCTTCTTCTCAGAGCTAGGTTTTGACCCTCTAGCCATCTTGATTCTGTCTGAGGCTCTCCTTGTGCTCATTAGGGTTTGGGAGAAGAATAGAGAGATATAGGAATGATACGGAGAGACAGAGAGGAGAAGAAGATAAATACTAAACGTGTTTGAGTTTCAAAAGGAAACTAGAATATCTCTCTGATCTGAAAAGATCTGTTATGATCAGAGAATATTCAAATCTTTTAAGCCGTTGGAAATCAAATATGTAAATACTATATTTGGCTAAAAATTAATTTTGAAAGGGTAGGGGCAATATTGAGCAAATATCTACAGAGATAGCACCCAATACTGAAAGATCCAAGATTGTTGACTAACTAGTTCAGCAAACTTATTTTCAAGTCTTTGAAATGATTTTCAAGGTCTTGAAAAGTTGTAACACTGAAACAAATAAGATCAAAGTTTTGAAAGAATTTTCAAGGCTTTGAAAATCCGTTCAAACCTTTGAAAACCACATAATGACTTACCTTTTTATCTGATGCTCTCCCTAAACCAATGCATCTTTATTTAGCATGCCTAATTCCAGTCTTAGAGCTGAAAATCTTTCATCTGGCAATGGTTTAGTGAAGATATCTGCAAGTTGCATGTCAGTAGAAACAAATTCAAGAACAATATCACATTTCTCAACATGATCTCTGATGAAATGATGTATAGCATCAATATGCTTGGTTCTTGAATGTTGTACAGGGTTCTTTGTAATAGATATTGCACTAGTGTTGTCACATTTGATGGGAATACTTCTGAAATCAAATCCAATATCCCTCAAATGTTGAGCAATCCATAAAACTTGTGAACAACATGCACCAGCAGATATATACTCAGCTTCAGCTGTTGATAGAGCAACTGAGTTCTGTTTCTTGGAGTGCCAACTGATTAGAGATGATCCAATAAATTGTCAAGTTCCAGAAGTGCTCTTTCTATCAACTTTGTAACCTGCAAAGTCTGCATCTGAAAGTTCATGCAAAGAGAAGTTAGAATGTCTTGGATACCAAAGCCCTAAGTCTTTGGTACCATTGAGATATCTGAATATTCTCTTCACAGCAGTTAAGTGTGATTCCTTTGGATCAGCTTGAAATCTTGCACACATACATACACTGGACATGATATCTGGTCTGCTAGCAGTAAGGTATAGTAATGATCCAATCATACCTCTGTACTCTTTCACATTGACACTCTTACCAGATTCATCTTTATCTAAAGACATTGTAGAACTCATTGGAGTCTTGATTTATTTGGATTGAGACATGCTGTACTTGTTCAGCAAGTCTCTAGTATACTTGCTTTGATGCAGAAAGATGCCCTTCTTCAATTGATGTATTTAAATTCCAAGGAATAAGTTCAACTCTCCCATCATGCTCAACTCAAATTCCCTGCTCATAAGACTTGAGAATTCTTTTCATAAAAGATCATTAGTAGCTCCAAACAGAATATCATTAACATAAATTTGAACTACAAATAAATCTTTCTCATGAGTCTTAATGAAAAGAGTCTTGTCTACCAATCCTCTTTTGAAATCATTTTTAAGCAGAAATTTTGACAATCTTTCATACCAAGCCCTTGGAGATTGTTTCAAACGATAAAGAGCTTTGTCAGGTTTATAAACATAATCTGGAAACTTATCACTTTCAAAACCAGGAGGTTGTGCAACATAAACTTCTTCTTGCAAGTATCCATTCAGAAATGTACATTTCACATCCATTTGAAAAAGTTTCATGTTTTTGAAAGATGCAAAGGCAAGCAGAATTCTAATTGCTTCTAACCTGGCAACTGGAGAAAAATTTCCATCATAATCAATACCTTCTTCTTGATTGTAACCTTGATCAAATAACCTTGCTTTGTTTCTGATCATCTTGCCATTTTCATCCAACTTATTTCTGAACACCCATCTGGTACCAATGACAGACTGATTTGTGGGTGGAGAAACCAGGTTCCAAATCTTATTTCTTTCAAACTCATTGAGTTCAATTTGCATAGAAATGATCCAGTCTGCTTCTTGTAGTGCTTCCTTAACAGTTTTAGGTTCTACGAGAGAGATAAAAGCATTAAAAGCACATAAGTTCTTCAACTGTGATCCAGTTTGTGTACCCGTGGTTGGATCTGAAATTATATTATCAAATGGATGGGATGAGAGATATTTGAATCTCTTTCTTGGAGACCAAGGTTCAGGTTCTCCATAGATCTTTTCTGGTCTTGAAGTATTGACTTTGTCACTTGTATCCTTCTGATCATATTTTTCAAGGCTTTGAGACTTGTTTTCAAGGCCTTGAACACCATTTTCAAGGTCTTGAAAAAGGTCTTATGTTTTTTCTTCTGAGCCTTTCTTGAACCCAAGAGAGTTCTCGTTCTCTTTATCTGATTCATGATTTTTCAGATTCAGATCTGCAAAACTTTCACTCAAAGAACCATCATAGCTTTCATCAAAGATAACATGAATACTTTCTTCAACCAGCTTGGTTCTTTTATTATAAACCATATAAGCTTTTCTAGTAAGGGAATAACCAATAAATATACCTTCATCACTTCTTAAATCAAACTTACCCAAGTTGTCTTTACCATTTTTGTGGACATAGCATGTGCAACCAAAGGGTCTGAAGTATGAGATGTTTGGCTTTCTCCCTTTGATAGTTCATAGGGGATTTTCTTGAAGATAGGCCTGATCAAGCACCCGTTCAGAATATAATTTGTTTGTATTCACAGATTCTGCCCAATAATGTTTTGGCAACTTATTATCTAGAAGCATTGTCCTTGACATGTCTTCAAGAGTCTTGTTCTTTCTTTCAACTACTCCATTCTGTTGAGGAGTTCTAGGAGCAGAAAAATTATGAGAGATACCATGCTTAGCACAGAACAAGTAAAATTCTAATTGGTCAAATTCTCTACCATGATCACTTCTAATTGAAGCAGTGGGTAGGTTTTTCAAGTTTTGAAGTTCTCTGCAAAGCTTTGAAAATTCAGAGAGGGCTTCAGATTTTTCTTTCAAAAACATAACCCAGGTATATCTAGAGTAATCATCTACAATGACTAGCATATACTTCTTACCTTTTGGAGTTCGTGTCCTCATAAGACCACACAAATCCATGTGAATTAGTTCAATAGGTCTTGAGGTACTTACAAACTTCTTTGGTTTAAATGAGCTTCTGGTCTGCTTACCCTGAGCACAGGCTTTGCATACATCATCTTTTTTGAACTTGATAGATGGCAATCCTCTTACCAGATCCTTGGAGATTAATTTTTTCAAGTTATGCAAGCTAATGTGACCTAGCTTTCTGTGCCAAACCCTTGAATCCTCTTTCAAGGCCTTGAGGCACTTTAAGCTTTTACCTGCAACTTTGTTAGTATGAAAAGTATAAACATTGTTTGATCTAGAGGCTGTGAGGATGCAATCTCATGATTTCTCATTTTGCACCACACATTTCTCTTTATCAAAGATAACCTTATTGCAATTATCACAAAGCTGAGATACACTAAGCAAGTTAAATTTCAAACCATCAACTAGATACACATCAGAAATAGATTTTTCAGAATTTGTACCAACTTTACCAATACCAAGAATGTTGCATTTGCCTTTTTCACCAAGAGTAATTGAACCTTCATATTGCTCTTTCAATTCTAAGAATAGAGATCTCTTTCCACTCATGCGTCTTGAGCAACCACTGTCCATAAACCACTTCTGTTCTTTGGTGACAACCTGCAAACACCAATCACTACCTTACCCAGCTGTTAGGTGGTCTGACCCCTTTAAGGAACCCAAATCTGTCTAACTTGTCCGTTGAGTTGAAATGGAAAAGTGTTCCTCATTATATGAGGGTCTCTTCTTCTGAAAGGACAAGTCATCTTCCTATGACCAATCTTGTTACCAAAATGACACTTAGAAGAAGTTTTGCTTCCAGATTTCACAAATCTGGTATTGTTGTTTCTTGGAAAATTTGAATTGTATCCAATATCAGTTTTATGAACAGACTTTAAACTTCCTCCAAGAATCAAGTTTAACTTATGTTCTGAGCCTGCAAGCTTGACTTTAACTAATTCAGATTCTTGAAATTTCTCAGCAAGAGTAGTCTTTTTTTTATCCAATTCATCAACTTGATGTTTCATATCAACAAGGTTGTTACTCATCAAAGAGTTTTCAGTGACTACCTCCTTGACTTGTGTTTTCAAGTCTTTGAAACTGGTTTTCAAGGCCTTGAAATCATTGTCAGTTTTCTTCTGAGAGATTTCAAGATTCTGATTTAGGCAAACTAGTTGTAAATTCTCTTTTGCTTGCTCATGAACTTTTTCTTTCAAAATTCTGATCTCTTTCAAATAATATTCTTCATTTAAAAGTATTGTTCTGAGATAGTCTAAAAGAGCCTATTTTGGTTTTGAAATTAGATAGTTTACCATTACCTCAATGTTCTTCTCAGAACTTTCATCATGCTTGGCCATGAATCATAGGTTGGCATGATCTTCTTCAGATTCAGATTCTCTTGAGCTATCTGAGTCACTCCATGAGGCTATCATAGCTTTCTTTCTCTTGTCATGGTCTTTCTTTTGGAAGTTCTTGCGTTTCTTTTGTGGACAGTCTCTTATCAAATGTCCCGCATCACCACACTCAAAGCAGTTCATGACTTTGGATTATTTTGTAAAGAATACTTACCTTTGTAGTCCTTGCTATTGGATGATCTGTTTCTTTCTCTGCTGAAGTCTTTGTTTCCAAAGTTTTTCTTCATTTTGAGAATTCTGGTTAAGGCTTTGGATATCAATGCAAAAGGATCTTTATCATCATCATCTTCAGCTTCAAGGCTTTGAATTTTCTCATTCTCTTTGGCCTTGAGTGCTAGGTTCTTGATACCTTCAGGTACCTCCCCATAAGCTTCATTCATGGATATTTCATGTGTCATGAGCTTCCCTTGTAGGTCATCCAGTTGTAGTGATGAGAGATCTTGAGCTTCTACAATGGTTGTTGTCTTTGGTTCCTATTTGGCCTTTGGAAGACTTCTCATTATCTTCCTCACCTTTTCTTCATTGGAAATGTGTTTTCCCAAAGAATCAAGGTTGTTGACAATGTTTGTGAACCTCTTGAACATCTCTCTGATTGACTCATATGCATTCATCTTGAACAGCTCATATTGCCTGAGATAGATGTTGATCTTGGTTTGCTTGACTTTACTGGTTCCTTCAAATGTCACCACAAGCTTGTCCCAGATTTCTTTGGCAGTCTTGCAGCCTGAAATCCTGTTGAATTCATCTGTACTCAAAGCAAAATATAATATGTTAATAGCTTTGTAATTCTTAGAATATTGTTCTAACTCAGAGGAGGAGAGTGAGTCTTCATATTTGGGAGTTCTGATCCCATCTTTCTCTATAAAGAAGGTGTGAGGTCCATTCTGAATAATGTTCCAAAGTTCTATGTCCTAATCAATGATGAACATCTTCATCAGGGCTTTCCAGTGAGAAAAGTTGTCTCCACAAAATAGAGGAGGTTTGTTGGAAGCTCTTCCCTGTGAGAAACCACCATCACCTGCTGTACTCATGATCACCAGATGGTTAAATCTTATACAGTGATACAAGCTCTGATACCAATTGAAAGGGGGGAGTATGCAGATGAATATGCAACACAAATACTCTAGAAGGGGGGTTAAATAGAGTATGCCAAATTTGTGCAAAACTAGAGGAGAAAAAGAGTTTTAGTCATAGTGCAAAGAAGTTCAAGGCATTGAACACAAATTCAAGCCTTTGGAATGAAATACATCTTGCATAAAAACAGACAAGTCTTTTTCGAGGCCTTGAAAAGAGTTTCAAACCCTTGAAAAACAGACAAGTTTGAATGCTGTAAGAACTATGAATATGACTGAACTGTAAATGTAAGAGACAAAGGATTCATAGAGTTCATTCCACTTGGACCTACGTCTCTACCTCAGGGATCTTCTCCCTGCAGGATTTTCAACTCAATTCTAATTAATCAAAAGCTAAGCCCTAGATCTCAAGCATAGAGAATTGCCTTACTCTGTTTACATCTTGTGCTTATCACTAACCTATCTAGTACCTGCTCTAGCTAACTGATTAACTAATAATTCTCTATTGTTCACTTTGAAAAATCCTTGAGAATGATATAGAAGTATTACAGAAATGATCTACCAATAAAGTACAATACAGAAGAACACTTAGAGTAGAAAACTGCAGTGAAGAGTGCAGTGAACTTCTTTGTGTTGGATTGTGAGAGTGATGTGCTTCTTTGATGCTTGTCAATCCAGAACTTTATCTCTCTTTTTGCCCGTTGAGTGTTCTCTTTTGTTGCTTCAAAAAAGAGCTCTATTTATACTTCAAAAAGGCTCTGCAAATTTTCTAGATTTTCAGCAACAAATCTCTTATTTTGTGGGCAACAAACTTTGACTCTTTGACATCTTCTCCAACGATTAAATGATCACAATCTTCAGATATATTGTTGTGATCTCGCATTTAACCAAGTTGAGAAGCTGTCATGGAGGTTTGATTGATCACATAATCATCTTCTCCAACTGTTTCCTTTCCTGCACAAGTCAGATTAGGAAACCATCCCTACAAACTAGGAATTAGATTTTCCTGCAAAAGTATAGTAAAACAAATGACTTCTTGTGATCAAACATGTTGAAATAATTTGTATTTCATCATCAAATAATAGTAAATCAAACATAGGGATGAGAGAGGATAAATCAGATTAGAAAAGTTCACAGAAAACTCCCCCTGAGAATAAGCATACAGGTTATTCAGTTTCAAGGCTTTGAATCCAGTTTCAAGGCCTTGAAATATTTTTGCTATTTCAAGCCTTGTGCAACCTATGACCTTCAGGTGGGATTTGCTTTACACGTAGCGCAAGAGGTAGAGGATGAGCCATCCTTCTACAAGGCCGCTTTATTTAGTTCTGAGTCAGCACAATGGATTGGCTCGATGGGAGAGGAGATGGAGTCTCTTAGCAAGAAATCGACTTGGGAGCTTGTTAAATTGCCAACGGGAAGGAAGATATTTAGTTTCAAGTGGGTTTTCAGAAGAATGGAAGGAACTGCATCTGGAGAGGGCGTCAAGTATAAGGCAAGGCTAGTTGCAAGAGGGTTCAGTCAGAAAGAGGGAGTTGACTACAACGAGATATTCTCACCGGTGGTCAGACATACTTCTATCCAGGTGTTACTAGCTTTAGTGGCACACCACGAATTAGAGCTTGAGCAATTGGATGTTAAGACAGTTATTTTACATGGAGAGTTGAAAGAAGATATATACATGAGCCAACTGTAAGGGTTCCAAGTTCCCGGAAAAGAAGAACAGGTGTGAAAACTGAAAAGATCTCTCTACGAACTTAAGCAGTCGCCGAGGAAATGGTACAAGAGGTTTGACAGCTTCATGTTGAAGATTGGTCACCCCAAGTGCGATTATGATTGATGCGTGCATCACAAAGAGTTGCGAAGCGGATCACATATTTACCTAGTTTTGTATGATGATATTCTGATCGCAACTCGGGATATTAAGGACATCATAGAACTGAAGAGGTCCCTTAGCACAGAATTCGAGATGAAGGATCTCTGAGCTGCTCGGAAGATATTGGGAGTCGAGATCTATAGAGACAGAAAGAAGAAGAAGCTTTTCTTGTCACATCAGGGATACATCAAGAAAATCTTGAGCAGGTTTGGGATGTTATCAGATAAAGTTATAGATACTCCTATGGCAACTAACATCAAGCTAGGAATGTACATCGTTCAGAATGAGGAGGAGACGGAGTACATGTCCAAGGTTCCATATGCTAGCACAGTTGGAAGCCTTATGTATGTTATGTTATGTACTCGACCAGACATAGCATTCACTGTTAGTGTGGTTAGTCGTTTTATGGCGCATCCGGGTAGGGACCATTGGCATGCGGTGAAACGGATATTCATGTATCTTAAAGGTACGTCATACATTGGCCTATGCTATGGGGCTAGTGAAGACATCTTGGTAGTTGGTTACTCGGATTCGGACTATGCAGGAGATATTGATAGTAGGACATCTATGATTGGCTATGTGTTTACTCTGGGTGGTTCTATTGTGAGTTGGAAAGCGACGCTACAGCCGACGGTGACTTTTTCAACCACGGTGGCGGAGTACATGGCTCTAACCGAAGCATCAAAGGAAGCAGTATGGCTTAAATGTATGTTCAATGATCTAGGCCTACATCGAAAGTCAACTGTGACAGCTTGAGTGCGATTTGCTTGACTAATGACCAAGTTCATCATGAAAGGACCA
This sequence comes from Linanthus parryae, assembly GCA_023055425.1. Classification (NCBI taxonomy): domain Eukaryota; kingdom Viridiplantae; phylum Streptophyta; class Magnoliopsida; order Ericales; family Polemoniaceae; genus Linanthus; species Linanthus parryae. Next base: position 54,904,356 of record JALGPY010000006.1, on the reverse strand, counting down.
AGCATATCGACGCAGGTATCACTTTCTGAGAAACGAGAGCAGGATCAATGTGAAGAAGGTGGGGACAGTTGACAACCCCGCGGATATGTTCACCAAGCCTGTTCAAATAGCAAGTTCCAGCATTGTCTAAAATTGCTCCACACTCTGAGCCATTGAGCCCTTAGGGGCATGTCGGACCCTGTGAGGTCCAGTGAGTCTTCGTGACAGGAGACATCGAGAGGGAGATGACAATCTTTGTTCATAAGGATGAGGAAGCTTCGTTGTAGACGAGAGACTTCAAGTCAAGGTGGAAATTTGTTGGGACTATGCCTTGACGTAGAAGATACTAGAAGGAGTGCGAAGAAGTGAAGCCCAGGGGGTCTTCGTACGAAGACAAAGTGTCTTCGCGCGAAGACATCCCAGACTTAGGAAAATCATATTGTCTTCCTAGAATAAGCCTCAGTCTCAAAGTAAGAAGCCCTCCGTACGAAGGGTCTTCGTTGGAAGACATTGGATATTCGCACGAAGACAGTTCGGGAGGAGGATAATACGAATGGTAATGTTTCTTAATTGTATTGGGGCGGTTTCGGGGGCTTTAAAAGGATTATTTGTCGTCATATGAACGTGTGTAAACATCTTTGGACGTTCATACTCATTGAATAAAGATCTTTCTTCTCCGTAGACGTAGTTAGCTCAATTTGGACTAACGAACCATGTAAATATTGTGTGATTGCATATTTGTTTATCGTTCCTGAAGCGTGAGTGATCGTGAGAGGTATAACACAAGGTTTCTCAAAATAATATTTACTTTCAAATTAAGTGCAATAAAAATAATATTCAATTAAGTAGAAACAATTAATTGCATCTATTGACAAGACTATTACACCTAACTCGATAAGAATTGAAGGACATTCTTAAACAAGAAAGGCATTGACATGTTCATTGGTGCGATATGGATTTTGAAATAAATATACACAAAACTAGTATAACCCATTATTTTTGGTTGTGAGCTCATATTTTTTGTAGATCAAGAACTTACCAGAAGGAGAGGAAAAAAATAGAAACATTATTTTATAAATATTTAGGTAACAATAAAAAATAATAAATAAATAAATAAATAAATAAATAAATAAATAAATAAATAAATAAATAAATAAATAAATAAATAAACAAACTATGAGTTCATAACCAATAAATCCGTATTGCACAATGTTATAGAAAACGAAATATAACGAAAAGAAATAAATCAAACAAACAGATTAATGTGGTTAGGCAAAACAGTCTACATTCACAGAGTTGCAGAAATTTCACTAAAAAGAAGAAGACGTTTCAGAGAAAGTTATAAGCACAGTAAGAAAATGCTCAATATACTTGCTACGAATCATAATAACTCAATAAATAGGCGGCCTATTAAACTAGACTGGATCGGAGCCCAAAAGGTCACTTCGGGCCAGTATTCGTCACTCCACAAATCATCTCTCCCTTTTCGGATCATGAACCAGGTCAGTTCATAAAAGACGGGTCAACCCAAACCAGGCTCCCACCCCTAACACACAGCTGCTTAAGTTAATAAGATTATTAAGATTATTAGAGAAGGGACACGATCTCTCAACATCTCCTTTTTCCTTTAAATATAAATCCATCTATTTTAGACGTTAATTAAGTCATTTATTTTCGACGTTAATAAAGTCATCACAAGAGCATCACATTTGTTAGACATTACCAAGTGTCCAAGAGTGTATACTTATATGCTTATATCCAAATTTAATATAAGCATATGAAGTACAATAAATATTGGATTAATTTGCACCTTACAAGTATAAATTTATAGAAATAAATAAATTCATACTTGTAAAGTGCAAAATAATGCATAAAAATACAAGCAGCTAGGGTGGTAGCTCAAGTGGTAGAGCGTTGGAAGCCGCAGCATCAGGTCCCGGGTTCAAACCCAGTAGACGAAAAACAATATCTCAAAAAAAATGCATAAATAATACAAGTACAATTCATTTTAACGCAAGAAAAAGCATAAATCTATCAACATTATTATGTTAATTAAAATAAATATATTAAATAATATATTTTCCAGGTATATAAATATATATATTATTGATTTTAAATAATATATGTATATTATTGAATTTAATAAGTATAATATCACAATCGGACCGGCTTGGGTTTTACGAATCACATAACATGTGATCCATATCTGATCCATATGTTAGGGTTTGATCATGCCGAAAATCCTATCCGATCGGATCCACATGCCATCACAAGGATATACGTTATGCAGGCATTATATTTGTTTATACATTGATTTCATCAGGATGAGAACAAAATGGGAGCTAGATTAATGTATAAAAAACTGGATTTCAGTAAAATCTCTCCAAATTTTGCTAAAAATTGGAATTCCGCCAAGACATTTCGGATTGTTGTGGGTGATTCTAGTTTTTTGGGAATTCTGGATTTTTTTGGGGATTTCCATATTGTTTTGGGTGGATTTTGGATTATTTCGGATAAAATTTCGGATTGTAAAAGGAATTACAAATTTAATTTAAAATCTATCAATAATCTACGATAATTTATCGAATCCAAACACTCTAGATTATATAATTTTTTTAGCTAAACCGCTCACTTACTTTAGCTCGTCCAAACAGTTGCATTATGATAATATGCCAGTTATTTACACCAAGGACAGACGAGTTATGGTAAAATTATTGTAATCTAGTGGCGGTCACATAAACTATATTATGCGGGGGTTCAAATCGTTACCGCAATGGAGTAATATAAAATGTTATTATTTTGAGGGATCCGACACTTAGAATATTTATACAATTAGTAATAAATATATTGCTACTAAGTGAAATATCCGAAACCTTACAGGACCATGGCATCTGTCTTCCCCTTCCTAGGTCGTGACAATAGTGCATATACAAGCACTCAAATGGAAATACAAATGTTGATAATGGGGCTGTTTGGGTTGGTGATTTAGGGGTTAGGTTAACCCAACTTGTCGATTGTTTGGGATCAGAGTGGTTGTGGTTGGGCTTTTTTTTGGTGGCCTGGTAGGGTATAGCCGGCCACCTCATCTAGAGCTTAATTTTTTGTCTGTTTTTTGACAAGTCGGTGGATGGTCGGTGGCTTCTGGTGTCCGGGTAAAATGAAAGTTCATGGATGGGTTTATTGGGCAGTGGCCTGGTGAAGGTTGGTAGTGGATGGGTTTTGGAGTGTTGACTGCGTAGAAGGGTGTAGGGTTTTGATACGGATTACGCAGCGGAATAATAAAATAAAGATTTCGTTCAAAACCCTTCATGAATCGCAGGACTAGTATCACAACGATGGTAAGGGGAAGAAACAATGTGTACCTTGTTTGTCTGAAAAATCACTTCATGTAGAATTCTATCCACGTCTCTATGAATACCACACCTATGATTGCTCTGGATCCTCCTAACGCCTTTGTGCTAGCTCACATCAAGGAGGAATAAAAGATCACGCAAAATGGAGACCAAAGAGGTCGCGCCTCTTGTGGCCGACGGCGAGGAGGGGGGCGGACGGGTGAGGGCTTCGGCCCTTGCTCTGTCTCCCTCTTCTTGCTTTTTTCTCTCTCAATTGTGAATACAACTTATGAGAAAATAATCTAGGAGTGCCCTTATATAGTTAATAACTCCTTATTAACTACAAGCTAACTGCCTCTAGGGCATCTATTCCAACAAAGGGACACGTGGAGTTCAAGTGGATCAAATTGAGGTTTTCAATTCGATACAAGTAGCGCTGGACATCGGCCCAATGACCCAAAAAAACCCGTTCGGCCCAGCCCGAATTTATTAGGGCTTGATCTTAATAGTTTTTTAAGAACTTTGGGCTCGGGTTTAAGATTTTGGCCCAAACTTTCTTAAGGCCGCACTTGGGTTTTACAAGTTAGGCCAAGTCCAGCCCGGTCCGAATCCGCAGAAGCCCGGACTATGGTCACCTTCAATTATCATTCTTTTTTTCAAATTGGGTACTTGCCTATTTCTAGTGGTCACCAGTCCTGTCCACCTCAGTCGTCCCCCCCCCCCCCCCAAGTTAGCCGGTCATGCTTGCATTGCACCCGGTCACTAGACACACACCTATGCAAAAGTTGGTTTTGGATTAGGGTTAACCAAACTAGCTCTCCCAAACAGCCCCAATGATATTACATCTCGTGTTTTTATTGCTTCACTCAGTCACATAATTCTTCATAATTAAAGTCATCGCATTCTCAAATATCCATTTGCTTGTGGGTGTTTGGATGTAAAGGTTTAAATGTTTATGTTTCGAAAAAGGTAGTGTGTTTGAATACGAGCATTTGAGGTTTACTTTTGTAGTTGTTTGTTAATATTATTGCATCACAAAAGGTAAAGGAATTGACTGGATAAAATGACAATGCACCGATCCCATGTGTTTGTATTTTTTGGCAAGGGAAAAAATAGAAGGAAGAGAAACACAAAGTAAAGCAAGGCACCGAACGCAAATAGGTGCTAGCTCAAATGATAGAGCGTCTAAAAGCCCATGCATTGAGTCCTCGATTCGAACCCCGTAGACGACAAAGAGATAATAAGTCTCAAAACAAAAAAAGGCATCGGACATTTGAGGCAGGACATTGGAGAAAAGAAAAGGAAGGGTTAGGTTTGAGCTGAAGCTTTCTAAACCGGACCATCCAGCAAACTTAACCCAAGGGCGAATAATCACATTTTGTATTCAACTTATTCTTACATTTAATTAGCCAATTATTTCTGCCTGACCCGACCCATTGGTTGCACATGGGAGCATGCGACTTTGCTAGTAATTGGTTGTTTGTTAGAACACTAATACCACTATATTATGTCTCTAAAAAATACTAGTAGTATTTTTTTTTATACTTTAATAAAAAATGTCATCACAACCAAAGAGACCAGATAACATCTGGAAACACTGAGCGGTACAATCCACCAACTCTGAGAGATAAAGCTCTAGAAAAGAGCATAAAATAAAAATATTAAAAAAACAAAAGTGGTCATTTACAGTAGGAACAATAAGAAATAGTCATTTACGCTTTCACATGTTGACATTGCAAGTTCCCAAGACAGAAAGAAATACCACCGGAAAAGGAGGATTGCTCCAACCAGCCACCGGAAAAGCACGATTTAGCCATCAAAGCACTGATTATGGCCTCGAAACATCCTCAAACTCGGCCAGAAACAGATCCAAATAAATCCCAGCACCATCGTCCTCAACAAGATCTAAGCATCTTCACATAAACAGAGAGGATGGATGAGCGGTTGATGCTCATCGCTTACTGGAGAAAACCAGACAAAGACACAAGACAAGAATAGATCTGAGTCTTGATAAGGACTGACCAACCCCAAGGATGAGCATGCAAAGAAGAACGGGGGTCATGGCAGCCCTTGGAGGAGATCCAACCAAACCCTTTATGCCATAGCTTCACCATCACCCAAGAAACGTCGTTGCTGCTACTCCAGAGAGGCAGGGAGTCCCAACCACGACCTGGACGTCCAGATCTACAAAATAAAGATTAAAAAACGAAACTAAAATAAAGAAACGGAGGGTTTGCCGTCGCTAAGAGAGGCGGCGGCGGCAGGCCCGACAAAGGCCCCTAGCAGCGACCAAAGGCAGAGAAATTGGAGGAGAACGGGTTAGAAGAGAAGAAGAAGAAGGAAAAACTTGCAGAGCAAGACTAGAAAACTCTGGGAAGGAGTACTTCTCTCACTAACTCTCTCTCTAGAAAATGCAGAGGACGGAGAAGCTAATCTAATAGTATTTCGGAAAAAAAGTTACTAGTACTAAATTATAAAAAGTAAAGGATCACTAAGGGCATCTCCAACCCCATGGGGGGAGGGGGAGGGGGAAGGGGAAAATCGTATAAAAATACGGTTCATGTCCAACCCCATGGGGGGAGGGGGAGGGGGAGGGGGTGCTATGGGGGATAAATTTTGCCTTGGGTGAGGGATGGTTAGGGGGGATTTCCCCATGGACATCCCCTCCCCCTCCCCCTACATGGAATGATTAATTAATTGAATATTTGATAATTTTAATTACACATACTAATATTTTATGATTATATTATGTAGGTTATTATTATGACTAACAAATTTTATTTTGTATTATTTAATAAAATTAATAATGTATTCACTATTGTTGGAAAGTATATTTACGAAAAACAATGAGAAATCCCAATGACTTGAATAGGAGGGTAATGATGATGAAGAAGCTTTAGCCTTGATCTCCAAAGCCTTGGACAGAATCCTGAAGAAGAAAAAGAACTTTGGAAACAGATATTTCAACAAGGAAAAATTCAGATCCTCGAGTAGTAAGGATCATAAAGGTAAATATTCATCACATTCATATAAACTTACAGGTATGAATTGCCATGAATGTGGAGATGCAGATCACTTGGTGAGAGATTGCCCTCAAAAGAAGAAAAACATACAATTTTCAAAAAGGGAAAATGACAATAGGAAGAATAAAGCAATGGTTGCTTCCTTGAGTGATTCAGATTCTTCAACAGACTCAGAATCTGATGAAGAACAGGAAATCTCTGCTTAATGGTTGAGCATAATGAAGAAAAAGGCTCAGACAAGCATATTGAGGATATGGTAAAGAATCTTTTATCTAGTCCTTCAGATGTTTTGCCTGAATTCTCAAAAGTATTTTTTGAATGAGGAAAGTTATAGGAATGAGATTGATTCTTTGAAAGTGAAGGTTCATCAACAACCAAAGGAAAATTTAGATTTAATTTTTCAAAACAAGTGTTTTGAAGCAACTAAGTCAAAAATTGATAGTGACTTCAAAGCCTTGGACAGTAGAATCAAAGCTTTGAAGACACAAGTAAAGGAAGTTGATCAAAATTCTCTTTTAAATGATAAGTATGTTGATGTAAGAACCATTCAGATAATTTAGAACAACAGAAAACTTCATTGACTGAGAAGCTTCGAGAATCCAATAAAATCTTATCAACCTTTGCTGGCTCGGAACACAAACTAAATCTCATGCTTGGAGGAAGTATGCATTCTGTTTACAAAAGTGGAATTGGTTATAATCCAAATTTTCCAAAAAGAAACCAAACCACATTTGTAAAATCAGGAAACAGACATTCTCCAAAGTGTCATTACTGTTGTAAAATTGGACATGTGAAGTTAACTTGCCCCTTTAGAAGGACAGAACCTCACATTTTGAGGAATACATATCCTTATCAGCTTAAGGGACAAGTGAGACAGATTTGGGTTCCAAAAGAAATTAGACCACCTAACATGGTTATTCTGAGTATGAATCCAAATTCTACACTTGGTCTAATAGCCTGTTAAGGCATTGATTGAATTTTATAGGATGTCACCAAAGCTTTGAAGGATCAAAAGTAGATTTTGGATAGTGGTTGTTCCAGGCAAATGAGTGGAAAGAAATCCTTATTCACTGAGCATAAAGAGAATCAGGAGGAACAATTACACTTGGTGACAAAGCTAGGTGCAACATCATTGGTATAGTTAGTATTGGTAATGATTCTGCAAGTTCGATTTCAGATGTTTATTTAGTTGAAGGTCTAAAGTATAAATTGCTTATTATATCTCAGATATGTGATAGAGGTAATAAAGTAGCTTTTGATAAGGAGAAATGTGTGGTAAAAGATGAGAAATCTGGCAATTGCATACTCACAGCTCATACGTCAAATAACGTTTATACTTTTAGTACTAAAAAAGTTGCAGATAAAAGTATGAAGTGTCTCAAAGATTTTAAGGAAGACTCAAAGCTTTGGCATAGAAAGCTTGGGCATATCAACATGCATACAACGAACAAGCTCATATCAAAAGACTTGGTAACGGGATTACCAAATTTGAAATCCTAGATGATGAGATTTGCAAAGCATGCACCCAAGTTAAACAGACCAAGATTTCATTTAAGCCAAAGAACTTTGTAAGTACCTCTTGACCCGTAGAATTGATGCATATGGACTTGTATGGTCCTACGAGCGTTCAGAAACCCAAAGGTAAGAGATATATGCTTGTTGTGGTAGATGATTACTCTAATTTACATGGGTTATGTTCATTAGAGACAGGACTAAAGCATTATCTGAATTCTCAAAGCTTTGTAAGGAGCTTCAAACTTTGAAAAACTTACATGTTGCATAAATTAGAAGTGATCACGGTAGAGAATTTGATCAGCTTGATTTTGATTTATTTTGTGCAAAACATGGCATCTCACACAACTTTTCTGCACCTTGAACTCCTCAGCAGAATGGAGTAGTTGAAAGGAAAAATATGACACTTGAAGATATGTCTAGAACCATGCTAATTGAAAGTAATTTGCCAAAGTATTTGTGGACGGAAGCTGTAAACACTGCCAATTATGTGCTCAATAGATGTTTGATCAGACCTATTTTGAAGAAAACTCCTTATAAACTTTTCAAAGGTAGAAATTCAAGTGTTACTTATTTTAAGCCTTTTGGCTGTACTTGTTTTGTGCATAATAATGGCAAGGATAATCTTGGAAAGTTTGATGCTAGAAGTGATGAAGGTGTATTTATTGGTTATTCTCAAACTAGCAAAGCATATAGAGTTTTCAATAAGAGAACTAAGGTTGTAGAAGAGAGCACTCATGTAATTTTTGATGAAAGTATTGATGATTCTTTGAGTGAAAGTTTTGAAGATCTCAACTTGAATAAGTATGAGGCAGATGATGATTATGATGATGATGATGATGATGGAAAAGAGAAAAGAAGCAAAACTAAGTCTAAGGAACAGTCAAAGGAATCTCAAGGTCTTGAACCCCCTGCTGAGCCAAAATCTCAAAGTCTTGATACTGAGAATGACAGAACATATGATGCTCCAACTACTGTATCAAGGTCTCAAAGCCTTGAAGGACCATGTACCTGGAGTTCAAGGAAGAAGTTCAAATACCTATCAGATCATCCTGTAGACAACATCATTTCAGATCCAACCACTAGAACACTGACAAGAGGACAGCTAAGGAATCTGTGTGCATGCAGTGCCTTTGTATCACTTATTGAGCCTAAAAATGCAAAGAAGGCACTAGAAGATGCAGATTGGATCATTGCAATGCAGAATGAGCTGAATGAGTTTGAAAGGAATAAAGTTTAGAACTTGGTTCCAAGACCAAAATATCAGTCTGTTATTGGAACCAGAAGGGTATTCAGGAACAAACTTGATGAAAATGGTAAGGTGGTAAGAAACAAAGCGAGACTGTGGCACAGGGGTATAATCAAGAGGAATGAATTGATTATGAGGATACATTTTCTCCTGTTGCCAGGTTAGAAGCTATGAGAATGCTTCTTGCTTTTCCATCCCATAAACATATAAAGCTATTCCAAATGGAAATCAAATGTGCTTTATTAAATGGTTATTTACAAGAAGAAGTAGTTGTTAATCAACCACCTGGTTTTGAAGATGAAAAATTCCCTGGTCATTTTTAGTAATTAGACAAAGCTCTTTATGGGCTTAAGCAAGCTCCAAGGGCTTGGTATGACAGACTCTCAAATATTTTACTTGATAGTGGTTTAAAGAGAGGTCTGGTTGACAAAACTCTTTTTATACAGAATCATGAAAAGGACTTGTTAGTAGTACAGATTTATGTTGATGATATACTCTTTGGTGCTACTAATGATTCTCTTTCAAAAGAGTTATCAAGTCTAATGTGCATGGAGTTTGAAATGAATTTAATGGGTGAACTCAATCTCTTTCTGGGACATCATGTTCATCAAATGAAGGAAGAAATATTTGTGCATCAAGGGACATATACCAAGGACTTGTTAAACAAGTATACCATGTCATAATCCAATGTAGCAAAGACTTCTATGAGTTCATCTTTATTCTTAGATAAGGATACAAATGGTAAGAGTGTAAATTAAAACGAATACAGAGGTATGATTGGTTCACTTTTATATTTAACTCCTAGTAGACCTGATATTATGTTTAGTGTATGTATGTGTGCAAGGTTTCAAGCAGACCCTAAGGAAAGTCATTAAATTGATGTTAAGAGGATTTTCAAATATTTGAATGGAACCAATGATTTGGGGCTTTGGTATCCAAGAATAACTAATTTTATGTTGAGTGGCTATACAGATGCAGACTTTGCAGGTTACAAAGTAGATAGAAAGAGTACTTATGGATGCTGTCAATTTCTTGGTTCACCTTTGATCAGTTGGCATTCAAAGAAGCAGAATTCTGTAGCCTTATCAACTGCAGAAGCTAAGTACATTGCAGCTAGTGCTTTTTATTCTCAAGTACTGTGGATTGCTCAACACCTAAGGGATCTTGGATATGAATCCAGAAATGTGCCTATCAACTGTGACAATACTAGTGCCATTTCAATATCAAAGAATCTTGTGCAGCATTCCAGGACTAAGCACATAGATGTGAAACATCATTTTATTAGAGATCATACTGACAAAAGGTGATGAATCTTTAACTTTCATTTCAACCTTTATGCAGATAGTTGATATTTTCACTAAACCTTTAGCCAGATGAGAGGTTTTCATCCCAAGGCTTGAATTGGGTATGTTAAACAATGATGCATTGGTTTAGGGGGAGTATTAGTTCTTATGTGTATTATGTGTGAAAATCTCAAAGCCTTGAGATCATACTTTCCTAGCCTTGAAAGTATGCTTCAAAGCTTTCAAGTAATCTGGCAGCCTTGAAGTTTCTCAAAGCTTTGAACCACAGTTTCACTAGCTTTGATTAATATGTTGTGTATTTTAATTCATAGTTGAATCTTGGAATATTTTGTAGTATCTTTTAGATAATTACAGAATATTTCACATGTACAGAGATTCTGATAAAATATCCTAAAATATCTTTTTGAAATCTTTTAAAATATGATTTGCATGCAATCATACTCTTAATCAAACTCTTCTACCTATATAGGCCAACTTCAAGGCTTATTTATCTCATTCTTCACCTCTTTCTCTCCGTCTCTATCTCTCTCTCTCTCTCAATTTCTTTCTAAAACCCTCTGAAACCCTAAACCCAATGGAGCAAAAACCAGAGAGGATCAAACAGCAAGGTCAGAGTTCAGGGAAGAGGATAAAGAGGAAGGAAAATAGGAAAATCACCATTCATGGATCTGATTCTGAGGAGACAGCAAGTGTTCATGAGGCTTCTCCACCTTCAAAGAAGATCAGGAAGGGGAAGGAAGTTCAAGAAGAGACAGAAGCTAGGCCTAAATCTGAGTCTGCAGCAGAGGAAGTGGTGAAAACTAAAGATAGATGAGGTAAAGATCAAGGCGATCAATCTAGCAAAAATAATAAGAAGGATGTTGCATAAGAGAAAGGTGAGAAGAAACGTGTTCCATCTCAAGAGAAAAAGAAGCCAGAGGATAAGAAGACTGATCCACCATCTGAGAGAGTGTTAAGCACAGTGCAGTAAAAACCAAGAAGGCTACTGGTTTTGCTAAGCATATTTTCCCTGAGTCTTGGTTTATCAATTCTAAAGTTAAACTTGTGTGGATGGATGGGTATGCATCATCAAAAATTGCCTATTGTAGTCTTATAAGTACCGAGTTGTTGGAGAAATTAGATATAGACTACATTAGGAAGTTAAGAGATTTTTCCGTTGGGAAGTTGTTGAATCCATCGTCTGGGCATATACTAGGTTAACTAGGCTTTTCTACTTGAATTTGGTTCAAGAATTGGATGATAGTGACCATTTTATCTTGACATCTAAGGTTGTTGGGATTGACATGAAGCTAGATCACAGAGATTTGGGAAAAGTATTGGAGTACCTAGGAAATACATGGTTAGTGATCATCCAGATAAGAAAGAATGTTTTGAGTTAGCCAAGTCAATGTCTTTCTTAGAGGGAACTCCTTCTGGATCCAAACAGTTAACACATTCTGTATTTAATTGTGAAGACAAAATCTTGTTCTCCTTAATCGTGAGATGTGTAGTTCCCAGGGAACATTCCAAAGAGTTGGTAAGAGACAGGATTCTTATACTTATGTATTTGATCTGTCAAGGGTTTGAGGTTGATTTGCCTACTGTTGTTATGGAACATATGGTGTACTGTGGTACTAGGACTAGGAATGATTCTCTGCCCTATGCCAATGTGTTAACTTTGTTTTTCAAGCTTTTTGGAGTACCTTTGGAGGATGAGGAGAAAATCACAACTGGTTTTGGGTTGGTGGATGAGGCATCTTTTCAAAGGATTGGGATAGTTCAGACTGTCAAAGGTAAATGGAAGTTCTATTCTGAGTTGACTGCCAAAGAGTTGAAGGTGAAAGAGTTCATCAAACCTAGAGCAGCTACAACACCTAAAGTAACTAGTATCTTAGACTTCTCACAGATTCTTGACAAGGTTGAAGTCTTAGAGGATGGCATTGAAGATCTTAGACAAGGACTATTTGATCTGTCAACTGACTTTGTGAAGTTCAAGGGTTTGATGGATGGTAAGTTGGATATGATCATCAAAGGCTTAAACTTAGATAAAATACCATCTTCAGAGAGTAGAGACAACAATATTGATTCAGATGAGATCATTGGAGAAGCATTGAAGAAGAAGAAGAAGAAGAAGAAGAAGAAGAAGAAGAATAAGAAGAAGGTTCCAATTGTTCTTGCTTCTAATGATTTGTTTGATCAATCTGATGAGGAGGCTGGTAATGAGGAGACAGTTGAGGGAACTGCTAAGAAAGAAGCTGCTAAGGTGGATGATGTTATTGCTGAAGTGGTTGCTGATATTCAAACTAAAAATGTGGAAGCACAATGTGAAGAGGTTGGTGAACAGGCTGAGCAGATGGATGAAGAAGCTGAAGAAGAGTCACATGCTGAAACATTTGAGGAAGAGCAAGTAGAGGCAAAGGACAAAGGAAAGGGAAAAGTTCGGAGTGGGAAGAAGTTTGCAAAGAAAAGTGTTGGATTTGAAACTTCAAAGCCTTGAAGTCCATTCTTTCTTTTCTTTCTACTCCTTTTATATTTTCTCCCAAGTCTTGAAGTTTTTTTTTCTTTAAATAAAAACCCTCTGAATAAGATCCTACATTTCTTCTAATCTTTTGATGAAAGTTAAAAAGGGGGAGAAGTTTCTGATTATGCGCTTATGTGTTAGTTTTTCTATTTTCTGGTTATGTAATAATTTTTGGAGGGATAATGTAGGGTGTTGGTTTTTAATCTATGTGAATGTTTTTGTTTTTGTGATCTTGTATGTTGTGATATGGTGAAACAAAGTTTATATGTAATGTTTTTATATTGTCTAGTCTTACTGCTGTGTTTGAGTTGCAGAAAATCCAGGAAATCTTGGATAATCAATAATATTTGTCTTGTCTTTCGTCAAGGGGGAGATCCATAGAATCAGAAGCTCCTGAGTAACTGATTGAGTTCATAAACTTAGGGGGAGATTTGATTCCTTGATGATGAAAGAAAAATCAGAAGTTGAGAAACACACTAAGTATCAAAGCTTCAAATCTTTGAGATATTGTAGTATTCATATGCTTATAGTGTGCTTATATGTTTCTGTGTTTGCAGGACTATTGAGTTGGTTTGGAGCATGAGTTTATCATTCACTAATGAATTCTGCAAATATTATTGAGTCTTATTTTGGATGGTATAACACAGATTGCAGGATTGAGCATCAAGGCTCACACTTGTGAACTAGCAGTCAAAGCTCCAAAGCTTTGAGATTTAACAGTTGACTATATTCTGTTAAGTCCACTTAACTGATCTGTGTATACAGGCTAGATTAGTTGGATTCAAAACTGAGTATTGAGTTATTCTAACTCTTTATTACTTGTTCTATATTGATTCATTGTTATATCTACTCAGTTGGATTTAGAAACGGAATTTAACCTTTAAGGCAAAATAAGCTCAGTTTCTCAGGAACTGTCTGTCTGTGACAGATCAGATCTTGTGGCTATTTTATCTAGATGATGTTTGATCTTTGCTGCTGAGTAAGTGAAGATTTGTTGGTTGTTCCAACGTTCATAAACAACTCAGATAGCTATCCAAGCATAGATGTTGAAAGAAGCATATCTGGGGAGAGGATTTATAGGAAACCAGCTCCTAAAATTTCTCAGAGTTCTTGCAGACTGTTGATAAAATACCAGAGTTTGAATTTCAAACAGAGACACATTGAGAGAGGCTGATCAACGTGGGATTTTGAAGGTAGTTAGAAACAAGAGATATCAAGTTATAGATCTCTTCAAACAATCAAGCTAATTAACAGTGCAACAGGAGAAGATCATTCATCAGATCAGAAGAACTCTTCCAAGCTTCATCAACTTATCTTTTTATGAGTTCTTCTACTTGTACTGAACTGTTTTATTCATTCTTTGTTTCTGAAACCTCACAAAACTTAGTAGTTTGGTTGTTCAAGTGAACAACAAGAGGTTCTTATTGTCAACAGGTTGTAGCTGGTAACTAGATAGGTTGGGAACCACAAGCTGTAATAAGTGTAAGGTAGCTCACTTAGGCTTGAGATCTAGGACTAAATCTTGGTGAAATAAGAAGTTGTGTTGAAATCCTGTAGGGGTTAGATCCCTCAGACAGAGACTAGGTCCAATTCTGACTGAAATCTGTAAAAATCCATGTATTCTTGTTATTTATTTTGATTGATTTTCATTCCAGTTATAAACAGGCAGCTCCAAAGCTTTGGAGGATTTCCAATCTCAAAGCTTTGAAGCTTCTGTGAGTGTCTGTTATATCTCTAGCTTCTCAAATCATTTCCAAAGCTTTGAGATATTAACTGGACAATTGCTTTAAGTTTTAAAAGGCTGGTTTTAAGCAAAAGCTTACATACTCTATTCGACCCCCCCCCCTTCTAGAGTATTAGATCCTTTTATTCTACATACATTACAAACTTTCAAGTTGATCATCTTATTAATCAACTAGCAAATGACCCGTGTCCCGTGGGGCACTTATTATATATCACTTGACTTACCCGTAGCCGTAGAGCAATTGTAAAATATATATTATTTGACTTATATTTAATTTTTTCAAATACATTTTGATTTTGAATTTTAATTAATTATTAATTGTCTATTATTTTGTTTATTTTAATAGACAATTAATAATTAATTAGATAAAGACATGTTCTTTTAAGTTTAACATACATTTCAAAAAAGTTATCCAAGATAAAACACAATTTTAAAATAGTTAGTTAGATGAAACAGAGATTTTAAGATACAACAATATCTTATCATTTATATTTGTCTTTTTAATGATGTCTCTAATAAAAAAAGAATTGAAGATGAACAGATCAAAATTTCTTGAGACATTTCTTAAGATTGAATGGCTAGGATGCTCCTGTTGACTGTGTTTTGGAGGAAAACACCTAGCTGATTAATTATATAGATATAAACGACTAGGGATATTTAAGATAAACAACATTTATAATATAAGGACTTTATTATATTAAATATATCCATAAATAATAAAATGATTATTATGGTCAAAGTAATGTTCATACTAAATAAGATTGCCTCTAGGGCATCGATTCCAACAAAGGGACACGTGGAGTTCAAATTGATCAAATTGAGGTTTTCAATTTGATACAAGTAGCGCTGGACATCGGTTTAATGACCCGAGAAAACCCGTTCGGCCCAGCCCGAACATATTAGGGCTTGAGCTTAATAGTTTTTAAGAACTTGGGGCTCGGGTTTAAGATTTTGGCCCAAAATTTCTTAAGGCCGCGCTTGGGTTTTAGAAGTTAGGCCAAGTCCAGCCCGGTCCGGACCCGCAGAAGCCCGGACTATGGTCACCTTCAATTATTATTATCATTTTTTTAAATCGCGTACATGTCTATTTCTACCGGTCACCAGCCTTGTCCACCTCAGTCGTCCCCCGCCCCTAAGTTAACCGGTCACGCTTTCATTTGACCCTGACACTGGACACACAACTATGAAAAATTTGGGTTTGGATTAGTGTTAACCAAACTAGCTCTCCCAAACAGTCCCAATGATATTACATCTCGTGTTTTTATTGCTTCACTCAGTCACATAATTCTTCACAAGTAAAGTCATCGCATTCTCACATATCCATTTGCTTGGCGGCGAAAGAGTAATTGGTATCGCGTTTAAACGGAGAATGCCAATAGATAGAGCTTCTCAAGTTTCCTCTAAGTTTGAGACTCCATACCCATCAGCAAATGGCCAAATACTTGTGGGTGTTTAGATGTAAAGGTTTAAATGTTTATGTTTCAAAAAAGCTAGTGTGTTTGGATACGAGCATTTGGGATTTAATTTTGTAATTGTTTGTCAATACTATTGCCTCAAAAAGGTAAAGGAAGTGACTGGATAAAATGACAATGCATCGATCCCATGTGTTTGTATTTTTTTTTTTTTTTTGGCAATGTAAAAAGAAAAGGAAAAGAAACACAAAGTAAATCAAGGCACCGGACGCAAATGAGTGCTAGCTCAAGTGGTAGAGCGTCTAAAAGCCCATGCATAAAGTCCTTGATTCGAACCCAGTAGACGACAAAGAGATAGTAAGTCTCAAAAGAAAAAAAAGGCACCGGACAAGTGAAGCAGGACATTGGAGAAAAGAAAAGGAAGGGTTAGGTTTGAGCTGAAGCTTTCTAAAGCGGACCATCAGCAAACTTAACCCAAGGGCGAATAATCACATTTTGTATTTAACTTATTCTTACATTTAACTGGCCGATTATTTATGCCTAATCCGACCCATTGGTTGCACATGGGAGCATGCGAATTTTTGTTAGAACACTAATACCACTAAATTATGTCTCTAAAAAATACTAGTAGTATTATTTTATTTTTTTCCAAAAATTATACTTTGATAAAAAATGACTATCGCAGTCAAAGAGACCAGATAACATCTGAAAACACTAAGAGGTACAAAACACCAACTCTGTGAGACAAACCTCTAGAAAAGAGCATAAAATAAAAATATTGAAAAAACAAAAGTGGTCATTTCTAGTAGGAACAATAAGAAATACCACTCCGTCCCATCTCTTCCTCCCCATCTTGACTTTTTTACTCGTATCTGGGTCATTTTGACCGGGTGATTTTGATAGCAAAATGATGCGATTTTTTCATAATTTTTTCACCGTGTTATAGAGAAACTTTTACTCTACAACACCATAAAAAAATCAAAAATTGTATCATCTTGCTAACCAAATTACCGATTCAAAGTGACCCAGTGAATAGTGGTAAGACAAAAATTGGGGAGGAAGAGGTGGGACAGAGTGGTAGTCATTTACGCTTTTCACATGTTGACATTGCAAGTTCCCAGGACCAAAAGAAAGACCACCGGGAAAGGAGGATTGCTCCAACCAGCCACCGGAGAAGCACGATTCAGCCATCAAAGCACTGATTATGGCCTCTTCACATCCTCAAACTCGGCCAGCAACATCCTCAACAATATCTGAGCCTCTTCACATAAACGAAGAGGATGGATGAGCGGTTGAGGCTCATCGCTGACCGAAAAAACCAGACAAAGACACACGACAAGAATAGATCTGAGTCTTGATAAGGACTAACCAGCCCCAAGGATGAGCATGCAAAGAAGAACATGGGTCATGGCAGCCCTTGGAGGAGATCCAACCAAACCCTTTATGCCCTAGCTTCACCATCACCCGTCGTCGCTGCTACTCGAGAGAGGCAGGGAGTCCCAACCACGGCCTAGACGTCCAGATCTACAAAGTAAAAATTAAAAAACAAAACTAAAACAAATAAACGGAGGGCTCGCCGCGGCAGCGGCAATCCCTACAAAGGCCCCTAGCAGCGACCAAAGGCAGAGAAACCGGAGGAGAACGGGTTAGAAGAAGAAGAAGAAGAAGAAGAAGAAGAAGAAGAAGAAGAAGAAGAAGCAGCAGCAGCTTGCAGAAAAGCAAGGCTAGAAAACTCCGGAAAGAAGTACTTCTCTCTCTAACTTTCTCTCTCCAGAGAAGCTAATCTAAGAAAAATTACTAGTACTAAATTATAAAAAGTAAAGGATCACTAAAAGGGTAAAGTAAAAGGATACTCTTGGGGTAGTTAATGCAGGGATAGTGTGAAAAGAATTAATTACCATGTCTTTCATGAAACTTACACGGATTAAGCAATTGGTTCCATGGCACTTTCTCTTTTTCGCAGGTTTGGGAAAATTGTGAAAAGACTCCACATCAATATGAAGGTATGAACCCTAAATGAATTCTTTTTTTTCTTTGAGGCAAAAAATGAATTCTTTTACTTATCATTTATTAATTGTCTGCACATGGAATGTGTAGCAAACTGAATGTCATGAATTAGAATATTCGTCATTGAACATGCTAGTGTGTTTTAGCCTTTCAATTACGTTGAAATGTATTTCTTCTTCAAGTTTTATATGTATTCATAGAGACACGGATGCAGCTAACACTATGGGTGCGCACTTATATTTGTATGAACTAACAAATATTTTGTAACATAGCAAGTCTGTATATCTAATTTGATGCCACTCGTCAGTTCATTGCTTCCATGACTGCTTCTCTCTTTATTTCATGGAATTACTAAAAATACACTAAACTAAGTTATCTATTGATGTTGCTAGTGTGTAATAATTATAACCAGAGAATTCCCGAGTTTAAGGGCACATATGAAATAATTCCACTTATTAGTCATTTAGAAATTGTTGTGCGAGCATACATGAAAGAACAAAAAATTGGAAATAGTAATAAAAATCGAAAGTTTGGTGTAGTTTCGAAAACAGACCGAACATTGAACCAACAAGACATTGATTTAACCGTCAACAGCTCGGATCGCATTGCTCATTTTTAAACAAAATATGATAATGCATTTTTAATAGATATTTTAAAAAAATGCAACAAAAAAAAAATATACATATCGACCTAATGCACGACAAACTTTATCGAAGATCATATACATAACGATAACATCATATAAATTCACAAAAATGACATTAACAATAATATGTATGTTCAATTAAGAATTTTGTAACAATATTTAGTACAAAAAATAATTACATTTTCAAGATTAAACGAACTGACCGGTTGAATCGTGAACCGCTTCAATAGTTCGAGTAAGAATCGGGCAGTTTTGTCCGACTTCTGCATGACCGGTCTAACCGCCGAATCAGACCGGTTCGGCACCGGTTTCAACAACCGGCCGGTCTAGGTCAGAAATAGACTTAAGAGACTGGGGGTCCATTATGAACATAAAAACAAAGAAGGGGATCCGTTATGCAATTTCAGTCATTACTACAGAACAACAAGAATTTAGTACTGGTAAACTGGTAGTAATAGTCAAAAGCCCAGTTGTTAAAACTGTTTTAAGAACAGTCAAAACACACAGACAGAAAGAGAGAGGCTAAACAAAACAAAAGCCCAAGACATTGGAGATATTAACGGAGAATACCCTCCCAGAACCAGTTCCAGCTCCACCGCAGCTCAGCTGGACCCCACCACCGACATACCACCACCTCCTCCTATCTCGGGCCCACCCCTAACTCGATCATCATCAATTTTCACCACCAGACGACAGACAGATCGATCCCCATCTTCTCCGATCTCTCCTTTTTCACCACTAGAGAAGAGATTGATTTATTTCAACGCCTCTGTAAAACCACTGATCTACCCTTTTCTTCAACCCTCGTGGCATTCCCATTTCTTCAATTTTGATACACAGATAGATCCACCCACCATTTCCTTTTTACCCACCCAGTTTTTTTACAGAGAGGAAGAGGGATTGAATCGAAATCAACCCTCGTGAAACTGGGTCTCCTCTTCAAGGAAGGAATCAAAGAGTTTCGGTTTTTTATTATATTTATTTATATTATTATTATTACTATTGTATTCGGTCACATACATACATACATAGACCCAGAGGAGGGAGGGAGGAAAGGAGGAAGATACGTAGTATATGTGCTGTTTGTATGTCATTTTCAATCTTTTTTCTTTGTTTAATGTGGGGGGGTTGGTCTTCCTGTGATGGGTGTTTAAGAGAGTGGGCTAAAGAACACAACACCAAATTTTAAAGCTCTGATTTTTATTTCTCTCCTTCTCTCTTCTCCTCCTCTCACTGAATTGGGGTGGGGGGTTTCAGTTTCTACTCTCTCTCTCTCTCTCTCTAGATTCAGTGAATTGAGGGGGGGTTTGTGGATGTTGTGTGTGTGAGTCTGCTGCTGGGATCTGATGGAGACCAAAGGACGCCTTATTGCGGGTTCACACAACAGGAATGAGTTTGTTCTCATCAATGCTGATGAGATTGGAAGAGTAAGTTTTACTATGCTCTCTATGGAGTGATTTCAACAAGATTCATGAATTTCCCAATTTGTTGCTTTTTTTCCCAATTTGTTTTCAGTTCATAGTTGTTGGGTTTATCTTAGTCTTTCCTTTGGGTGGCTATTACTTGGTCCTACTCCATCCATTCAACTCTTTGCTTTGCTCACCATTTCTGCACAATCTTGAATCTATGATACTCAAATCTCTCTCCTCCAGATTCATGTTAATGTTTTTTTTGCCCCTTTCAGGTTTCATAGCTAGTCAAAGAGCCTTAATTTGTGGGAATTTTACTGAATTTTTCATTGTGAATTTGGGATCTGATGCAGATTCAACTTTGCTAATTGTTTGTATCTGTATGTACCAGGTGACATCTGTGAAGGAATTGAGTGGGCAGATTTGCCAGATTTGTGGGGATGAGATTGAGGTCACTGTGGATGGGGAGCCATTTGTTGCCTGCAATGAATGTGCATTCCCTGTTTGCAGACCTTGCTATGAGTATGAAAGGAGGGAGGGGAATCAAGCTTGCCCTACTTGCAAAACCAGATACAAGAGGCTCAAGGGTAAATTCTTTCTTCCCTTGCAATTCATAAGCTTGATTCACTCCCTTTTCCCCGAATTCGACCTACTAAAACAACGTAATATGTTTCAATAGGGAGTCCCCGAGTTGAAGGAGATGAGGAAGAAGATGGATTTGATGATTTAGATCACGAGTTTTCCTTTGGGGCCAATGGCACGAACAGCCAACAACACATAGCTGAATCTGTGCTCTCTGCACGCCTTAACACCGGCCGTGGTCACCAGCGCAATGCTTCTGGATTCTCTACCCCTTCTGAGATGGAGGCCTCCTTAAGCCCTGATATCCCTCTCCTTACCTATGGCCAGGAGGTGAATTTCTTGGACTTACCCTTTTGGTTTTTCAGTTCTTTGTAGTAATAAAAGAGTGTCTTTCAATTGTATCGAGTAAAAATGACAATTTTCTTGATGTAGGATGCTGGGATCTCCTCTGATAAGCATGCTCTCATCGTTCCCCCATTTATGAGTCGCGGAAAGCGAGTTCACCCAGTGCCATATTCTGATTCCATGTCCTGTAAGTATACCGGTTGAAACAGGTTAATTTTATGTACCATCTTGTGGGGTTCAATAATGTGACCTAGTGTACTTTTCCGTGTCAATGTTCTAGTGCCTCCACGACCAATGGATCCTAAGAAAGATTTAGCAGTATACGGGTATGGAACTGTGGCTTGGAAAGACAGAATGGAGGAGTGGAAGAGAAGGCAAAGCGATAAACTTCAGGTAGTTAAACATGAAGGTGGAAACAATGGTGGAGATGAGCTTGATGATCCTGATCTGCCCAAGTAGGTTTATCCACTCTTTACTCTCATTCCAAAATTTCTGTCGGTGGTGCTGTTTGACTTGTGATTTTAGTGATTTGGAGTTTGGCGGACCATAGTGTAAATGCTGCTTTTTTGTTATATATTGATAGAAATAAATGGTGCTGGAATATAGCGGTGTCCCTTAGTGATTGATTGGTTTTGTTTGGCAGTAGTTTCACATTCCATTATGAATATCTAACTGTTTGTTGGAGTGCAGCTGGCTCTTCTAATCTTGTCGAAACACAGCTGTGCTAAAAGGATTAGAAGTAGTTTTGGTTGTTTGTTCTCTAGTGATTAATGATCATGATTTGTGAAAGGAACTTTTAACCATTGGCTATATCATTACCTCAGTTTCAAAAGAGAAGTATCTAGTTTCTGGTAAATTACAAATGTGATGACTTTAATGATTTGGCTAAATATGGTTTGTCAGCTCCACTTAAATCCCAATTCCCAGCAATAGGACAACAATATACTGTAGTGCGGAGTGAGAATCCTGTCTGTATATTCCTTTTAAGACAAAAGGCAAATGTGTTGCATGATCAGGGTGTGCAGTTAAGCATTCAGTATGTTTATATAAGCTAAAAAGTGCCAAACATACAAGTTTGTCTTTTGGTATGTTACGAAAATATGTTTGAGCCGTTGAAACATGGCTACTGTGAATGATTCCAATAAGATAAGCAGTTGTATTGGGACCATGATTATAATTAGCTTTGTTAGAATGACAATTATAACTACTTCTCCATAAACTATGTTTGTATTCTTTTAACATGTAGAAAAGACAAATGTGTGTCAAGTCATAAGTAGCTGAAATAAGTCATTGATGAATAGCACAAGGAGTTTGAATTTACCGATCATTTCAATTTTCCATTCCATAAATATTTTTCATTTTTTCTTCTAGGATGGACGAAGGAAGACAACCACTCTCAAGGAAGTTACCAATTCCGTCGAGCAAGATAAGCCCTTACAGAATGGTAATTTTACTCCGGCTTGCAGTCGTGGCACTTTTCTTCCACTACAGGATTCTTCATCCAGTCAATGATGCATATGCATTGTGGATGACCTCAATTATTTGTGAGATATGGTTCGCGGTGTCGTGGGTATTTGATCAATTCCCAAAATGGTCCCCAATCCTACGAGAAACATACCTAGACAGGCTTTCACTGAGGTATAATTATCCCCCTCTCGCTCATTTTATATTCTCTGTATGTTAGCCTGTGTGGAGTAATAACTGTGAAATCTCTATTACAGGTATGAGAAAGAAGGAAAACCATCTGAGTTAGCTCCTATAGACGTATATGTCAGTACTGTGGATCCATTGAAAGAACCTCCACTTATTACTGCAAATACGGTTCTCTCCATCCTTGCTGTGGACTATCCAGTGGACAGAGTCTCTTGCTATGTCTCAGATGATGGTGCTGCCATGCTCACTTTTGAAGCCCTCTCAGAGACATCTGAGTTTGCAAGGAAATGGGTTCCCTTTTGCAAGAAGTTCAGTATTGAACCTCGTGCCCCAGAGTGGTATTTTGCTGAGAAGCTTGACTATCTTAAAGACAAGGTGCATCCTACCTTTGTCAGGGAACGCCGTGCGATGAAGGTTTGTAAAACTTCTATGAGAAATTATCAGCTACAGACAAAATATGCCTCACGGCAACTCTCATCATCTTCAGTCCTCTAAAGTCTGACAATCATAAAAAATATTGACTCTTTTGCTTGTTTTTTTATTTCGAGCAGAGGGAATATGAAGAGTTTAAAATCCGCATAAATGGGTTGGTTGCCATGGCCCAGAAGGTTCCTGAGGATGGCTGGACAATGCAGGATGGGACTCCATGGCCAGGGAACAACGTCAGGGATCATCCTGGAATGATCCAGGTAAGGGGGTGTTAATTTTCTTTTGGGAAAAACATTTACTGTTAGCATTTTTGTTGAGTGATTTTGTACAATTTTTTCACTATAATATATATTTGATGCCATTTTCCTTAGTGACTGGTATTGTTGTATTCAATAGGTGTTCTTGGGTAACAATGGTGTCCATGATATTGAAGGAAACGAGTTACCACGCCTTGTTTATGTTTCTCGTGAGAAGAGACCAGGATTTGATCACCACAAGAAGGCTGGAGCAATGAATGCTCTGGTACATACTCTCTCACACACATACCAAATACATTTTATTAACTCGTTCTTCATCATCTGACATTCTTTTTCTCCTAAATTTATAGATGCGTGTATCGGCTGTCATTTCAAATGCTCCATACATGTTGAATGTCGATTGTGATCACTACATTAACAACAGCAAGGCACTGCGTGAAGCTATGTGTTTCATGATGGATCCGACCTCTGGAAAGAAAATATGCTATGTGCAGTTTCCTCAAAGGTTTGATGGGATTGATCGACACGATAGATACTCAAATCGCAACGTTGTGTTCTTTGATGTACGTGAAGCTTCTCTCCGCCACGATTTACTTTATGCATGAAATTTCTTAGTTTACTTTTGAAATTTATCTAATGCTTCTACTTGAATGAATCAGATTAATATGAAAGGCTTGGATGGGATCCAAGGACCAATATATGTCGGAACAGGGTGTGTCTTCAGAAGACAAGCACTCTATGGCTATGATGCTCCCAAGAAGAAGAAAGCACCAGTGAAGACGTGCAATTGTTTGCCTAAATGGTTTTGCTGCTGTTTTGGATCCAAAAAGAAAAATAGAAAGACTAAAACCAAGGAGAGCAAGAAGAAGACAAAAACCAAGGAGGCCTCTACTCAGATTCACGCACTTGAAAATATTGAGGAAGGGATTGAAGGTAACTTTGGATTTTGGCATAGCTTTCTAATCTATCTGCCGATGATTTAACTCAAAGATGAAATGCTATATTTGCACTTAGAATATAATTTATTAATGTCAAGAAGAACTGCAACAGAGAAAAGGGCATGAAATAAGCAATTCCCTTCTTCCATTGCTACTATTTTTCAATGCCCCTACAATCAAACAAGATTTGTTGTTCATGACTGAGGGTAGAAGGGGGTATAAAAGAAGGAAAGCAACTGCTTCTTGGATGTTGAAAACTCTTAAGATTAAGAAGTGCTTCTCATCATCTTCTAATTATACCCTTTCACTATACCTACACTCAAACAAGAGAGTTACTATATTCCTCACTTCAGTCCTCTTTCAAGAACCGGTTCAAGGGGAAAACATCCCTTCATTTTGTCATCTTTTCTCTTTCTTTACCGCCCCCTTTGTTTGGCCAATAATTTACCCCATTTTTTGTAGAAAGTCAGAAAGCCTCAAGTTTAACATAGTTGTTATGATTTGTTTGGTTCTATAGTGTAGATTCTTAACAGAATACGATTGCCTCTGCTGATGCTAATTAGCAATATTCATCTCTGCAGGGATAGAGAGTGAGAAGTCATCTCTCATGCCACAGATAAAATTTGAGAAGAGATTTGGGCAGTCATCTGTTTTCATTGCTTCGACATTCCTAGAAGATGGTGGAGTTCCACCAGGTGCATCGTCGGCATCGCTCTTGAAAGAAGCCATTCATGTCATTAGCTGTGGTTATGAGGATAAAACAGACTGGGGCAAAGAGGTATGCCATAATTGCTTGAAACATGATATAAATCTGTTTGTGGGGCAATTGTAATTTAAATGACTACTTTCTCTACCCAACTTTTCTCATTGGTGAACAAAAGGAGTGTTTTTAACTAAATACTTTGAATTTGGTTATCTACCAGGTTGGATGGATTTATGGGTCAGTTACTGAAGATATTTTAACTGGGTTCAAGATGCATTGTCATGGGTGGAGATCAGTGTATTGCATCCCCAAAAGGCCAGCTTTTAAGGGATCAGCTCCCATTAATCTTTCGGATCGTCTTCACCAGGTTCTTCGATGGGCTCTTGGGTCTGTTGAAATTCTCTTTAGCAAACATTGTCCCATCTGGTATGGTTATGGGTGTGGTCTAAAGCCGCTCGAGCGGTTTTCATACATCAACTCCGTTGTTTATCCATTGACTTCCATCCCCTTGGTTGCATACTGTACCTTGCCGGCTGTCTGTCTCCTTACAAACAAGTTCATTGTCCCCGAGGTAAACTCAACAGTCTCGTCTCTAATTTACTACTACCTCTATTTCTTCTTTATCAGCCTACTTCACTTTTTGTCACTATTCACTATGTCACTTTGACCGGTGACTTGATTAACAAAACGATTCAAAAATTTGATAATCTTTGCGTGGTTTTGTAAACTTTACAACACCATGGGAAAATTGCCTAAAAATTACATCTTTTTGCTATCTAAATCATCGAGTCAAAAGTTGGTGAGGCAACTCGGGTTACCAAATGTTTTTACTAGTGATATGAGAAACAACTGTTTTGCACTTACTTCCTCCGTCCCAAACTAAGTGTCAATTACCATAAAGTTACTTACTTTTTCACTTTACTTCCATCCAATCCCTTTCAAATCATTACTTTTTCATTTCCCAAGAAAAGCACCACATACAACAAATGACATTTTAGTAAATCTAGCAAGTCAAAAGCAAATCCTTAATCTCCGCAAAAAGTCCACCCAGACACTCAATTTGTGACGGAGCGAGTGTTTTTCTGGTTACTTATGGGATTAAGTACTTCCGCTTATACAAGGGTTATGTAAGCCTGGTGATTAAATGTTGTGTGTTTTCTGCTACAGATAAGCAACTATGCCAGTATCATCTTCATGGCCCTTTTCATATCCATTGCTGTAACCAGTGTCTTGGAAATGCGATGGGGAGGTGTAAGCATAGACGACTGGTGGAGAAATGAGCAGTTCTGGGTTATCGGTGGTTCCTCGGCTCACCTGTTTGCTCTCTTCCAAGGTCTTCTCAAGGTGTTGGCTGGTGTTAACACAAACTTCACTGTTACATCCAAAGGAGCAGACGACGGAGAGTTCTCAGAGCTTTATCTCTTCAAATGGACTTCTTTGTTGATTCCTCCCATGACCCTGTTGGTCTTGAACATTATCGGCGTCATGGTTGGAATCTCAGACGCCATCAGCAACGGTTACGAGACGTGGGGACCGCTCTTTGGTAGGATATTCTTTGCTCTCTGGGTGATTGTCCATCTTTACCCTTTCTTGAAAGGTATGATGGGGAAGCAGAACAATGTTCCTACTATTATCATTGTGTGGTCAATCCTTCTGGCTTCTATCATCTCGCTGTTGTGGGTCCGTGTCAACCCTTTCCTCGCGAAAGGTGGGCTTGTATTGGAGGTCTGTGGGCTGGATTGTAATTGAAGATTCGCGCTTAAAGAGTAGTAGAAGCAGCTTTACAGATCAAATTGTGTAGAAGTTATGTTGGGAGTTACAGAAGAAGGTTTTTGCTTATCCAGGCAAAAAGCGTGCGCGTCCCTTCACACACGGTATGATCATTTATGTGAACCATTGAAAGGACACGGTAAGTTGTGTGTAGATAAAGGAAGGACACATTCGATATTTGTTTCTGCAGATTTTCATTGATTCTTTGACAAATTTGGGTTTGTGGGGTGGAAGGGATGATGGGGATTCGGAGAGAAACAAACTCTGTAATTCATAAGGAACACGAAGAAACAAGTTATAGTAGTTTTTGTCTGTAATTTATATTCCCTTCTGAATAAGGGACATCTTATAAGATGCATTCAAATTTTTGTTTTTCTTTCTTCTCAGTTTTAGTAGTTTCATCTCATCTCATCAATGTTATTGTGGTGCTGATGATATAAATTTCAGTTGTATCTTGCTAGTTCACTGGAGTTAGCATGTGTTGGATTCTTGCATGGCCTTTGTTCCTGCAGATTATGTGTTCTTTGCTTGGCAAATTAGTACAATCTCTTCTTCCTCGAGTCAATGCTAACAGGTTCTTTGAGTTCAGTTGCAGAACCAGAAAACTGTTATTTTCAAGTATTTTCAAAAGGTTTTTCAGATAGTCAACTCACCTCCTCAATATGCATGTCCTTATGGGACTTGCACAAATTACACTTCATACCTTTTCGGAAATCATTTTTTCGCGTTTTTTCGCTTCTCTTCGTGACAAATGAACATAAGCCAAATCAAGTGAACAATATTTCAGGAAATAAAATCAATGCTGAAATCTGAATCACTGAGGTCTCCAAATTGTAAATGACGTTGTATATCTAGTGCAACACGAATCAAACAATGAAATGTTGGCAACCCTGTCGCAGAAAACCATTCATTGCTCTTGGAGTTTATCATGGTTTTCACCATCGCATCCAAAGCTCATCAGAATCATAAGTGTGTGGATTCCCAGTGCATCAGAAGTTACAAGTGTTTGGAGGCTACACAGAGCTTGTGATTGTGATGCTCAATGGGAAAACCACGTCCTCCACGAGCACTGAAAGGAAAATGGAACATGTGGAACAGAAACCAACAAAGCAGAAATTCTCTAAAACTAGGCACAATCAATGACCTCCAAATTTATCTTCATAATTAAGTTTAAACTTCAACAAGTTCGGCATTCAGCCATTGAAATAATATCGCTCTGAGCAGCAGTAAAATTGTCAAAATACCTACGAAAAACGTCAATTTACACACACCACACGCAATGAACAATCAGTTTCAACTCACTTGTCTAAAAGAAGTGAGCAAGGCATCAAAATAAACCCAATTCAGTAATACAGCAGCAATGAGTTTTTCTTTGTAAATGCATCACAGGAAAATCATCACTTGTTAGGGATATCTTGCAAGGCGCGTCTCTTGACGGTCGACTTCGGCTGTGCGCTGCCTGCATTATTATCCATCTTAGTGCTCACTGCTGCATTTTCTTTCATATCAAAACTGAACAACTTCTTTGGTGTCCCCTGGTCCAGACTAGTTATTGGTTCTCTCCTTTTCATTGTTGTTGTGGTTTTCAACAGCCTCGCAGCGACATTGAGAGTCTTCCTCAGCTTAACTAATTCTGTGCAAGGTTGCCACGTCTCAGCATCTTCAAAGGCCGTGCCTATGACAGGAAAGAAACAATTTTTTGATTTGCCGAACTATAATAGTGAAGAAAAATAAAGTAAAAAATGATGGAATGAGTGCATATACTATACAATATCATCCAGCTGAAGTTAAAACTAGATGAGTGAACAGAAACAGTATCACTTCAGGCCTCGTTTGGGTAAGGTACAAGGAGAGGGGATAGGGATAAAACTGTACCTCCTGCTTCTTGTCCTGTGATTGGGTGCAGGATAAGGAGCAGGTACAAAATTGATTCCCTTATCCCATAGGTACAATTCTCAACTTTTTTGCCTTCAACCTTGTACCACCCCCTAGATGGTATAAGGTAGGATAAGGGGAGGAGGGTATAAGCAAGGTGTTCTGAAATGACAAAATTACCCCCATATAAATGTATATATATATACACACACATATATATACATATATATGTACATAAATACATGAATATATATGTATATCTATACGTGTATATATATATGTAATATATGTATATGTATATACATAATAAATATATAATTATATATATGTATATATGATATGTATACAATATGTGTATAAATATACATATATATATATGTATAGATGTGTATATAAAAGATATATGTATACATATGTGTGCGTGTGTGTATGTATGTATATATATGTATGCATATCATATGTATGTATATATATGTATGCATATCATATGTATGTATATATACATTTATCTTATGTATGTATTTATACACACACATGTATGTATATACATAGATATATGTGTATGTATAATACATGCATATATATATATATATATTTATATGTATACGTGTGTGTATATTTATATATATACACACACATATGTATATATTGTATACATATCATATGTATATTTATACATACATATACATTTATATTATGTATAAATATATATATATATATACACATATACACATTATATATATTCATATAATACACACACACATAAGTATACATATATGTATACACACACATATAGATATATACATATCTGTGTGTGTATATATGTATTGTGTGTGTAATTATCATTTACACTATTGGTGCAAGGACTAATTGACTTACATCACAATACATTGATTTTAGATTTATAATTATCTCTACTCTAGTATTGTCACATTTAACATGTCAAAATGTGTAATATTTTTTTGTTTGTTTGCTGTATACAGTGGAGAGCAAAATAATTTTAAAAAGCAAGTTCAAACAAGTGGGGCAATGTTGTCATTTACACACATATCCCTGCAGCTTATCCTATCTTATAACCTGCTCTAACCAATCACTCAGAACCAGTACAATCATATCCTGCCTTATACTAGTACAATCATATCCTACCTCTTGTACGAGTACAACTCTTATCCCCATCATTATTGTACCTTACCCAAACGAGGCCTCAGTATTTTAAGAGGATTTACTAAGTTTTCAAGAATATTAGTTACCTGCAAGAACTGAACTTGTTGCCTTCATATGATTTCCTTCAGGTTCTCGCTCCTCAATCAGTTCATTTGATAGTGAAAGAGATTCAACATGTTCCTTTTCCTCTTCAACAGCAATTTCTGCATGTTTATTTGCTTCTGCCAAACACTCAGAATCTCTCACTTCTGCCCTGGCACTGGTTTCTCCAACTCCCATGTTCTCTAAAGCGGCATACTCATTGACAAACGATACAGAACCTTGTGTTAACATACGTTCCTGTGCATTCTCTACGGGAATATCCTCCGAGGAGAACACCACATCATCATTAGGGTCTGTGTTGTCCCCTGGTGTAGATGACAACATTTAGTCCACAACCCAACAGAAATTCGATTAAGAACATGCGGCATTAAATGAATCAATGCAAAAAAATAGGATCACCAGCCTAACCTTGCACATTTGCAATGCCATCCTTCATGGCATATTGTTCCGAGGAAAACAGCAACTTACTGCTAGAGTGTGTGCTGCCAGCTGGTGTACCAAACAGTGATTCTACTTCATCACCTGTATAACCAAAAATATAATTCAGCAAAGAATCACCCAAATGGTATGAACCAGTGAGAAAAAAGATAGATCTAACCTAACAAACAGTCATTTTCTGCAGGATTCTGCTTAGAAGACTTCATTTTGTCGTCATGATGTATGCCATTGGCTGGTGATGTAAATAAAGCTCTTAACCCATGACCTGCTTAGAAAAGTATAATTTGATCAAGAATATACTCAAAGTGTTCGAACTTGTTGAAAGGTATATATAGATCACTGGCCTAACCTTGCGCACTTCCATCAATGGCATACGAATCTGCAATGAACTCATTTTGTTCAACATCTTTTGCGGAATACACAGGTCTTTTGCTACAATTAGTTTTGCCAATAGGAGATGTTTTCGCAGAGAATAACACTTTGAACATATTCTCCGTCTCTGGAATACCAAAGGTATCCGGCGTATGGCAGTAATCTTCCGTTTCAAGATGATTTATGTTACCTACAAAATTCAATCAATCAATTACTTTAAAATTTGTCACACTATAAGTCAAGGAAAAGAAATGACATTAATAATTTGATACTTTTAAAATTTTAAGATGCATGTTTTTTAAAACTAAATAATCAGTACATTTCCACAAGATTTATATTACCTTCACTATATAACTCAGTCGCTCCATCCACAGTAAAGTGGGTTTCCTCATCACGTCTCTCTTCAGTTGTCAGTTGTATAATTCCTTCACCCAGAGTCCGTTCAGAGTAATCTAAATGTCCACTTTCAATCAACCAAGATATGGATGTTAAGGCCTCATTGTCCGTATCTCCTTCAAAAAAAGAATCTTCACAGGGGGAGCAATTAGTAGCAGCGTCAGGGCTAACATCGACCGAAGTGAACTCATTACCTGAACTACCGCCAGAAACACCGGGTACCTTTCTGCTGGAATTCGGAGCTACATTTTGCCTGCCAGCATTCTTCTCGTCTTCATCTTTTTGGAAGCCTAAAACCATCCCAGGCTCGTCTATGCGAAGATTTCCATTCTTCACTTCCATTAGGGTAAAATCTTCTAGCTTTGTCGAGGCCTCACTGTCTGTATCTACTCCAACAGAAGAATCTTCACAGGGGTAGCAGTCAGTAGCAGTGGCAGGGCTTACATCGACCGAAGTTAACTCATTATCTGCACTACCACCAGAATCTGCATCAGAAACCTTTCTGCTGGAGATCGGTGATACATTTTCCCAACCTCCATTCTTGTCGCCCTCATCTTTCTGTGAGCCAACAACGGTCCCAGTCTCATCTGTATGAAGACTTCCATCCTTCACCTCGCGAAGAGTAGAATGCTCTAGCTTTGTCAGGGCCTCATTGTCTGTATCTTCTCCAGCAAAGGAATCTTCACAAGGAGAGCAGTCAGTAGTGTAAGGACTTACACTGACCGAATTGAATTCGTTACCAGAACCCCCACCACAGCCAACATTAGATACCTTTCTGCCGGATACCGGTGATACATTTTCCAAGCCAGCATTCTTGGCGCCCTCATCTTTTTGTATGCCAACAACTGTCCCAGGCTCATCTGTGTTAAGATTTCCATTCTTCACTCCCCTAAGAGTGGAATCCTCTAGCTTTGTCAGCGCCTCATTGTCTGCATCTCCTCCAACATAAGAATCTTCCCGGAGTGAGAAGTTAGTAGCAGTATCAGGGCTTAAATCGACCGCAGTTAACTCATTGCCTGACCAGCCACCAGAACCTACATTTGATACATTTCTGCTTGAAATCGGTGATACATTTCCCCAGCAAGCATTCTTGTCGTCTTCATCTTTTTGTAAGCCAACAACTATCCCGGGCTCATCCATGTGAAGATTTCCATTCTTCGCCTCGCTAAGAGTACAATCCTCTAGCTTTGTAAAGGGAACCACTTCAGTTTCAATGCAAAGAGTTCCTACATTTTCCCTGCTAGCATTCTTGCTGTCTTCATATTTTTGTAAGCCAACAACTGACTGAGGCTTATCTGTGGGAAGATTTCTGTTCTTCACAATGCTAATAGTACATTCCTCAGACATTGCAGGAACCTCTTTAGTTTCACTGTCGAGAGTTCCTTGCTTAGTGTGTGCATTACTTTCTGGTGTGGAAAACAAGTTTCCAAATTCGTCATCTGCATAGCAGAGAACAATATTCAGTAGTTAAACACCTTGAACGAGATGCAGACTGTGAAGTATCAATCGCTGAGAAAAATGGAAACAAAGAACTAACCAAGCCCGTTTCCATAGTCATACTCCACAAAGTTCCGAGAAGGGCAGGTCATTTTGGTGTTGACAAGTGATACTGCAACAAAGTGAAAGCCAGCTAAGATATTGATTCCATATGTTGCAAAGGAAAAAATCAAGAGCAGATAAGAGCATGATGAAAATAAATTCAAAGATTGGAGAGAACTCAAGTCAATGAATTACATCACCGACACAAAAATATCAAGTAGCGGTTTTATAATGCCGTACTCAAAGGGTCAACCAAGAGAAAATGACAAGCAACTCAAACCTTGAGATTTTTGGTCAGCCGAGCACTGTTTTTCCGTGGAGAGATAGGCATTTGCAACTGGGGAGCCTGAATCAAATGCTGGCACGACGGCTGCAGCTGAGAGATCAAGAGCCAAAACGTTTTCTGTTGCCTTATCATCCTCAAGTGAAGAATCACTTTCTTTCACGCTCATTGATGCAGATAATTCTTCACGAGAACATATAGAATAATCAGGAGCATTAAGATTTCCGGTGCAATATTTTTCACCTACCTCAGTGATATTTTCAGTGTTCTCATATGGCCCAGTATCTTCATCTGTTCCAGCAACAAACTTCGCAACAACCGACACAGGCTGATTTGATAGACCAACATTATTGCTGTCTAAGGGACTATAAGTTTTATCTTCATGTGGTCGAAGATCGGACTCACTGTAACTAGAGCCAAGATTTTCTTCTGTTGATACCATCTCACTCCTTCCCAAATTCTTCACAATATCCATGGCATCAACAGAGTTATCTGCAATTCAAACACAGAATTAAAACCAA
This sequence comes from Linanthus parryae, assembly GCA_023055425.1. NCBI lineage: Eukaryota > Viridiplantae > Streptophyta > Magnoliopsida > Ericales > Polemoniaceae > Linanthus > Linanthus parryae. Next base: position 54,870,872 of record JALGPY010000006.1, on the reverse strand, counting down.
GTAAGTATGTAATTATAGAGAACAATTTTAAATCAAGAAAACTACAATTACCTCCAATATCTAGTCTGTCAATTGGAAATTGACAATGATCTGCAGATGTCACTCGTGGAAATCCTTCATCTACAATCACGTCTTCCTCAGCGTTAGACTCAATCCCTGATTCAGTCTGTACAATGCTCTTCGTATCAGAAACAACAGCTTCTCGGGAAAGAGAATCTAGGAGATCGTGATTTACTTCATTAGCATGATCACTCGAGATATTTTTCTCCCACAAACAATTATTTGAATCACCACTAGCATTGCTGTCGCTTGGAATACAAGTTTCATCTTCGCATACTCTTATATGGGAGCCACTGTAACAAGAGTCCACTTTTTCTTCTGCTGCTAGCATCTCATTCCTTTCAACATTCTTTACAATATCCTCGGTATCAACAGAGTTTGCATCTTTCTGCACCAAAGGATTTGCAGCTCGAACTTCCTCAGCATTCACCATCACGAGAGTTTCAACGCCTGCTAGGTCAGACATATCAACTGAAACCTCACTGTTTTTCACATTCATCTCACTGTGATTACTTTTGTTCGTGCTATCCAGACTCTCACTTTCTAGCTTTGTCAGGGCCTCACTGTCTGTATCTACTCCAACAGAAGAATCTTCACAGGGGTGGCAGTCAGTAGCAGTGGCAGGGCTTACATCAACCGAAGTTAACTCATTACCTGAACTACCACCAGAATCTGCATCAGTTACGTCTCTGCTGGAGATCGGTGATACATTTTCCCAACCTGCATTCTTTTCGCCCTCATCTTTCTGTGAGCCATCAACAATCCCAGTGTCATCTGTGGGAAGATTTCTATTCTTCGCCTCGCTAAGAGTAGAATGCTCTAGCTTTGTCAGGGCCTCCTTGTCTGTATCTTCTCCAGCAAAGGAATCTTCACTGGGAGAGGAGTCAATAGTGTAAGGACTTACACTGACTGAATTGAATTCGTCACCAGAACACCCACCACAGTCAACATTAGATACCTTTCTGCCGGATATCGGTGATATATTTTCCAAGCTAGCATTCTTGGCGCCTTCATCTTTTTGTAACCCAACTGTCCCAGGCTCATCTGTGTGAAGGTCTCCATTTTTCACTTCCCTAAGAGTAGAATCCTCTAGCTTTGTCAGGGCTTCACTGTCTGTATTTCCTCCAACAAAAGAATCTTTACATTGTGAGAAGTTAGTAGCAGTGACAGGGCTGACATCGACCGCAATGAACTCATTGCCTGACGAGCCACCAGAACCTACATTTAATACCATTCTGCTTGAAATTGGTGATTCATTTTCCAAACAAGCATTCTTATTGTCTTCATCTTTTTGTAAGCCACCAACCATCCCAGGCTCATCCATTTGAAGATTTCCATTCTTCACCTCGCTAAGAGTAGAATCCTCTAGCTTTGTACAGGGAACCACTTCAGTTTCAATGCAAAGAGTTCCTACATTTTCCCTGCCAGCATTCTTGCTGTCTTCATATTTTTGTAAGCCAACATCTGATTGAGGCTCATCTATGGGAAGATTTCCGTTCTTCACCTTGCTAATAGAAGATTTCTCGTACTTTGTAGGAACCCCTTCAGTTTCACTGTACAGAGTTCCTTGCTTAGTGTGTGCATTACTTTCTGGTGTGGAAAACAAGTTTCCAAGTTCGTCATCTGCATATCAGGAACAATATTCAATGGTCAAACACCTTGAATGAGATGCAGACTGTGAAGTATCAATCTCTGAGAAAAATTGAAACAGAGAACTAACCATGTGTGCTTCCATAGTCATACTCCCCAAAGTTCCATGAAGGGCAGGTCATTTTGGTGTTGACAAGGGATACTGCAACAAAGTGAAAGCCAGCTAAGATATTGCTTCTATATGTTAAAGGACAAAATCAAGAGCAGATAAGAGCATGATGAAAATATATTCAAAGATTGGAGAGAACACAGGTCAATGAATTACAATTTCAACACAAAAACATCAAGTAGTTGTTCAATAATGCCTTACTCAAAGGGTCAACAAAAAAGAAAATGAGAAGCAACTCAAACCTTCAAATTTTGAGTCAGCCGAGCACTGTTTTCCTGTGGAGAGATAGGCGCTTGCATCTGGTGAGCCAGAATCAATTGCTGGCACAACAGCTGCAGCGGAGAGATCAAGAGCCAAAATGTTTTCTGTTGCCTTACCATCCTCAAGTGATGACTCACTTTCTTTCACTCTCATTGAAGCAGACAATTCTTCACGAGAACATATAGAATGATCAGCAGCATTCATATTTCCGGTGCAATATTCTCCACCTGCCTCAGGGATATTTTCAGTGTTCTCATATGGCCCGGTATCTTCATCTGTTCCAGCAACAAACTTCGCATCAACCAACACAGGCTGATTTGATATACCAACATTATCGCTGTCTAAGGGAATATAAGTTTTATCTTCGTGTACTCGAAGATCGGGCTCACTGTGACTAGAACCAAGATTTTCTGCTGCTAACACCTCACTCCTTCCCAAATTCTTTTTAATATCTGTGGCATCATCAGAGTTATCTGCAATTCAAACACAGAATTAAAATCAAAGAAGTATGTAATAATATGTGGATAATTTTTAATCAGGAGAACTACAATTACCTCCAATATCAAGTCTGTCAATTGGGAATTCACAAAGATCAGCAGATGTCCCTCGTGGAAATCCTTCATCTACAGTTACGTCTTCCTCAGCCTCAGGCTCAAGCCCTGATTCAGTTTGTACAACACTATTCGTATCAGAAACAACAACTTCCCGGGAAAGAGATTCTAGAAGATCGTGATTAACTTCATTAGTATGATTACTCGAGTTATTTATCTCCCACAAAAAATAATTTGATTCACCAGTAGCATTGCTGTCGATGGGAATAGAAGCTTTATCTTCGCATACTTTTATATGGGAGTCACTGTAACAAGAGTTCACTTTTTCTTCTGCTGCCGGCATCTCATTCCTTTCAACATTCTTTACAATATCCTCGGTATCAACAGAATTTGCATCGATATCTTTCTGCACCAACAAAGGATTTGCAGCTGGAACTTCCTCAGAATTCTCCATTTCGAAAGTTTCAACACCTGGTAGGTCAGACATATCAACTGAAACCTCACTGTTTCCCACAATCATCTCACTGTGATTACTTTTATTCGTGCTGTCAATCATTTTACACACTGTTCTACTATCCAGACTCTCACTTTCTGCAATTTCTGACTTGGGATCTTGTACATGAATAGAAGGTGATCCTTTCATAGCAACAGAGCTATTTGGTAAATGGTCCCCTTCCTGATTTGGTACATTTGATTTTTTAGGAACCTTTTCTCTGCCAACAATTTTGCTAGCTCCAACCCTTCCTTGAACTGGCTCCTTCACAGCAGCATTACGTGTGGACCGCCTGGATAGCTTGTCTACAACTAGAGAGCCCTCGGTCATTAACCTTCCTTGCTCAAAAGTTGAGTCACGTCTTCTTTTTCTTCTTCCATTAGTTTCAGTGTCTTCAGCAACATTGTTGATTCTGTCAGTGATTGCAACTGATTTACGTCGAGAGGAAACCCTCCTCATCTCCACCTCATTGTCTACCAAATTGCGTTCATTAGAAACATTTCTACCAGAATGCCGTACAGTTTCATCTTTTGCTCCACTCTCCACCAAAGATGCATTCTCTTCCTGTGGAGTCAGCAAACTCTCTGGCTTACTTTCCCCACCAGCTTCAGCCTTAACCAAATCCTGATTTTCTTGCAGCTTATCTCCTCTCTCTTTCCCATTTCTCTTAGACTGCCTGTAGACCTTCTCAGGTTCAGTGATTTCATCACCAAGCCCACGTGCATTGGTCTTAGATGATTCATCAACTGCTTTCACATTCCTCTGTCTCAAGCTTCTTTTACTCTTATCATCCTTTGGAACGACCACATCTTCATCTTTGTGATTTTTATTTCCTGCGGATTCTCTACTCCTCAAAGACCGCACAATTGGCTCTTGGGTTTTTTCCAGTACAGCATTTTGAGCATCTGAGTCGTTGCGCAAACCAACTGCTGCCCTCCTTGACCTAGTTGCCCTATCTCGGTTCTCAACAACCTCCTTGTCAGACTTGACATTACCATCAACTTCCGTGACATCTTGGGCCTCGTTGGCCAGAGATCCCGCCATGGACATTCTTCTCGATACCCTCTTCACATTCTCTACAATATCCGCAACATCAGCCCTTTGATTAGCTGACTTATTGGAAAAATCCATCACTTGCAGCGTGTTGTCACTTTGTTTGCTTCTCTTAGAAGCTACCATTGGTAACACTTCTGAATTATCACTATCAACAGCCCTTTGAGATCTAGACCTGGTTGCTCTAACTGGATTCTCCTTGACTGGAAGTAGCTTCTCACCACTCTCATCTTCCAACCCCACACGGTCAGATCTCTGTCCCACTTTCCTCTTCTTAGTTTCAGCAACAGGCAACTTTACTGAAACCTCAGCCCCTACCACAGCATTTCTCCCCCTGGTTGACCTAGTTGGCCTTTTATCAACTACATCCACGACCGGTTTATCAACAACCTCCTCGCTAGACTTGACTGGCTTATCTACTCTAGCGACGAGATCTTCAGTCTTCTTAGTTTCAGCAACAGGCAACCTAACTGAAACCTCAGCCCCATCAACAGCATTTCTCCCCCTGGTTGACCTAGTAGGCCTAACCGGTTTATCAACTACCACCTCCTCACTAGACTTGACTGGCTTATCTTCATTATTATTGACGAGATCTTGTTTCTTCTTAGTTTCAGCAACAGGCAACTTAACTGAAACATCACCCCCATTCACAGCATTTCTCCCCCTGATTGACCTAGTTGGCCTTTTATCAACTACCTCCACAACCGGTTTTTCAACAACCTCCTCGCTAGACTTGACTGGCTTATCTACATTGACGACGAGATCTTTAGTCTTCTTATTTTCAGCAACAAGCGACTTAACTGAAACCTCGCCCCCATCAACAGCAGTTCTCCCCCTGGTTGACCTAGTAGGCCTAACTGGTTTAACAACTACCTCCTCAACCGGTTTATCAACGACCTCCTCGCTAGACTTGACTGGCTTATCTACATTAGCGACGAGATTTTTCCTCTTCTTAGTTTCAGCAACAGGCAACTTATCTGAAACCTCACCCCCATCCAAAGTATTTCTCCCCCTGGATGACCTAATTGGCCTAACTGGTTTTCCAACTATCTCCTCACTAGACTTGACTGGCTTATCTACATTATCGACTAAATCTTGGCCCTTCTTGGCCACAGAACCCGCCATGGACTTCCTTCTCGTGACCCTCCTCGTTTCAACAACCTCATCCTCAGACTCCGATTCTACAACCACCACAACAGTCTCATTCTGAGGACTAAATTTCACTTTTTTAGATTCTCTCACACCATCAGAACCACTGTTGCTTTCCGGTTCACCGACATTTTTCAAACACGACCTCAGTCGGGTATTGGGCTTTTTATTATCTACTTCCTGAACAACATTAACGAAAAAAAAAAATTGTATAAATAAAATTGTAACAATAAGATTTTTTTTTTTTTTTTTGTGCAGAGAAGATGACATTTCATTACCTTGTTGAGAAGCGAGGATAGCTTGTTAGCCATCTCCAGATTCGTCAAATTCGCCGGAATTTGGTGCTTCTTGCATAGTGCCTGGAGTTCCTTCCGTGTCATAGAATAGAAATCCATCTCTGTAATTCAATTCAATATCACAAAAACTTAGCGATTCGAAGAGAACACAAACGAAACCCTAGTTCTTGTAGATCGAGCGAGAGAGGGAGAGAGGGGGAATTACCTGAGAAGGAGATGAGTTCTTTCACATAACCAGATCAATAATGAAGTGAAGAAAATAAGTTTAAGAGATAGAGAGAGAGAGGGATTGATTTTCTGGGTCTTCTTCTTGCGCTTTTTTCTGTGGTACTTCTTCGTCTTCTGCAATTTTCTTCTGAAATTTGAAATTTGAAGGAACAGATTTTCCCGCTAATGAACGGGACTGTGAATTTTTCACACGCGCTGGCTTCGGGTAATGTGAAATCAGTGTGCGTTGTGAGTGTTTTATTGGACGGTGCGTAATGAATGGAGTTAGGTGAGAGTGGGCGTCGGAATCATAAGATTGGGATAAGGTGAAAGTGTAAATGGATGTCACGTGGAGGGTAGTTTGAACGGGTGGTAGAAGAAGCGTCAGTGCTACGTTTCGCGTGGGAAAGGAAATTTAACTTTTTCTTCTTTTTGAACTACGCTCCGAGTTGTGTATTCACGGACATGGGCTTTTTCAAAAGAAACGAGAATGGGCTCTTGGAGAACATAAAGCCCAAGAAGTGTATTATCATCGGGAATTGATCATCTCCAGCATAAAGATCTGTCCAGCCCGTCCAGCCGTGTGGTATCGACTGATACAGAAAGCGTATCGATAAGAGAAGTTGATTGAGAATTTGAGAAATTGAGAAGAGACGAATTGAAAAACTTAGGAGACGAAAGTGAATTTAGAGACGAAAGTAGGAGACAGAGCAGGTTGAGATTAGAGTTCAGGAAAAGACTTCTTCATTGACTAATAATAAAACATTACACCATTTAAATAGGCAAACTAACAAACTCTAATCTAACCTAGACTCTTACGGGCCAAGCTCGGATTAACTAAATAAATAATTAACTAACATAATTAAATAATAATTAACTAACTACCAACTATATTTCAAAAAAAAAAACTAACTACTAACTAGATAAATAAAATTAATATGCTATCCCGTATCGTCGACCGTCTATTTGTATGAGTGGTCTAGATCGTGACCTGATAGATATTGACATTATTCCACGCCACACCAAAGACTTCTCTGTCATCTCCTCTCTCACTAGAATTTTGTTTCCTCCATTTTTCTGGAGGTTCAAGTTCTAGAGGACACAGGAACACCATGAACCTTTAGAGGTCTGGCATAATCCGTTGAACCCCAGACACAAAGATCGAGAGATTTCAATCCCATGGAAGAAAGTTGGTGATTGGATCTTGAAGTGAATTGGGAAAATGATTCGAAGAAAATAAAATACAACTTTATGTATACTTTTTTCAACAACCTAAGTGACTAATTTCAATCATATTCGATCAAAATTCAATTAGTTTAATCACCTAAGTAAAGCACTGTTACTATATATGAGTGATACTATTTTCCAGAACAACAAGTAGAAAATCGGTTGCCCGACATGCTATATTGGAGTATAAAATCGTATATGTGATCTCCTTTACCAGGAGTGTTGAATCATGGTGAAGATTAGAGGGAGAGGGTGTACTGTCAGGTTTCCAGTTGGAGAGATAAGTACATAAAGGAGAGAAGGGGAAGATACGAGAGAGAGTGAAAGAGCAAGAGATGAGAAGTAGTTAAATCAAATGCTTGCGAAACGATTGTCCAATTTAACGTTCTTTTAATCTTAACCGTTATTAGGAAATCGACGGATGATATCAATTGGATGGACGGGCTGGATGATCTCTAGGCTGGAGAGGATCCATTCCCATTATTGAAACAACCCGGGATCTCGGTTCAGGGTTAAAGGGACAATCGATAACCAAAAGTAGAAAATTAACTACTAAGATTACATCTCATTTAATATATACAACGAATATTTCAAAAATCAGTACAATTTGGATAAAGAAAAAAATGTTGTGATCTACTATGTTACGTCTTTGTCTCGATACGCGTTCTCATCCCATCCAGATTGATGACCTGCGGTTTTAAAATGGCAAAAGCCGACGCAGTTTTGAAGAAATTGATCAGTAAAAACTGAGTAAGTACACATTACGACATGTAAAGCAACAAGTGGCACGGAAGCATGAGTTGAAATAGGTCAAGAGATTTGAAACATTAATAAGTAAAGAGGCGGGAACTTCTGAACAAGTATAAGGAGTCGCATATCAAGTACTTCTCATCTTTAAAATATCAGTAAACCATGAGTATTCCACATATTCTTAAACAAGTAAGATATCAACAGTAAACCAGTTAATTTGAACTGATAATGATTTTAAATCACGGGTACCCAATGTTTTTAAACTCATTTAATTTGATTAAGGCATATCAAGAGCCACAAAAAACATTAATAGAGTGGTCAATTTTCTTTCAAGTTCGATTACCCGTTAAGTTTAGATGAGGCATGTCCAGAGCCACCAGCGGATCGATGTAAACAGAGGGATCACGAAGTAATCACAGGCGGTTCCTTCTAGGGTCTATAAATCCCTATTTCACCCGAGGTTAAGGGAGCCCATTCGTCAACCCCGCTCACAACATTAGCTAAAAGGCCTTAAGTGTCGACACCCCTATACCGTAGTGACCCTTACAAGTATAAGTAGCACTTTATAGCTCTAACAAACCCCTTAGCCTCAATACTTTGGTACATTTTAGCTCATCGGGGGCGGATTTGTGAACAATTAAGTTCTATCCAATAATAAGAAGCATTGCTTCAATGGTCTTAGCCATAAGAAAATGGAGGATCGCTTGGCGCCTCCCATTCATAACACAACTCCGTACATCGTCCTAAATCGATTAGAGGTATCTTATTACCTTTTATTTTTCATAACCAAATTTGGTATACAATCTTCACAAGTCATTTCCAAGAGTTCTCAGTATAAATTAATAATCGGAATTTATCAGTATAAATCATGTTTTTCATACTCTTCCAAATAAAACGATATTCATTTAAAACGTCACTCACATAGGCACAATGTGATAATTAAAGTTTCGCACATATGTATTTTATTTCGTCGCTTTACCATATACAAAATCAGATTATCAACTTATCACAAGTTAAGTTCCAGGACTTATAAAGTGGATTCAATTTATATCCAAACAATTTCGAGTATAAATCATGATTTGCATACTTTTTCAACTAACAAAGTATTCATTCGAGTCGTCACACAAACACTTACACTTTGATAAGTAAGATTCGCACATATGTACTTACCGCTGAGACAAGAAATCCGCAAAGCAAAGCTAGCACTCATACAACGCTCGTCTCATGTGAATTCGGGTCTAACAGTCAATGCAGCGATACAAACACGTACGTCTATTTGGTACGAGCACAACGGTTGGATATAAACAAGTCAAGTATGCAGTCTATTAGCATTTAACCTCTAAGTTTGTATGCAGGAATGCAATGGAATGCGGTCGTGCAAGATAAATGACCAAAACGCCCCTGATATTCCAAAATTGTCTAGTACAGTCCCTGACTGTGCCCGGACACCAAATTATACTCATATTGGCCCAACAACATGCAAGAATTACTCATTGCTCTCCCATTTGAACTTAGCAACGAAATCTATAACTTTCAATTAATTACACTTAGGACCCTAAAGTTTAGTAAAATTGCAAAAATGCCCCAACTGTTGACTTGGTCAACCCTACCCGAGAACGACATACGAGTACTCCAAATACGCATATAAGACATGCTGACAAAACTCCAAGTTACTAAACGAAACTCAATTCAAATCTTAAGTGAAATTACTCTTTTGCCCCTCTTATGCAGTTCAGTCAAAGTAGGGTTTACGGAAAGTCAGACTTGGTCAAACTTTATATTAAGACTCATAATATGAATACAAACAAGTTTTATGAAGAACGATAAGGCTAGAAATGTCGCTCAAATGGTTAAAACCGAAGTTCAAAGATAGCGAAAAGTCATTTAAAGTAGTCGACTTCGCGACTGATTTCTGATCCGTTGGGAAGGAGTTTTGAGAAACTAGAAATAGGGTTTTGAAGATGATAGTTCAACGATTTCAGAACATATATGAACTCCTAAAAACTCAAGTGTCGTCAAAGTTGGACAAAAATTCCGATCCAACACTTAGGAAAAGAAAGTTTCATGAGTTCAAACTAGCAACTTTAGGCTCGTTTTGTGAGCAGTCTGTTACAAATTTGAACTTGACCCAGAGACGATGATTCGAAGTATTATATACTAGCTACACATAGGGGAAAGAAACACAATATTTCATGAAGAATTGAGGGAGTTATGATCATTTGAAAATGAGTGTTTCAATCTAAACTTCAACACTTAGAAAAAAAACTGCTCCGGACAGCTTCAAGAACACGATTTGCAGCAACTTCAACTGAATTTTTAGGTGGTTTAGAGACCGAATTTGAAAAAAATTAGAAAAAAAAAAGTTGTAGCCAATCGTCTGAGGTTTCCAGAAAGTCCAGAATCACTCAAATCGAATAAAAAACAAGGGAGATATGATCATTTGAACAGGAGCAGTCTTCGTGCCGGAAAAGCAAAGAAAAAAAGAGAAAAAACGCACCAAACCTAACTCAAATCCAATTCTGGGCAGATTAGGGGTTGCTAAAAGGTTTAATCGTGCCCTAAGGGTCAATTTTATGCAATACCCATCGAAAAAAACAATAAATAAAAGCTTACCAACAATCCAGTGGCTATGGAGGTTTGGCGGCGGCGGAGGTTCGGCATGCATGGCGGTCGGAGCAAAAATCGTCGAATTGGGGTTCATGCTTGTGCTTCCCGGACTCGCCTTGATCTCAGGAGAAAGAATATGTGGGTTAATTGTGATGGGTTGCAACGAGGAGGGAGAAATCAACAATAAACCGAGCTGGGGTTCTTGAGTGCTCTTACCCGTTTTTTGAGTTTGGTTCTTCATGACTCGCCAAATTGGCTTGGGGATTTTGATCACGGTGCTTTGGAGAGTGCTATATAGAAACAGCTCGGACAAAGGAGGGGGATTGAGGGAGATGAGAGATTTCAAGAAGAAGATGATGAAGAACAAGAATGTGTTCTTGAGAGAGAAACCCAAAAGTGAGAAATTGATTTGTGATGCAACAAATAGGCATTAGAGATGATATAGGAAGTTGACTTCTCATGGTTGAGGTGTCAAATGATCTACTAGGCTATGCATGCAAGATGACACTTGTGAGGGGAGGTAGGTGTAGTTTCTCAAACTTTAAGGTAAACAAACAAAATTAAGATAACTACTAGGTTTCAGAGAATTGCACAACCATCCCAAATATCTCTAGTGCTTCAAAATCATTCTAACGACTTCTAAATATTGATAACACTCCAAAATGCCAACTATAAGGCCAAGACGGACTATTTACAAATTCGTCCCCAAAGTCTTGATATTGCACTTGAGAACACTCTTCGAAATTAGGGGTGTTACAATTATCATCCACCGGTCTCCATTCAAAAGCATAATTATTGTTCTTATAATTTATGGATTTGAGTGATATAAAAAAGGGTAAAAGACACAGACCACCCCTAAGTTTAGGATTAATTCTACCCCGCTACCCTGTGTTTTGGAAAAAGAAACTCCACCTTTTTTGGATGGAGACTAAAAGTTGACTAACAACACGAGAAAAATGCCATTTTACCCCTAAAATTTTATAAATAACCACCTATATATTACCCTAACCCCTCTTTCTCCTTCATTTCTAACCTAATCCTACTCTCTCTCTTCCCCTCTATCTCTCACCGTCGCCCCCCTCTTCTTCACCCCTCATCTTCCTCCGATACGCAGATCCAAACCCATGGGAGAGAAAGAGAGGCAGAGACCAATACAGCTCTCCCATTTCTCTATCTATCTATTTCTCTCCACATCGTCAAACCCTAGCAGCCTCCCCACGAACCCACCTCCTCTCCCTCTGTCAATCACCACAAACCCACATCTCCTCCCAATGGGTCATCGTCCTTCGGTTCCAGTAGTTCGACGCCGGTCGATTCGATAGGGTCGAGTTTCAATTTGAAGGTCAGAGGGTTGAGTGGGTTCGTGGTTTACAGAGGGGATGGTGGTCGGAGAGAGCTTGTGGTCGGATTCATCGGTTCTGGGTTCGGTGCTGGGTTATGGGTCTGGTGCTGGTGAACAGAGGTGGAACAGAGGGGATGGGCGAAGAGAGATCGATGAATAAAGGGCGGTAGAGGGAGGGTGCAGCGGAGGGAGGTGCGGCGGCGGCAGATGAGAGCGACTTTAGTAGATTCGAAGATCGACGGCCATCGATTTGGGATTTGATTGAGATATCTCTCTCTCTTTCTGAGTGTGTTGGACTGAGTTGAGTTTATTTCTCTAGAAATGGTGGAGAGAAAGGGTTTTATAAGTTAATGATTCAGTTTTAAAAACTGGATTAGAACAATTGGAAGCTTGGTGTGTCTTTGGCTGAATTTCCAATTTGTGTATGCTAATTTACAGATGCTAAATTACATATTTAACAATGGTTCTTGTCTTATAGGTTCTTGTCTTCTAGGTTCTTGGTCTGGGAGTAATGGTGGTTTGGTGATGTTGATATTGGTTTAGCCTCGTCTTCGGTGGTGTAGGTGTTGTTGGTGGTGGTAGTGGAGGTGATGCTCAAGAACACTAATAACTTGGTGTTTGATCTTTTTGTGGTGTTGGTGTTCTTGTTATTCTTGAAGATACACATGGGCAAAAAAGAAAAAAACACAGGGGTAATATGGTCTGAAAAATTCTATCATCCACTTTTTAACGGAACCTAACAGAAGGGTGCAAACTGTCCACGGAATATTCCGTTATTTGGGTGCGGAGTGTCTTTTTCCAGAACACAGTGTAGCGGAGTGGAATTAAGCCTAAACTCGGGGGGTGGTCAGTGTCTTTCTAAAAAACAATCGTGTTCAGGTAGGGAAGTTGTGTAAGACCGTAAGAGAACTTGCTTCAACAATGAAGCAACTACTTTAGCCCTCATTGTCAAGCTAATGTTGAGCAATTCAACAATTGAAATGGGAAACTGGCATCTTAATGGAGCACATGAGAAATATTAGGCTTCAAGATCTAGGATTCAAAAACTCAAATTGAGAGAAGAAATACAACAGTATTCTAGGCATCCGTCATTTGAAGGAGACATGTTAGCAAAGTATATATTAGGGATGTCATCGGATTTGGTCCAGAGCTGTGCAGAATCTTATCCGAATACGAATGTGCATTCCCGGTCCGAATCCGATATGAATCCATTCGGGTCCGAATCGGAGTCGGACCAGATCGTGTTACGGAGCCTTAAAAAAATCCGAACCCGATCCATTATCGTAACATATCACCTAGTCCACAATGCGGATCGGTTATCCAATCTGATCCATTTAACTGTGTTCAAGATAAATATATGCAAGGCAAGAAAACTATAAAATGCTTACTGATATCCAAGTGCATGAAATGTTATAGCCTCTAGCAGAATAGGTAAGGTTCTGTGTGGATTCCAAAATTGTGATCACAACCTAATTAGAACAAAGAGGTGTACCAAGTAAGAAAACTACCAGAAACATTTACCTACAGTCAGATAGCTAATTTATTGATTTCATCCTCTTGTGGACCAAAAACATTACATTAATAATCAATCTAATTCCACTGCAAATACTAGTCGTTTCAAATTACCGCAGACACAAAAACCAGCGAATACAAACTCACATTATTTTCAACACTTTACAAGATAGAATTACAATACTAGAGAGAAGAAGAGTCGGGTGAGAGATGCCTGAAACTGAAAGTAATATTCCCATACATAGAGGGAACTATACAAGGCTACAGGACCTTACAATAATGTGTACGCACTATTAAACTACTCCGTAGAAAGATGAAAATATACTTTATACATATCTTTTTTTATGTCATCTCCAACTTTATTTATTATCATCTGTCCACTCTCCTCTTTTTGAAAGGAGAGTAGAAGGTTGATAATATTCGTCCTTATGGATTCAGTGGTGAGTGCCAGATGTAATTCGCAGTCGAATATCCTAAAGAGATTCTTGTGATCTTTTGTAGATCATTTTTCCATTGCATTTACCATGTTTTGGTATCAAATGCCATCGAGTGCTATATCACTTTCCACATCTTGATTGTCCTGTAGAAGAGCTATATATTCTGAATCTTCAGCATACATGCTTAGTTCTAATGGGACATCATTTTTTTGCTAATTTGTTGATTAGATTCTACTTTTCAGTAAATATTTTGTTATATTCTTTACGAGTTTCAACATTATTTTTCTCTCTGAACATAAAATTGGTGGTGGTTCCACCTTGTTGTATTTTCTATCTTTTATCTTGGAGTAGAAAATCTCCGTACATCAGTAGCCATGCGGAAATATGTTGTGTGAGCACTTCCCCTGATAAACATTGCATTGTTGGTGGTTTCTAAGTAGTTGTCCATTCAGTATTGGTTAGGGACAATAGCTCTTGCTATGCTCCAAGTGTATTCAATTTACATTTCTTCATAATCTGAGACTTCAAGCCATTTTAGCTCCCATATTTGATATGGTTGAAATACTTTTTCTCTTTCACACTACAAGATTGTGCTTGAAATGATGAACATCCATTGCTGGATTGGTGAGTGTGCAAAGCAAAAATAATATATCATTTATTTAATGAGTCGAGGAAATAGATTTATTTTACCAATATCCCTTACATCAAAAAATATCTATTAACTAAACGCCATTCTAAGGCTTCCACAGAAAAGTTATCACTTAGCATAAAATGTAGTTTAGGGAAACCATCAGCAACATTGATTTTGTAGTGGAATTTTCGAAAAAAAAAATTTAATTCATTTTTTATGGAAATCAACTCTTGGTAAGATATGTTCCTGAACAATTTCAAAGGGAATAATCTTTTTACTTTTTCTAAAAGACATATTCTCCTAATTTTGTTAAACACTAGATCATATTGGGTGCTTACCAATAGATCAATAGCTACAAGAACTGCTCAATTTTATCAAAGTTTGTTACTGAGCATCAATCATATTATTTTATAATATTTATTATGAGTTGGCTCAACTCTCTTTCTTTTTCGGAATTTTTTGCCAGCATAGTTGATAGTGTGGTTAGGTGTTGGCGAAAATGTTTTCGTTTTTCCAACATATGACTTTTCCACAAACCATTAATCTCTTTATACAAAGTTGGTTCAATTCATGGATTATAAATATCCCTGACTTCTTTCTCCTTTGTGTAAGAAGATTGTGTAGAATTTTTCTGGATGACATAAAATCTTTTGTTGGTTCAAAAGATTCATTGGTGGGGATTGTAAAAATCTAGTTTAGCTTGAGTAAGATTTTTATAGCTTTTGAAGAAGCTCCAGAACATTGGTTTATCTGAGCATGACATTCAGGCCATGAGTTGAAGATTCCAATCTTCCTTCCTGTAAAAACAACACAATAGTTGTTGCTTGGTGCTGCCTTTTTAGCGATAGTCACCCAGTCTGAGGCCTTTTTTCCTCGATCCATGAGTACACGACCTCAGTTGGTATCTCTCCTGCAACAAAACATTAATACCTAATTAAGTAGTCGGCAACAATGTTATCACTACCTTTAAGGTGTTCTACCTCAAAGTATATTCGAATATCTTATTAAATCATTATAACCTTCTGCCTTGTTCAATGGTTTTTTTTATTCCTATAGGATTTTTTTCTTGCCCTTATTCCATTAATTTCCATTGGGATTTCTTTTTCTGTCCAGTGTAGCTTTAATGTCGAAACATCCCCAATTGTTATCTGAGGCATCTGTTATAGATAATTTATCTCCCGATTTAGGAAAATAAATTTCTGGTGATTTTTTGAGAGAATTATTTATTATTTAATAAGGATATTTCTTTAGGTGTCCAAGTAAAGATGACATCTTTTCTTAGTTTTTGTACCACGGGGCTTCAGTCTTAGCAAGATCTTTTAAGAAATTCTACCCATTATTTAGAATCTCAAGTAAACTCTTACGTTGAGTTTTATTTTCCAATTTATTAGGAAAATCTTTTACTTTTGAAAGAATATGTTCCTGCAATTTTATTCCTTGTTTGTCAAGAACAATTCCTAAAAAGTCAATTGACTCTTTTTTAATATCTATTTTTTATAGTGATGGGATGATTCAATGTTTTTTAAATTGCTCACATACTATTTTGAGATGTGATTTGTGCTCTTCCCGAGTTTTTGAAAAAACAAGGATATCATCAATGTAGACGACACAAAAATCTTTAAGACTGTTGAAAATCTTATCCATCCATCTTTGGTAGACTTGTGGAGCTATATTT
This sequence comes from Linanthus parryae, assembly GCA_023055425.1. Classification (NCBI taxonomy): domain Eukaryota; kingdom Viridiplantae; phylum Streptophyta; class Magnoliopsida; order Ericales; family Polemoniaceae; genus Linanthus; species Linanthus parryae. The sequence continues at coordinate 54,854,862 of JALGPY010000006.1, read as the reverse complement.
AGCCTAAAAGGCATCACTCTCCAATGATAGTGTCCCTTGGGAATGCTAAAAGCAGTGAGTGGTTTGGAATCTTCCGTTAGCTTTATTTGTCAAAAATCACTTTTACAATCAAATTTGCTAAAAATAATGGCTACTTTGATTAAGGACAAAAACAACATCTTTTTGTGGGATAAAGTATCCATCAAATTGCAAGTGTTCATTCAATCTTTTATAATTGATATCCATTCTTGAATTTCCACGTTTTATTTTCGAGTGCATTCTCACCATGAAAGCTGGACTTGAATGTAGACTAGTTGTAGGCTCAATTAGATTTTTGTCCAAAAGCTCACTGATTTGTTTATCAAATTCATCTATGTCTTGCCTTGTGTAAATCATTGGACGTACTCTCATGATTATATTTGGGTATCTCAATTTTAACTAACTAAATCTTGTACTTCTAGACCATACAAGTGGATTTTCACTGAAATTTTCACTAAGAGTTTTGTACATCCAATGAGATTCTTCTAAAATTTTTACTGGTTCTCCTCTAGGTACAAGAGAAAAACTCTTGTCACAGATATACCTATGTTGTTGTAGCAAAGGTATTTTTATTAACTCATTTTTATGGTTAATGCTACTTCATTTTCATAGATATGCATCAGATAATATTTATACATAAAGTTATTCCCCAACAAGAAATCTCCATGCATGTTTGGAAAGCATAAAATCTTCGGTATGATAAATTTATTTTCTCTTAACCAAATAGAGGCATTGTTTGCTTTAAATTGTATTGTAGTGTCTCTACTCTCTACATTCAATGCTTGTTACAGCAATAGTTCTTTTCTTTAACACCCCTTTTTCTTTAGGAATGTAATTCCATTTGCAAGTGCTTATTGTAGCACCTGTGTCAAGTAAAACACAAAGGTTATATGGCTTGTAGCCAAAGATGTTAAAATTCCCTTGAACATAAATGTATCTTTTTTACATTGGGTAGGTGAAAATATAACTTCTTCATTTTTTAATTTTAAATAATAAATATTTATTTATTCATTTTCTTTTTTTCTGAAAGAAATCTTCGGAGAGGATAGGAATTTAAATAAATTTTACTCCTATATTCTCAGACTCACTGTCACAATTATTCATAAATTGTGATTTTAGACTACATGGGATATCCACAAATTTTCTACTAGGTTCCCCATGAAACGAGTTACATTTTAAAGAGTTCAGTCTTTGAGTTTATCATTATAGAAGTAGAGGTTTTTTCCTCAACCTTGTACTTTCAATGTTTCTACAGGTTGAGGTTGTTCTTCAACTAAGTCTGATATCAACCATTAATTTGGTATCTCAAGATCTCTCCAACTAAGAGGTATTGACAGGATTATTGTATATGGAGGTTTTGGCTCGAAGATCTCAATCCATTTTTTTTCTGGTGATTGGACATTTTTCTCTGAGAATCTTGTTAATTCGTGGATTGTCTTCAATGTTTGGATCATTCATGTAAATAAATTAATTTAGCCTGATATTAAACCAAAAAACTCTGTTTGCCATATTGGATTGGATTCCTCCAATTATGGTTCTTCTGGTAATTTGAACCTCTTATAAAAAAGAACAGATAATATTGGAGTATCTATTCCTTGCATAAAAAGAGCAGTTATTGTGATTTGGATTAAACCAATGTGAACATATTGTATGTAAGGATATCTCTTTTTCCATCTAGCGACTTTCGTTTATCAAAAAGTGCAATATCAATTTTTCTTCGCTGGAGACATGAGCTTTAGTATTACCACAATATAAGTCAAAGATTCTAGCAGAGAAGAAATTGAACTTGGCAATTTCGTAAATCTGTGGTATAGCAATATCTTGAATTTTTCAAATTTTGCTAACTCTTCACTTGTCATGCTAAACTATTCTCGTACCACATCTCCTAAACGAATATCTTCTAATTCTTCGGAAGGGGTCTCTTCTTGATGAACTTGGAACATGAAAATATGGTCTTGTTCTTCATCTGAACTTTCTTCTTCACTAGATATCTCATAGAGAATTTCATCTTCATATGATATCTCTTCACCCAAGAGAATTTCTATACTTTTTTTTTCCTAAAAACTTAACCATATCTTAGCACGTTTTCCTTTTTTGGGGCATTCAGGTGCATGATGTTCTTGTTCATGACAAATATAATGCCTACAAGATTTCTATACATTTTTTTGTTTCCTCAAAAAAAAAAAAAATAGTTCTTTTATTTTGGAAACTTTTTTTTTTATCATTTTCCATGGCTTCCATTTATATTTTCTTCTTTTAAAACTAGTCTTTTGGCCTATAGTCTTACAACTAATCTTCCAACTTTCCTGAAGAATCTTATCACAACATTGTAGGCCATATTGTGATGTAGAGATTTGAGCTTTAACTTGTTTGTTTAGCTTTGGTCTCTAAACACCTATCATTAATTAATTTTAGGACAAAGCATATTCTATTCTTTTTAAAATATCCTGGGTACCCTCTTGTACTTAATTCATTTCATGGAATTGAAAGTTTGTGAAAGAATAGATCTAATCATTTTTCAGTTTCTCCACTATTGACATCTACCATGTAGTAGTATTTTTTAAACGTTTTAACATATTCTTCAAAAGGCATATGTCACAAAGCTCTAATTCAGATAGAACATAATTTGCATCTTCTTGTAAACTAGAGTCTTTTGAAAGACCATATTAATTCTCTTGTATTGTTTTAGATAATTTTGATATGATGTCTTCTACCTTTCCTAATTGAAGGAGTTCGTCTTTTTCTATCTTTCATTTCTCACATTTTCCCCACTACTTAAGCCTTTGGAGTGCATCTCCTTGTATGGCTCGATAAAGATATTCTAGTAGTCTTTCTAGACCATTTATCATTACGTATTGTTAGGCATATGGACATAGATTGTGCCCACTCATCAATTGCTCTCGCTTGATCCCTAAAAAAATATTTGTTAAATCAAGATAAGTACCACTATGAGCAACATTGTATTTTTCGAGATCATCTCTTCTACTGAATGTTTTTCTAGAAGGATAAGGGTATTTATTTCTAACGTTTGTGGTATGGATTGTTTTAAAATGGTAGTCTTCATTCATACCCCAAGTTCCGAGCATTTCTGGATCGAAGAGTTCCTCCATTTTTCTTTTTCATGTTTATATTTCTTCAATTTTTTTATCAATGCATTTAGAAGTATCTTCTTTTTCTGACTTAGATGAATCATCCTCACTTACCATTAAGAGTTTGTAACTATAGTGGTTTAACAATTCCTCATTTTGAGAATATAATTATTGAATTTGATTTAATAGATGCTTTCTTTCAACTATCCTTAAATTGGGATCTTCATACAGGTGCCTCCAATAATCAAGAATTTTCACTAATTATCATATTCTAATTTATTGTAGGATTTTGTATGAACCATACACTCTTCTTCATTGCCATAGAATAATCTAGGAAGCCTTGTATCTTTTATACATGACCAAGCATCTGATGATTCTTCGAATTTTGTTCTTTCGAATCTTGTTCCTTCTATGATTTAGCTAGTTTTTCTAGCTGTATCTTGGCTTCATTTTTCAAATAAATATCGACAATGCTGCCTAACCCGTTTATTTTAGCATTCGTTTCGTCAATTTTTTCTTCCAGATAATTTTGATTTATCTGCTGGTTTTTATCATTTTTTTCTAAATCATTTATTTAAATAGTCTGTAATTCAAACTAGCGCAAATCGTGTTTAAATTTGCGTTTATTCTAGGTACATGGAATAAATGATCATATTGGTCATTTATTACTTCTTTAGTATCTCCATAACAAGTGTCTTCTTCTTTTCCTTACCATCTTAGGAGTTCTTTGCAATTGATTTTGATACATGTCTGGTGTCTAAGACCTTTCATAATTGACTTGTAAATACAAGAAATAGTCAATATAAACGGATATATGGGTTGTGACACAAATCAAAACAACACAAGAGCAACTTATAATGTAGGAAAAGTGAGGCAAAGCATATAAGACTTACAAGTAGTATTGAGAATTTGTTCTTCAGGCTCTGATACCAGCGAATATAAAGCATATTGTCATATCTCTCCGCATTATTGTGTGTTATTGTAGTTTAATTGTGCGTATGTATTATTGTAAGGTCATGTAGCTGTGTGTAGTTCCCTATATAAGGGAACATTCCCTTCAGTTTATGGCATATCTCTCTCCCGACTCTTCATCTCTCTAGTATTGTAATTCTCTCTTGTAAAGCTTTGAGTGTGGAAAATATCACAAAGCTGTGAGTATTGTAATTCTCTCTAGCATAATATAACTGCAAAATACCACCCAAAAATCACCCATAATCTAACAGTTCAATCACACAAACGATCAACCATCCAAAATTCAAACATTGTCCAGAATTCAAAATCCTACACAGAAAAGGTAAAAAAAGCAAGTAGATCAACTGAAGTTTCAGATTCATCGTTGTTCTTTGCTCAAGCTAGTTTTCGCCAAGCTGCTCATTGCACTCCAGATGCGCCCGCCCAACAACTCAAGTTTCCAGCACTGACCATATAATAACAGTTCAAAAAATAATGTGTTAGTATAGAATACAAACATTACTAAAGTTGTTTCTACCACTCAAAACATCCTACTAAATAGTACTTATTACTTAAATTTTGGCTAGTCAAAACTAGAAGGAGTAGTCAATCCTCAAACATCCTCCTTATTATTTAATTAGGCTCTCTAAGACATCACCAGCAAGATGTTTGAAACTCATTATATTACACATTGGAGTAAAAAATACCTAAATGTTAAAAAGCCAAAACCTTGTACTTCTAGAAATTATTCTCTTCTGAACCAACATAAACCATTATTTCATGCCATCAATTTCTTAATATGTTTAAACAGCCAAGTACTAAGTTCTAAAATGTCCCGTTCAACGAGTTCTTATTTTCCTATTTTTTTATATGAATGTATGTGTAATGTGTACAGTGTGTATAGTTATTTAGTGGGACTATTGACCACATTGACACAGTACACCCATCTCAAGTTTGAAATGAAGATAACCCACCCAAATGAAGTAAATAATTACCAATTACTACTCAGTCCGACAATTTTTCTCGTCTTCCTCGACATCATCAATGATAGACTGTATATTATCTGACGGAGTAGTGGACTTGCCTAACAAATGAGAATGTAATTAAAACTTGAAAATTATTAGATTAACATTAATATATAAACACAATACAACAAAAGTTATGCCTCAAATTTCACTCCAAAGCCAATTTTGAGCACACATTAGAGCTTGGATCGCTGTCGCATGAAGTCTACTATGATGAGCACTCAAAATTCTACCACTCGTACTAAAGGAAGATTCGGAAGCCACCGTTGACACAGGTATTGCCAAGATATCTTTTTCAATACTTCTAAGAGTTAAATATTTAACCCCATTATTTTTCCACCATGATAGGACATCTTGATCCCGATCCTCACTTAGAAGAAGTACCACATCATCGAGATAGTGATCCAACTCCATAGAAACATGGTCTCCCTTTTTTCTACGACTACTCACAAAATCACCCTACTCTTAAGGCTATTTTTTCCCTTTGAGACTGTACTACTTGGCATGGAGGATGATGGCACATGATTTTTGCTACTTGTTTAGCCTTGTATTCACGAGATCAAGGTACATGTCCTTCACCTTTTTTATCTCATATTCAGCTTCATCCCCATAAATCATAGTAAACATGAATTCAAGATATGTCAGTTTGAACAGGGGATCTAAGATGGAAGCAACTCCCATGACAGCATGTATATCTCTCCAATAAGCATTAAACTTACTCAACATGCTTGTTTCCATGGTCCTAATGACTACATTTAAACACTCTGTCCATTCAGTCAATTGCAACTGAATGTCACACACTTTCGGATAATAAACATTGGATGTTGGATAGAGAGTACCGGAAAATATCACTGTTACATCATAAAATAGTTCCAACCTCCCACATATATTATTCGCAATATCCCAGTCATCCTCACTTGGAAAACTAGTGTATGTATTTTTCATGTTGCCTTTTTTGAAAGAAGACATCGTTATACTCTAATGCGATATATAACATCGTATATGTGGAGTTCCACATTGTTTTACAGTCAATTACCAATTCTTTTTTGCATGCCACCGGAATTTAAGAAGAAGTTTCACCAAATTTTTGCCTCATTTTGGAAGAGGCAGTGCAATAAACAATATTGTCCCGTAATTTCTCGATTCAACCCGCAATGACCGATAAACCATCTTCCACAATTATATTTAAGATGTGGACAACACACCGCATATGAAGAAATGAGCCACATAAAAGCAAAGAACTAATTTGCAATTTTTTAGGAGCAACATTATCATAGCATCATTCGTGGTGCAATTGTCCACTGTCAAACACGTCAATCCCCTATTAATATTCTATTCAAGCATGCATTCCAGAAGAGTTTTAGACAATACGAGCGCCGTATGAGGTGAAAGCACATAGATAAACCTAAAATAAAATATTCAAGTCAATTATATATGTTCTAATCAAATATAAATGAATATAGATTAATCATTTAATAAACTGACAAAACATAAAAAATTACTACCTTGGAATTCTAGATTCCAATTCCATGAGTCATATATGAAATGCGTTGTCACAATCATGAATCCCCTTTTTTTATCGCTAGAAATATACATGTCGGTTGTGAGTGAAACTCTTATGTGTCCATTTGAAAACATATTCATATACATGTCGGTTGTGAGTGATACCATCATGAAGGACGAATGAAGTGAGAAAGAGTATGACCGGAAACCACTAGTCCACAACATTAAGGGGGGACTCCCATGACATTATGTTGTTGTTTCTTCTTCTTTGGGCAACTCTTCATATGTATTTCAAGTGTGAAGTCCCCTTCGAAGATTCGCCAATGAATTGACCGTTAAAAAAATTACAAAATTGTTTATAAACTCCGTCGATTTTCTACCTCATAAATGAAGCCAACATAACAGATTTTAGTCCCTTTTCCCATTCTTCTCATCATCACAATCTTCATTTTGATCTATGTTTTCATCATCGTACAATGAAATAGGTTTACTAGCATCGATCTGGGTAATTGGAGGTGATTCTCTAGAAAGAGTGGTGAGATTATTGTCAACAACTACAGGAGTAATACCAATATTGCTGCTAACACATGAATTATTCTCACCGTCGGTGTTTGAAGTTGGAGAAGACATTGATTTGCAATAACGACACAAGCAAAACCAATATGAGTAGTTTCAGTGACAACAAAAAATGTATAGTTGCAGATAAACTTTAGAATTTTAAAATTTTCTTTTGACGTTTAGCTACTAATTAAAAACAATTCCAAGTGAAGATAAGTATGAAATCCTCAACATCACATTTTACTCTTCCTCAAATTACTTTCATCCTCCTCAATAGAATTTATGTTCTATAAGTTGTAAATTACTTTATCTTATCCTTAGGTCCTTTTTGTAATTTTTTCTTTACCAGATTTTGTCAATGGAACTAGAACACGGTGAATGTGCCGAGCAATTATTCTTGAGAAGAGGCATAAGGGAATATGTCTCGTAGAGCTCGTGCAATGAGCTACGATGGAGCCGTCGTGGATCCTAACACAAGATATGTATAAATTGACTTGGGCTAGTACATGATCTGATATCAGTCGATTAGGTCTAAACCGCTAATCACTCGTCTTTAGTAAGACCTCATTTAACATTTGTGGGCAAGAATCGTTCAAGGCAACTAAAAGAATTGTTGTATTATCGTCTAATTTCTTGTTGTAAATTGTGTTTTTAATTTCTTTGGTAGTTTTCTAATTTTCACCTCGTTATAGTTCTTATTTCTTAAGTATATTGAAACTTGCTTATTATTAATGTCTAATTTAAATAAGAATTTATTTTAATTTAGTCATTCATTTAAGTAGAGAATCGCACCAGATAATTAATGTGTAGGGTTTTGATTCATGGATCGCACAACGGAAGCATAATCAAACAAAAACCATGCAAAACCCTCCAAGGATCACAAGTCAAGAGACATAACGATGGTGAAGGTTAGAAATCATAAACACACCTTTGGGTTCTCCTTGATGACTTCGAACGCGAATAATGTCACGTTCTCTATAGTTGATCCACGCCTAGAGTTGATCCTAGATCTCCCAAACTCCTTGGTGCTAGCCCGGAATAGGAAGAGGAAGAAGAAATCACGCAAAACGAGACCCAAAGGAGGGTCTCGGCCTCCTTTGGCCGACGGGGACGAGGGCGGCGGCAAGGGTGGCGTCGGGCCTCCTTGTTGCTTGCTCTCTCTCCTTTGTTCTCTCCCACTCTTGTTATGTTCACTTAATGAGCATAAGTTATATGGGAAGGAAGGAAGGAAGGTCCTTTATATAGTCCAACAACTCCTTGTTAACTACCTAAATGACTTATTCTAGTCCAACTAGAATTCAATTTAGTCCCTTCCTTGCAAATTAGTCCCTCTTAAGTTTGCAAGGTTTTGCAAAGTGATCCTTCTAATTAATTAATCCAATTAATTAATTCCCAAATCTAGTTCAACTCTATATAGCGTGTGACCCCATAGGTTCTATCTAGTTTGTAGCAACTATTTGCTAATACGGAGCGGTCTCTAGCAAAACATCCATTCTAGCCAACTAATAGAATAGTCATCTTGACAACCTTTGTACAAGTAATTGTCTCATCCCTTTGTCTCTATATCCGGATTGGACACGAGACATACAAGTCACACTCGTATATCCAATCCATAGTTTCTCGATCCATGGGAATAGCCTTATTCGTGCAAATAACATCAATATCCCATATTGATTTATTTGAGTCTGGCCAGACATTCTATAAGCACTATCCCTCGAGTGGCCTAGGATATTTGCTCCCGTTATGTGGGAGGGACAAATCCTCTCTACGTCCACTACGATCTCTAAGCTTGCTTCTCATTGTATCCAGTACACGCCTTTATAACTACCCAGTTACGGTGCAGCGTTTAACGCTACCAAGATCACAATGATCCACAACTAGAATATCTAGTGACTTCAAGTCTAAGGATGACAATACCATTGCACCGCGAGAAGCGCTTGTGACTCAACATAACATGTATGTAGCCTTCTCGGAGATGGGTCAATCCAGTGCAACATTCCCTAATGCACACCTATGTGTTGGATCGTGATATCTCCATATCAATCCATCCCCATACTAGTCTATAGATGATCGTCCCATTTAATCATTATACTTGACTAGGGATATTTAAGATAAACAACACAATTGTAAATCTAAGGACTTCATTATATTAAATATCCAATAAATAATAAATGAATTTCTAGCCACAAATAATTCATACTAAACTAGATTGCCTCTAGGGCATCTATTCCAACATAATGTAAGGTCACAAGTTTCATGGACTTGAAATACTTAGGCCTTGAACCAGTTTTCAAATCCTTGAATCGGGTTTCACAAGGCCTTGAACCAGGATTCAAAGCCTTGAAACTGTTTGACCTGTATACATTTTATGAGGGGAAGTTTCTCTAAACTCTTTCAATTTAAATCTATCCCTCTCACCCCTGTACTTTATGTATTATTAATTGATGATGAAAGACAAACTGTTTTGATACATCTAACATGTTTAATCCATTATTTTGACTCAGTTTTGCAGGGAAATTTTATTTCCTAGATATGCTGGATTTGTTTCCTTAACTCACTTTTGGAGGAAGGAAATTACTTAGTGAAGATGATCCTGTGATCAATCAGAGACTCGTGACAGCTTCTTAGATTGTTTAAAGACAAGATCACAACAATATCTCTGAAGATTGTGATCAACTATCCGTTGGAGAAGGTTGTTAAAGAGAGTCAAAGCTGTTGCCTACAAAATATGAAGTTGTTGCTGAAAATCTGGGAAGATTTGCAGAGCTTCAAACAGTATAAATGGAGCTCATTTTGAAGCAACAATACACAACACTCAACGGGAAAAAAGAGAGACATAATTCTGGATTGACACTGCATTCTTTACTGCAGTTCTACACTCTAGTGTTCTTCTATATTGTGCTTTATTGGTAGATCATTTCTTTAATTCTTCTATATTTCATTCTCAATGATTGTTCAAGATGAACAATAGATAATTCTTAGTTAATCAGTTAGCTAGAGCAGGTACTAGATAGGTTAGAGAGAACCACAAGCTGTAACAGAGTAAGGGAACTCTCTGTGCTTGATATCTAGGGCTTAGCTTTTGATTAATAAGAATTGAGTTGAAAATCCTGCAGGGAGAAGATCCCTGAGGTAGAGACGTAGTTCCAAGTGGACTGAGCTCTATAAATTCTGTGTCTCTTGCATTTACAATTCATTCACATTCATAGTTTTTACAGCATTCAAATCAGTATGTTTTTCAAGGGTTTGAAATTCTTTTCAAGGCCTTGAAAAAGACTTGTCTGTTTCATTGCAAGCTGTATCTTTTCAAAGGCTTGAATTTGTGTTCAAAGCCTTGAACTCCTTTGTACTTGAACTAAAACTCTTTTCCTCCACAAGTTTTGCAAAAAGTTGGCATACTCTATTCAACCCCCACCCCTTCTAGAATATCTGTGCTGCATATCCATCTGCATACTCCCCTTTGAATTGATATCAGAGCTTGTATCACTGTATAAGATTTAACCATCTGGTGATCATGAGTACTGCAGGTTATGGTGGTTTCTGAAGAGCTTCCAACAGACCTCCTCTATTTTGTGGAGACAACTTTGCTCACTGTAAAGCCTTGATGAAGATGTTCATCATTGATCAGGACATAGAGCTTTGGACCATTATTCAGAATGGACCTCACACTTTCTTTACAGAGAGAGATGGGATCAAAACTCCCAAATCTGAAGACTCACTCTCCTCTTCTGAATTGGAACAATTTTCTAAGAATTACAAAGCTATTAACATCTTGTATTGTGCTTTGAGTACAGATGAATTCAACAGGATTTCAGGATGCAAGACTGCCATAGAAATCTGGGATAAGCTTGTGGTGACATTTGAAAGAACCATTCAAGTCAAGCAAACCAAGATCAACATCTATCTCAGGAAATATGAGTTCAAGATGAATGCAGATGAGTCAATCAGAGAGATGTTCAAGAGGTTCACAGATATTGTAAACAACATTGATTCTTTGGGAAAATATATTTCCAATGAAGAAAAGGTGAGGAAGACACTGAGAATTCTTCCAAAGTCCAATGGGAGCCAAAGACAACAACCATTGAAGAAGCTCAAGATCTTTCATCACTACAACTTGATGATCTACAAGGGAAGCTCCTGACACATGAAGTATCCATGAATGAAGCTGATGGAGAGCTACCTGAAGGTGTCAAGAAATTAGCACTAAAGGCCAAAGAGAATGAGAGAATTCAAAGCCTTGAAACTCAAGATGATGATGATAAATATCCATTTTCATTGATTTCCAAAGACTTGACCAGAATTCTCAAGATGAAGAAAAACTTTGGAAACAAAGGCTTCTACAGAGAAAGAAACAGATCATCCAGTAGCAAGGACTACAAAGGTAAGTCTTCTTCACAAAATAAATCCAAAGTCATGAACTGTTTTGAGTGTGGTGATGCAGGACATTTGATAAGAGATTGCCCACACAAGAAAAGCAAGAACTTTCAGAAAAAAGACCATGACAGGAGAAAGAAAGCTACGATAGCTTCATGGAGTGATTCAGATAGCTCAAGTGAATCTAAATCTGAAGAAGAACATGCCAACCTATGCTTCATGGCCAAACATGATGAAAGTTCTGAAAAGAACATTGAGGTTGTCACCAATATCAAAGAACAGAAGTGGTTTATGGACGCTGGTTGCTCAAGACACATTAGTGGAAAGAGATCTATATTCTCAGAATTGAAAGAGAAATCTGAAGGTTCAATTACTCTTGGTGACAATGGCAAATGCAACATTCTTGGTATTGGTAAAGTTGGTACAGATTCTGAAAATTCTATTTCTGATGTATATCTAGTTGATGTTTTGAAATTTAACTTGCTTAGTGTATCTCAGCTTTGTGATAATGGTAATAAGGTTATCTTTGATAAAGAGAAGTGTGTGGTGCAAAATGAGAAATCAGGAAATTCCATTCTCACTGCCTCTAGATCAAACAATGTTTATACCTTTCAGACTAACAAAGTTTCAGGTAAGAGCTTAAAGTGTCTCAAGGCCTTGAAAGAGGATTCAAGGGTTTGGCACAGAAAGCTTGGTCACATTAGCTTGCATACCTTGAACAAATTGATCTCCAAAGACCTGTTAAGAGGATTACCATCTATCAAGTTCAAAGAAGATGAAGTATGCAAAGCTTGTGCTCAGGGTAAGCAGACCAGAAGCTCATTGAAACCAAATAAGTTTGTAATTACTTCTAGACCTACTCAACTACTTCACATGGATTTGTGTGGTCCTATGAGGAAACCAACTCCAACAGGTAAGAGGTATATGCTAGTTATTTTAGATTATTATTCTAGATATACTTGGGTTATGTTTCTGAAAGAAAAATCTGAAGCCCTCTCTGAATTTTCAAAGCTTTACAGAGAACTTCAAAACTTGAAAACCTACCTATTGCTTCAATTAGAAGTGATCATGGTAGAGAGTTTGATCAATTAGAATTTGATTTGTTCTGTGCTAAGCATGGTATCTCTCACAATTTCTCTGCTCCTAGAACTCCTCAACAGAATGGAGTTGTTGAAAGAAAGAACAGGACTCTTGAAGATATGTCAAGAACAATGCTTCTAGAAAATAAGATGCCAAAACTTTACTGGGCAGAAGCTGTGAATACAGCAAATTACATTCTGAACAGGTGCTTAATCAGACCTATCTTGAAGAAAACCCCCTATGAACTCTTCAAAGGGAGAAAGCCAAACATCTCATACTTCAGACCCTTTGGTTGCTCATGCTATGTCCACAACAATGGTAAGGACAACTTGCGTAAGTTTGATGCAAGAAATGATGAAGGTATATTTATTGGTTACTCTCTTACTAGCAAAGCTTATCGAATCTATAATAAAAGAACCAAGCTGGTTGAAGAAAGTATTCATGTTATTTTTTATGAAAGCTATGATGGTTATTTGAGTGAAAGTTTTGCAGACTTGAATCTGAATAAGCATGAATCAGATGAAGAAGCTGAGAACTCTCTTGGGTTCAAGAACGGTTCAGAAGGAAACATAAGCCATTCTCAAGACCTTGAAAATAGGTCTCAAGGCCTTGAAAATAGATATCAAAGCCTTGACAAAGATGATCATAAAGAGGTGAATGATCAAAATACTACTTCAATACCAGAGAAGATATATGGAGAGCCTGAACCATGGTCTCCAAGAAAGAGATTCAAATATCTTTCATCTCATCCAGCTGGAAATATCATCTCTGACCCAACCACTGGTACACAAACAAGGTCACAGTTTAAGAATCTTTGTGCCTTCAATGCATTCATTTCTCTTGTAGAACCCAAAACTGTGAAGGAAGCTTTACAAGAAGCAGACTGGATTATAGCTCTGCAAAGTGAACTCAATGAGTTTTAAAGAAACAAGGTGTGGAACCTAGTTCCTCCACTTACAAACAAGTCTGTCATTGGTATCAGATGGGTGTTCAGAAACAAATTTGAAGACGACAAAGTGATCAGAAACAAAGCAAGGTTAGTTGCTCAAGGTTAAAATCAAGAAGAAGGTATTGATTACGAGAATTTTTTTGCTCCAGTTGACAGGTTAGAAGCAATTAGAATTCTGCTTGCATTTGCATCTTTCAAAAACATGAAACTATTTCAAATGGATGTGAAATGTGCATTTTTGAATGGCTACGTACAAGAAGAAGTTTATCTTACACAACCTCCTAGTTTTGAAAGTGATAAGTTTCCATATCATGTTTATAAACTTGACAAAGCTCTTTATGGTTTGAAACAAGCTCCAAGAGCTTGGTATGAAAGATTGTCAAATTTTTTGCTTGAAAATTATTTCAAAAGAGGATTGGTAGACAAGACACTTTTCATAAAGACTCATGAGAAAGATATACTTGTAGTTCAGATTTATGTTGATGATATTCTGTTTGGAGCTACTAATGATCTTCTATGCAAAGAATTCTCAATTCTTATGAGCAGGGAATTTGAAATGAGTATGACAACTTCTTCCTTGGACTTCAACTACATCAATTGAAGAAGTGCGTCTTTTTGCATCAAAGCAAGTATACTAGGGACTTGCTGAACAAGTACAACATGTCTCAATCCAAAGAGATCAAGACTGCAATGAGTTCTACACTGTCTTTAGATAAAAATGAATCTGGTAAGAGTGTAAATGTAAAAGAGTATAGAGGTATGATTAGATCATTGCTATACCTTACTGCTAGTAGACCAGATATCATGTTTAGTGTATGTATGTGTGCAAGATTTCAAGCTGATCCAAAGGAATCACTCTTAAATGTTGTGAAGAGAATATTCAGATATCTCAATGGTACGAAAGACTTAGGGCTTTGGTATCCAAGACATTCTAACTTCTCTTTGCATGGATTTTCAGATGCTGACTTTGCAAGTAACAAATTTGATACGAAAAGCACTTCTGGAACTTTCCAATTTATTGGATCATCTCTGATCAATTGGCACTCCAAGAAACAAAACTCAGTTGCTTTATCAACAGCTGAAGCTGAATATATATCTGCTGGAGCATGCTGTTCACAAGTATTATGGATAGCTCAACAATTTAGGGATCTTGGATTTGATTTTAGAAGTATTCCCATCAAGTGTGACAACACTAGTGAAATATCTATTACAAAGAATCTAGTTCAGCATTCAAGAACCAAGCATATTGATGCCATACACCATTTCATCAAGTTCATGCTGAGAAAGGTGATATTGTTCTTGAATTTGTCTCTACTAACATGCAACTTGCAGATATCTTCACTGAACCATTGCCAGATGAAAGATTCTCAGCTCTAAGACTGGAATTAGGCATGCTAAATAAGGATTCATTGGTTTAGGGGGAGCATCAGGTAAGGAAGATATGTTATTATGTGTTTCAAAGGTTTGAACTGATTTTCAAAGCCTTGAAAATCTATTCAAAGCTTTGGTCTTATGTTTTTAAGCTTAACAACATTTCAAGACCTTTAAACTATTTTCAAAGCCTTGAAAATAAGTCTGATAAGTGATTAGTGAATAATTCTTAGATCATTCAGTATTGGGTGCTATCTTTGTAGATATTTGCGCAATATTGCCCCTACCTTTTTCAAAATTGATTTTCAGCCAAATATAGTATTAAATCATTTTTTTTCAACGGCCTCAAAGATTGAATCTTTGTTGATCATTACAGATCTTTTAACATCAGAAATATATTGCAGTTTCCTTTTCAAATACAAACTCTCTGAGTATTTATCTCCTTATCTTTTACTTCACTCTGTATCATTGCAGATATACTCAAAGAACACTGCTCCTGATGAATCTTGGTTCATCTCAAACACTTCAAAAGGTCAGTGGTTGGATGGTTTTGCATCTAGGAAGATTTCTTTCTGCAGTTTAATCAGTATGCATATGCTTCTTGGAATGAATCTGAACTGTATCACTATGTTAAAGAAAAGCTCTTTGTGGTTCATGCTAAACCCTCCTGAGTTAGCCTATCCTAGACTCACCAGATTCTTCTATCTCAACATGAAGCAACTTAAGAATTCTCCACACTTAGTTATCAAGTCTTTAGTTGCTGGAGTTACAATGGAACTAGATCATGCTGAGTTTGCATCTGTCTTAGGGTGTCCTAAGAGGTATGACACACAGAACTACCCTCCCAAGAATGAAGCTTTGAAGTTGGCCAGAGAAGAAATCTTCCTACCCAATGCCCCTGCCTCATCCAAACATTTAACACACTCTGTGTTAAATGTTGAAGCTAAAGTTCTATTCACTATCTTGATGGATGCATATTTCCAAGGGAACATTCCAAGGTGTTAGTTACTGAGAGGGTGTTGTACATTATGTATTTGATCATGCATGGATATGATATTGATCTGCAGAAACATGTAATGGAACACATGCTATTCAGTTAAACAGATCAGATAAAGCATCCCCTGCCTTATGCAAACTTGCTCACTCAATTCTTCCAACACCTTGAGATTCCTACTATTGGTGAAGAGTCTATCACTTCTGGGATTGGTTTGCTGAATGAGAAGGCATTTGAGAAGATTGGGGTAGTAAGACCAAAGAGAAGGTTTGAAAGCTGTACTCAGATTTGACTGAGGAAGAGCTGAATGCAAATAAATTTTTTAAGCCCAAGGCCTTGACTCCTACTTCAAGCCAGACATCTCAGCCTCCTGATTTGTCTTCAATCCTCCTGAGACTTGATGGTCTAGAGATGGACAATAGTGAGATCAAAGAGAATCAGCATGGGTTCGAGACTGATCTCTCACAGGTCAAATACATGGTGTAAACTATCTTTAGAAGCATGATTGTGTTTGATGTCCCTGAGAATGAAGAAGGTGCCAAGAAAGATGGCTCTGACAAGAACTTGCCAAGTGAACATTCCAATTAGGAAGTAGCTGCTCCGGTTAAAGATAAAGGAAAACAGGTGGTAGTTGAACAAGATTTTCAAGAAGGAGATGAAGTAGACAGCCCTGACTCATATGATTTGCTGATTACTCTAAAGAAGAAGAAGAAAACTCCAAAGACTGCCACTAAGGACAAGACTGAAAAAGTGACTGCTGCTGGTGAGAATGAAGAGGAACAAGAAGAACAGGATAACAATTATGAAGATAATGAGGAAGAAGAGGGAGATCAGGATAGAGATGAAGACCCAACCCCTTAATCCTGCCTACTCTTTCTTTCCCATTATTTCTTGTTAAGTCTTTTATTATCACAATTTTCCGGAAACTGATCCAACATCTTCTCATTCTTTTGATGAAAGTCAAAAAGGGGGAGAAAAAATCTTAGGTTGTTTTGATTTTATTTTTGTTTATTATTTCTGTTTAGAGACCTATCTTTTGGTCAGTAAGATTTCTGCAACTTACTTGCAGTCTTTACTTTTGTTCATTAATAAGTTGGATCTTTTGGAATTACTGTGTTATTATTATTCTGTGCTAATCAATACTTTTTGCAAAAACTAAGAATCACACAATTGTGGTTTTGTCTTTCATCAAGGGGGAGATTGTAAGGTAACATGTTTCATGGATTTGAAATACTTATGTATTTCAAGGCCTTGAACCAGTTTTCAAAACCTTGAATCAGGTTTCACAGGCAGAGCTATTTCAAGGCCTTGAACCAAAAGCCTTGAAACTGTCTGACATGCATACATGTTATGAGGGGGAGTTTCTCTAAACTCTTTCGATTTAAATCTATCCCTCTCGCCCCTGTGGCTGATGTGTTATTAATAGATGATGAAAGACAAACCGTTTGAGTATATCTAACATGTTTAATCCATTATTTTGACTCAATTTTGCAGGGAAATTTTATTTCCTAAATAAGCAGGATTTGTTTCCTTAACTAACTTTTGCAGGAAGAAATTTACTTAGTGAAGATAATCATGTGATCAATCAGAGACTCATGACATCTTCTCAGATTGTTTAAAGACAAGATCACAACAATATCTCTGAAGATTGTGATCAACTATCCGTTGGGGAAGGCTGTTAAAGAGAGTCAAAGCTGTTGCCTACAAAATAGGAAGTTGTTGCTGAAAATCTGGGAAGATTTGCAAAGCTTCAAACAGTATAAATGAAGCCGATTTTGAAGAAACAATACACAATACTCAACGGGCAAAAAGAGAGACATAATTCTGGATTGACAAGCATCAAATAAGTTCATCACTCTCACAATCCAACTCACAGAAGTTCACTGCATTCTTTACTGCAGTTCTACACTCTAGTGTTCTTCTGTATTGTGCTTTATTGGTAGATCATTTCTGTAATTCTTCTATATTTCATTCCCAAGGATTGTTCAAGGTGAAAAATAGAGAATTCTTAGTTAATCAGTTAGCTAGAGCAGGTACTAGATAGGTTAGAGAGAACCACAAGCTGTAACAAAGTAAGGGAACTCTCTGTGCTTGAGATCTAGGGCTTAGCTTTTGATTAATAAGAATTGAGTTGAAAATCCTGCAGGGAGAAGATCCCTGAGGTAGAGACGTAGGTCCAAGTGGACTGAACTCTATAAATCCTGTGTCTCTTGCATTTACAGTTCATTCACATTCAGAGTTTTTGCAGCATTCAACCAGTCTGTTTTTCAAGGGTTTGAAATTCTTTTCAAGGCCTTGAAAAAGACTTGTCTGTTTCATTGCAAAATGTATTTCTTTTCAAAGGCTTGAATTTGTGGTCAAGGCCTTAAACTCCTTTGTACTTGAACTAAAACTCTTTTCCTCCACAAGTTTTGCAAAAAGTTGGCATACTCTATTCAACCCCCCCCCCTTCTAGAGTATCTGTGCCGCATATCCATCTGCATACTCCCCTTTCAATTAATATTATGCAGGATACGTAGTTACTAAAATTCATGTCAGAATATACAATTTTACAAGATAATAACCAAAGTTTGAAAGTTTAAATTTTAAATATAAGATAATTATACAAGATAATCTCATCCACTTTTTTCTTCTGGCCACATTTATTATCCTAACGTATTTTATTTAAAATCACAACAAAAGTAATAAAAAAATATTCTTTAAAAGAACGAATATTCATAAACCCATCACTCATCATCTCCTATTTTCTCCTCTTGTTAACTCAAATGCAACAATAAAAATATTTCAAAAGTAAAAAACGGAACTCCCCGTCTCCTAATATTCCTTTCCCTATCTCCTACTTTTCCTCTTCCATTATCAATATGGTTCAACTTTCAACAAGAAAAGAGAAAAACAAAAATAAAATTGTCAAAAAAGCATGAGAGATGGAGGCGAGAAAGCAGTAGACAACGGTCTCCATACCGTGCTCGCCGCCCCCGCCCCATCCCACCCGGATTAAACGCCTCCGCAACCACATCCCCCTACCGTTGAACCTGCTAATCCCCCCCCCCCAAAGCTCCATGGAGACCGTCGTTGGATATGGTCTAACTGAGCACGTAATCCAAAAAATGAACCATCCTTCAAGTTTGAAGAAATTACTATGAAAATAGTGGTGGCCTTGCAGCTGAACTGTTAGTCTTGCCCACCGATTTGTTGTTTTTTCTATGTAAAACATGAAGTTAACCACTTGTGAGATTCAACTCTTATATAATGAGTAAGAGCCCGTTGGATAATGTTTTTTCTTTCTAGAACTCTACTTTTCAGATTCAAAAGTTGTATTTATGTGTTTGGTTATGCTTTATAGAAAGTTTTTGCTTCCTCATGTGATCTTCTGAAAAGCAGGGGGAATTACTTTTTTAAAGCCTGCTTTTTGATAAATTTATTATTGGACATTGTTATCCATTAAAAAATATCAATACATTTTTTTTATTTTAGTAGTACTATTCATTATATCATGTTCGTCATTGTCGTTTCGACACTAGCAACAACTCTAAAGCACAATTACCAAATACAAAATGTCAAAAGTGCTTTTCACAACAAGTTATATGCGGAGTTTACCAAATTTTTTTTATAGGCTTCCTTTTTCAAAGCGCTTCCAACACATCAGCTTTCTAAAACGCCACAACATTCCCAAACCGTCCCTAAGACCCTTATAAATAGTCTTATTGCTTGTTACTAGCACATTTCAATATATTATACTATAAGGAGAATAACTTTGCATGACACAAATTAGCTATTACACTTATATTTTCTTTTATGCTTTCATGATTGGAATTTATATGGGATACGAAATTACGCACAATGATCGCGAAAAATGAGTTTCTTTCCTTTTCCGTTAGTAGTTCCGTTAATGATCAATGAAGTTTCAATAAGCTTTTGGTCGCGTGGCTATGCTAATTCACATCATTGTGTTTGCAAAACAAAAAATATGTACCAATTCTATGCTTTCATTCTTTGTATCATTATTCTATTAAGTCTGCTCTATAGAACAAGCTTGCAACAAGTCTTATTTGGTCACCGAGAAAGGGTAAGATTTTTCAATCCTTGCTACCGAGACCAATTTGATTATGTTGAACTACATACGACTCATTTGATTAAAATAAAATATGGTTATGTACTCTGAAGTTCATACTCTATTACCAGAAACCAAATAATATATTGATTCTCCTCTCCAATATCTCTATACATCTGTTTTGGAGTATGTTTGCTAAAACAAATAGATGACTTTGCAGTATTCAAAAGGAAAGTCATCTATTTGTTTTAGCAAACATACTCCAAAACAAATGCAGAGAGGTACTAGAGAGGAGCTCAAACTAAAAAAGGTGACAAAAAAGTTATGTACTTGGGTTTGCCAATCTTCTTCTCAAAATCCAAGAATAATGATTTCAGCCCTGTTCTTGAGAAGTTGAATTCAAAAGTGGCTGGTTGGAAGGAGAAGTCTTTGTCTTATGCAAGAAGACACACTATGGTTACTAGTGTGTTAAGCTCACAACCTGCTCATGTTATGTCTATTTATCTTCTTCCAGCTACTCTTCACTCGAAGATGGACAAGGCTTGTGCTAGATTCTGGTGGGGAAGCTCCAAAGAGAACAAAAGGAGACACTTCAAAAGCTGGGAATCCTTAAGTAAGCACATACTAGAAGGTGGTCTGGGTTTCAGAAATCTAGGTGTTCACAACTTAGCTTTGCTAGCAAAGTTAGCCTGAAAGCTTTGAATCAAAGAGGAGTCCTTGTGGGTGAATCAGTTATCCAAAATGTACTGTCAAAATATTCAGTTTCACAGGTTGGATGGCAATCAGGTGACTCTTATTTTTTGAACATGATGCTAAAAGCTAGAAGTCTGATTGAGAATTATGCATTTAAAGTGGTGGGAAATGGTAGATCCGTTAATATTTGGATGGACCCTTGGGTCTCTACCCTAATCTATATAAGACTAAACCTACTCCCCCAGGTGACCTTCATAGAGCTCCTAAATGGTAAGGAACTGATTGATGAAGATTTGAAGATTTGGAATACCAGACTTTTTGATAGATGGTTCAGTATGGAGGAAAATTCAAAGATTCTGAATATAAAGATTCATATCTCTACAGTTGAAGACTAATGGTGTTGGAGCAAGGATAGAAGAGGGTAAGTGACCACTAAAGCTGCTTACAAACTCCAGACTCAAGACATCAATGCAGTAAGTACATTTTTCAATTGGGGTTGGGTCTGGAAGGGTAAACTACACAATAGATTAAAATTCATTGCTTTGGAGAACTGCTAGCAGTACTATACCATTTTGGGAAATGGCAAAATCTTCAAAGCTTCTGTCCTCTTTGTGGTTCCCATGATGAAGATCCAAATTTATACTTTCTTTCTGTGTGATGTGGCTCAAAAGGCCTAACTAAAAATTTGCTATTTAAGAAATGATAAGTTGCTGCTGGGAAATATTGTGGAATGGGTGGATTATTTACTAAATCCCCAATCTCCTTTGGTAAAAGAATATGGCAGATGAGGAATGCTATGTTATTTAAGGATCTGAAACTGCAGTTGAGGATGTTTATAGAAGACATTGAAAGAAGTATCCAAGAGCATGTACAAGTTGCTGACAATTGAAGAGGAAAAACATGCAAACCCCAGGTGGATGATAACTGGATTCCTCCTGAGGGTGATCCCCTTAAGATTTGATGATGGTTTGATGGGAGATTGCGATGCTGCGGGCTTTCAGGTTAGAAACTGCAATGGAGAAGTGATTGTGGCTTATACAGTTTGTGGCTCTGGGGAAAGTGTTGAAGGTGCTGAATTAAATGCTATTGAACTACCAATGTAGTGGGTCAGCTTAGAGAATTTGAAAAATGGTTGTTTGGGGACAAATTCGAAAATTGTGGTGGATGCACTGTCAGGATGCTCTCTTGGTGGATGGAATTGAAAGAATAGAATTGGTGCTTCCAAGCTCCTAATCAAAGAGTTTAACTGCAGTGTAAATTTTGTAGGTAGGAAGAGAGATTGCAAAGCCCATAATCTAGTTAGTTGGGCTAAGTCTAAGAGAATCTTTGGCAAGCTAGATGAAAATCTGCTAAAATTTTGTAATGATCCCATGTTTGGAGCTTATCCCCCTGGCTCTGTTTCTTCTTTCTAATATATTTAAGGTGGTTTCATCAAAAAATATTAATAAAGATAAAATTACACATAATCATAAGCATAACGACAAATGAAAAGAGCATGGGTAATCAACCCAAATAAGACTAGCGTAAATTGTAGAGTTTGGAATTTAGATGATGCGGATGAAAAGCGGCTGATCATGTCCCACAAAATTTGAAGTTGTACTTGGTCAAACTCAAAGAGCCAATTAAATTCGGGCGCTCTTTGTGAGAAAGGACTTCTATAAGTACCTCAGATATGTGAACCAATAGGCACAAGAAAGGGAGGAGCATCCTAACATGTAAAAATTCCTGGAGCCACCCGGAAGAATTTTGCCAAGCTCGGCGGTTTACTCCATGGTGGTGTCGTCAAGCGTTGACTGCAGATTTATTGGTGCTAAACAAGGGAAATAGACTGTTACCATATAAACACTAGGTAGTTTCTCCGTTTGTCACAATTAAAACAGGAAGCATCGTCATTAAAGCACTTTTCACCGCTACTGGACACTTCTAGTGGGAATGGAAGAAGGACTATCCTAGAAGTTGCTTTGCTCTACTTCCCCTACTCACATGGAATCGACTCGTATGTATGTGTAAGGGAGCAATTGATATTTTTTCAGAGTTGGAGATGATGATGGTTGCAGAGGCAAAGCTAGCGAGCATCGCAGGGCTCGAGCGGAGAGAGAGTCCGAGCCGAAGGCAGTAGCGAGGATGGAATGTGGAGCGCGGGAGAGGGCTCTGATGTGTCATGTGGAAGCTCGTTAAAACTAGATCCAAACTTGATGGTGACAAAAAGGCTTCATGCGTCGTGGATGGGTTGTTGGATTGGTCACCAAGAATGGATTACTGCAGTGATGGGGTGACTGGGTTAGTGGAATATTATGATATTATGGAGGTGGTTTCCTCACAAACATCTCCGGTGAAGGAGTTGCCTGTCGAGACAAACAACAATTGGTTTTTTCCAAGAGGCTAGAGGATATGAAGAGATAAAGTTTTCCGGCGGCTCACGTGGTGTTCAGATATGATGCTTAGCTTTCAGGCTGATTCTCATGTTTTCTGCATTGTTATTCTTGATTGTAATATTCAGTAAGTTGTGTTTTAGCCATGATTACTAGTTGTCAATGAGACAAAGCACACTATAATGAGTACGGGTACACATAAATCGGATCGGTCTGGACTTTTGGATCAAATAAATCTGACCGTAGTACCTGGATAAAAAGAAATCAAGTTCAATTTGGTCTAAAATTTCACGGATCGAATTAATCCAGATACTGTAAGTAAAGTGGATTACTTTTCTATATGTTCAAAATACCTTTAAAATTAGGCTTAGTTACTTAATGCATACCCCAGTATGTCGAAACTCACACATTGCAACCCCCTCTTGTAGAATAGGCTTATTACATCCCCCATTTGCGATAAATACTACTTGTTGAAACTGGTAAAATAATCCGTTCAAACCTCCATCCATATAGGAGGGTATATTTGTCAATATAAAAAAAAATTCAAATAAAATAAGAAGAACAACGACTAAACAGATGATAAGTACTACCTCCGTTTCGTCTGTTTCGTCTGCGTTTGACTTTTTAACCCGTAACTGAGTCTCTTTGACTTGGTAATTTGGGTACCAAAACGATGTAATTTTTTAACAATTTTTTCATGGTATTTTAGAATAAACTTTCCTCTATAACACCATGCAAAGATTACCAAATTCTTATACCGTTTTGCTAATCAAATCACCGTATGAAAGTAACCCAATGAATAGTGACAAAAGGTGAAGTAGGCTGAAACAGGCGAAACAGAGGTAGTATTGAAGAAGGTAGGAACAGAAGTAAAAAAAACCATCCCAAAAAGTCAATTTCAATGGTTTCCCCAATTGTTGACAACAAAAGGTTTCCCCAATTCATCTGGTCGAATTGGATTTGCAGATCCATTGGCCAGATACAAAGAGCTATGTTTGAAGAGTCTCTGCGGGAACCAGTACCCAATTGTTTTCAATGATCTTAGCCATATTCTAAGGGGTTATTCGAAATTGACCAAAAAACTTCAGTTCGTCAATCTTTCGAGACACAGTCACCGCCTTTTGCCTCCTTCCCCCAGATGCAAACGAAAACTGGCTCGGCGGCCAATAACCCACAATCTTCTCTCTCTCCCTCTCTATCCCTCCTTATGATATCTGATAAGGGGTTACCGCCTCTGCATCCTTTTGTTCCCCTCTATCGTCTATATGCGATTTCTCGTTTAAAAAATTAGTAAACTTGGAATTGATTTCGGCTTTTGTCGATTTGTTGATCGATTTTGACCTTTGCAGTGTCAATTTCGACAGAATAGGAATGTGTTACGGAAAAAGATGCAGTGGGTTTGTAAGGATTGGTTTTGATATATGCTATATTGATTTTTTGACTCAGTATTTCTCCCTCCAATCATACTCTATTTTTTCTAGAATCGTTTTAGTGTTTACAATGTTTGGTGGCAGTCAAATTTTGCCGGAATATGGGTTTTGCGGGTTGTTGGATCTGGATTGTGTGGAGACTGTATGGCGAAAATGGTAGCAGGAGCGGTAGTGTTCATACATAAATATGATAGACATATTTACCCCTTTAAAAATGACGTAGTAGTCAACTAACGATTTGTTCAGTTAAATATTTGACGAAATTATCATACCAGTTTCAATAAGTAGTTTTTACTGCAAATGGGGGATGTAATACGCTTATTCCCCCACCCTAATACTGATTTACTATTATGGATCAAAGGATGGTTAAAAAGAAAAAAGAATTTGCAATACCAACCACATTGGCATTAGTTTGCTGCTATCTTCTGGACCATTTGGAACATAAGGAACAAAATGATTTTTGAAAAGCAACTTTTCTCCAGGGAGAACCTCTTGCAGCAAGCAAATGCTAATGCAACTTCTATTTTAGCAGCTTGTCATATTAAGGATTAATGTTATTCTTTTCATTCTTGTTATTCTTTTAGATCTTGATGGTATAATGGAAGTGGCTGTTGGAGAGGAGGAGCCTGTTTGGGTGCCTGGGCATATTCAATTTGCTTCTTCTGCAGTGGTGCATGTCTCAGAAGCTTCCCCTCTTGCAGTCTTGCCTCCCCCTGGATTTCACGGGTCCTAAAGTGTCGACGTCTTAGCTCTTCCTCCTCCTGATGATGTGGCTTTGATGGCTGATCCTTGCTCCTCCAGTTTGCCGTTGGATGCACAGTTTGCTGCTTCAAAGGATCCAGCTCTTGCTCCTTTTCCTGGTGATGAGCTTGTTGTAGCCATCATTCCTTTCATTGATGCTTAGGGTTTGCTAGGTCTTAGTCTCTTCTTTGATGTATTTTGGTGGTGTTTTATTCTCTTTCTTTGAACTTTAGCTCGTTGCATGCTTGTTGCCTGCTCTCTTAGAGGCTTCTTTTGGCTTAGTTGTTTGGGATGTGGTTCTTAGGTAATTTGCTTAAGCCTTTGGGTTCTCGTTGTGTAGTGTTTGGTGTAGCTTTTGTATGTCCTCTGTGAACTCTTTCATTTCTTATTAATAATAAGTTCTTCTCTGTTTGAAAAAAAAAAAAAAGCTTATTCTAGAAGAGGGGATTGCAATCCGTTAGTTTCGCTGTACTAGGAGTATGCACTAAGTAATTAAGACTTAAAATTAATATATAATAACCATTTACTTTTAAAAACTCTTCCTATTCTTTCAAATGATATACAGTAAAACCTATATAAATTAATACTCGATAAATTAATAACTTCGATAAAATTAATAATTTGTCCGGTCCCAACTTGGGAGCAGTGAAAAATTAGACCCCAAAAATAATAGATAATGATTTTTTGAAATCCCAATGTACATATATTGGTCTCAACCAAACTATAAATTAATAATTACTAAAAAAGTTTTAAATCCTAAGATTGTCTAGTAAAAATGAATCTATAGTCACTTGTTTTTCTTGAACTTCAAATCTATACCGATTTCATCTTTAAATATCCTCATTTCACTTTCTCCATGTCCTGGTACTTGGCTGGTTTATGACGCTTGGAAGATCAACCTTTGTCGAAGTAGCTGATAGGAACTCTGTTGATCTCTTGAAAGTGTTTGATATTGTTCCTTGACTAACTTTCAAATTGAAATTTTTGTCAACCCACTTCACCAAATCTTGTTAATTGCATCCTTGATGATCTCTCTTGTACTCGCATAACAATTTTTTTCTGTTGATTGGTAATGGTTGATTTTTGAACACCTTGTAGTTTAGGAGCCATAGTTGATAGTTGATGTGATTTTAAAGTTTTTCAGTGAACATTTTTATAGTGATTAATTTGTAACAATGTTTAATGTATTGAGTTGGTACCATGGACTAACTTTTTGGTATCAAGAACTAACTTTTTTACTTATTAAAAATTAATGGATTTGACAAATTCAATTAATTTGTAAATGTATATTCATAAAATGTGTCTTGGAACTTGTTTTTGTAATTTAGTTTTCATCTCTAACTAATATACATTGTAACTTGTACACTGGTCTTGGAAATTTAAAGGTCATAAAAAAATCTCTTTAAATAAATTAAGTTATCGATATAATAATATATCGCTAAATTAATAGAATATCCCGGTCCCAACATTATTAATTTATAGAGGTTTTACTATATATTAACAATAATACATAACCGTGTTCGCAGATCGACAAATGGACTGAGTCCGTACCGGTTCGCGGATAGACTGTTAGTACACCCTCGCAGACTATTAATTCATTAGCCTTGGTTACACTTGTAGATACTCTTTGCATCTCCAAAAGTCAACTAACGAGCATCGTTTCTGTCAACATTCCTTCACCTCACCAAGTTCTCAAAGTACGAACATTTTGGTGTTCAACAACAATTAGCAACAATTCCTACCATTTGGCGAATAAAACGATAGAAACATGGGTAAAAGACACTTTGCACCCCTATACTTTGATCAAAATACACTTTACTCCCCTGATATTTGAACAATGCATCACTACACCCTTATAACGGAAAAGGTCGGGGACACATAGTACCCCTCTATTAAGTTCCTTTAGTAACCAATTTTTTGCAACTATTTTGCCCCTTCTTCGATGGAAAGACATATATACTCTTTTGTATTTAATATATCTACTCATCTCAGATGAAAAAAAATACCCTTTTTGTACTCCCAAAAATGAGATTGTGACGACCCAGTCATAATTTTAATCTTAAAATATCGATTATACTATAAAATCATCGTTTAATTTTAACCCATTTTGGCACTTCCATACATAATGCCAAAAATATTATCAATACTAGACGGAAATTACCTCGCCTAATATGGTTTACAATCACCAGTACTAGACGGAAATCACCTCGCCTAATACAATTTACAATCACCAGTACTAGATGGGAATTACATCGCCTACTACAGCTTAGAATCACCAGTAATACACAGAAATTACCTCGTCTAATACAACTTGAAATCAAACCTGCTAAGGAGAATATATTATTTGATAATAGCAACAATTTTCTTGACTTGAAGTAAAAAAGAAGACACACTACTGTAACTACCATCAAACCTTGAATTAAGCAGAACACGCCTAGCATAAAGAGGCAGCGGAATCTTAAAGCCAAATAAATTATCAACCAACATCAACCACATAATTTATCATCAGACTTGATTGCTTAATTGCAGTAAAATCAAATCAGATATACACTAGATAACTTAATAATTACATTGAAAATACAATAGGCGTGGGTTAGACTTTCCTTACCTAAAATAAATCCAACATAAGCTTCTTTCAGAAGTGGCCATAACATGATCAACAATTTATCTTTTGGATACTCACTGGTTCATCTAGCCCCGTTATCATAGAGACCTAGAACACTCAATTCCTAAAAAAATATGTAGCTTTCAAAAACATAAGTCTCTGGATAAGCAAACTGGTGTGGGTTTATTTGTTTGCTTTGCATGTAGTAACTCTAACTATCTTCTCAAACCCACTAACATGATCGCTACTATACTAGTTCAACATGAACCCCTCTCAGTTCTGCGTACCCTTCCCCTTCACCCACAAAATCAGAAAAATAATTGTATTTTTTTCTAGTATTTTTTTTTTCATCCCCGCCCTTTTTGTATTACATGGAGTTAAGGTGGTGACTAAGCCTTCAATACACTTGCTGGCAAGAAAAGATAATAGATATGCATGATCTAAGCATGCCACATTTAAATCTCTTGAGAAATGAAGCCCAATTATATTTACAAACCCACATGATTTATTGAATTTGCAAATAAGACATCCACCTGTCAACAACATTCTCAATTGCCCCTTACTAAAGTCTTTGTATTGTAAAAGTACTTATACTTTTATACACATTTGAAGGTAGATCTTTACAGCACCTTCTTCAAAGTATTTTATTACAATAAAAATTTGTAAATTTACACAAAAAAAGTCATCACTTCATGCCCAATTTTTCATTACAGCAGAAATTTTAATGAAATTACTGCCCCCTATACATTTCATATTTATCGCCATGAAAAATGAACACATTCTTTTTTTTTAATAACAAATATATATTGTACCATGCATTAGCAACTCATATATTACATTTCACTAAAAATGAGCATTTAAACATATCTTAAAACTTGGGTTCTCACAGAGATCATCTTTTTAAACAATTGCATCACCTAGCATTTAAATGATTGTTATACCCCTCTAACCTTGTACAATTGTAGAGTAGCACATATGTGGAGTAGCACCTTCCTTCTAAAATTTTCCATCCCATTTTTCAGTACCAACTCCATCTCCATCTATTCTCTTCTACATCTCATCCCTCTCACTCTTGTTCATCAAAGGCAGACATTTCCAAGAACAAGTAATTTTTTTCATCCCTCTCACTGTTGATGCCTCCAACATCGTATAATCGTTTATGTCTAAAAATGAGCATAACATTCTGAAAGAGTACTGTTAGAAAAAAAATTGGAACATTGAAATTTAAAACACTCTAAATGACACTATACTGCTTTAATCAACTCCACAAATTAGAACATAACACTGAATGAAACTAAAAACAAAGTAGAACATTGACACAACAACGAAATTTATGGTACATTTCAATGCCAAAATATAATCATCCAAGTTCATCTACTGCTTTAATCAGCTTTACAAAAGCCTTCAAACACTTGATCAAACAAGTGGAGGACAGTAAACATAGTGAGCTTTACAAAAACCAACCATTAACTTGATCATTCAAGTATGGTGGACAGTGAACTTGGTTAGATTTACAAAAACGTGCCATCTCTTGATTGTACAAGTGTGGTGGACACTAAACTTAGTTAGCTTTAACTAAACATATACCATCCGCTAACAACTTGCTAAAAACCTAGATACACATTCAATGTTCTAGCAATCTAAACGCAATTTCTCTGAGAGATCATTGACTGTGTACAAAAGTTGGAGTACTTCTTGAGGTTCATGAATGGGAAGATCTCTCCAGGCCACCTGGATTAGTACTGCTTCTTGTAACCTAGACATTCGAACCAAAATAATCATTAAACCACTTCAATCAAATTGAACTCATTAGTCACAGAATTGGATACACACCCTGAAAGTTGGTTGTGACATAGTTATCCCATAATTCTTCTTTGCTTTTTTGTTTCTTGGACCTTGGAAGATGCATTTGGTTGACTCATTTGACTCTGAGACTCCTAATTAGTATTAAACTTGACCATATTAGCATATTCGTAACACATTCACATAATGCACGTGAATAACATATGTTGAGGTCTAAGTGTCAAACAAAAATGAGACTGATCTGATACAAATTCACACTTGAAATCATAACTTCTTTAACAACCGAGAAAAGCCATTGTAAATGCATTAACCTCCATGTCACACTTAAGTGAACAGAAAGAAAAATAAAAACTATTTCCCAGATCCAACACTCTGTTCATTTGTAACTCTCAGGTACCTATTACGATGGAGATTTTTACCTGATGTGAGAAAAATAACTTTTATCATAATTGAGGGAAAATTGAGATTTTTACCAAAAAAGGGTAATGTAGAATGTTACCTTGAAAGCCCTCTTTTCTGCACCGACATTTTGCTAACATGCACCCTTCCACACGTCCTCGTATTGTGACATAGCCCTTTGCATTTCTTGCACTGCACCAAACCAGAATTTCTATGATCACCATCAGCTGCAGGAGGCTCCAAGTTGTGATCTCTCCTTCTCACATTCTGCTGCCTCCCACTGCCTCTCTTACTTTCAGGTGGTTGTGGAACTTGGCCTGTGCCTACCCCCCAATATTGTGGGTCATGAATGGGGTGCACCACACTCTCCATTTTCTCTCTAGAATGTCTTTTTGTAATAACACATAAAATAAAAAAAATAGAAATTACCACTCAATAATTAACATGTATACCAAATAAAACAACAAAAATAAGGTTGAAAGTTACATGTCAACAAAGTCCACCATTCGAAGCCTAGAGTAAGTTATGCAGGTTCTACTATTCTTACACGGTATACCACTCAGCTCCCATGATCCAAAACTACAAGACATTTTATCAAGATTCACACTAAACACTTTCATATACTCATCAAGACCTCAAACTCCCCCTTAATAGCTGCAGTCACCCTACACTTTCTACCTTGCTCTTGAATTTTCACCAACTTCTTCCTTATGTTATCACATAGTTCACCCTCCCATTTTTCACTCAACACAAATCGTTTGTGTGTCATAACCATTAGCTTCTTCCTTATACCATCATTCTTTGGGACAATTGGCTTCTCTCTCAAATCCCCCAACCAACCATTAAAGGACTCGGTGTGATTGTTGGTAATATGATCACTCTTAGTTTTCTTACCAAAGGCATGCCTACTCCACTGTTTAGGATCAAGCTTTAGTAACCATGCATGGGCTAGCATGTTCAAACGTTCCATCTTATTCATTGCATTCCTAAAATCAGGCGCAGTGTATGCCCTACTAGCCTCCCAAAAGTACTTAGCCAACATTACACCTGGAAATTTTACTTTAAAGTTATTGAACAAGTGCCATGCGCATCTCCTGTGTTCAGCACATGGAAATAATTCTTGAACAACCTTGTCCAAACCCTACATTGAAGTAATGAATGTTAAGAAATTTTTTAGAAAAAAATTGGTTAACATAAGTTTAACAAACTAAAGTTGATGCTAACATCAATGGGATATACACCGTTATTACCATCAAGTCCAACAGCGGATAGAAGAGTACCCTGTACATACACCGATTTAATTAGCCAAATGAAGTCAGCAACACCAAAAAATAAAATATAAAAAATTAACGACATATTACCTTGTAAGGCCCTTTGAGATGACATCCATCTAACCCGATGAATGGCCAGCAACCATTAATGAACCCATCTTTCAATCCACAAACGGCCATGAAAAGCCTTTTAAATTTAGGCACTTCACTTTCCCCATCCACATAATCAATCTTGAACTTGGATCCAGGATTAGTCTGCATTAATTCATCACGGTATGCAGCTAGCATCTCATATGACTTTGCATGAGTGCCTTCTAATTCATTGCCTTCACCTTGGCCCTATAAAGTTGTTTCTGACGTTGAACCTCCAATCCAAACCTATCTCTTAACTCTCCTTGTGCTCTTTCATGTGACATCCTTGGATTCTTTCTAAAAATTTCATTCAATTTTCTGACAATTCACCTTGAATTGGCTTCAGGATTCATACTCAATCTAACACATTCATGTTATCTGTCAATGTCTTGATAGCATTAATCCTTCATGGGCATCCTCCGGCCTTAAACTTCAGAGTCACCCTACACGAAGTTACAAAACTGTTAAAAGATGCAGAAATTTACCATAAAGTTAAGAAAACGCATAATCTAACAAAATTGAGGAAAAAAAAAACAGAATCTGACCAGAACAGTATAAATAACAAAATTTACCTTGTAGGCTCGTTCTTCTTCCTCTCCATGGCGAACCCATTCTCAATGGCGTAATACTTAATTGTTTCTCTAAAGTACTGAACACATGAATACACTTGATATTTCCCCAAAACCATCATCTGACTCCTATCCCTCGCTTTCGCCATCTGCCTTTCAATCACCATCTTCATCGCTCAACCCGTAGAAGTCATCAGCATCTTGGTAATACTCTTGTGCCTCGGCCGCTTTCCTTCTAACTGTCTCCTCATCCTCAGTCACACCAGGTGGGTACTTCTCATGTGCCTCATCGTCACTATAGTCTGAGTTGGATTCACTGCTGTTCCTCATCATTCAGCCTTAGAATTGGTAACCTATGACTTGGTTAAGAGGTACCTGCACCTTGAGAATGAGGAGCTGCTTTAGGCTGAGAAGAAGAACCACTATGATGAGGTTAGCTAGTGGGAGGAGTTGGAGTTAATGGATTCTCAGTTTGAATAGGGTGGGCAGTTTGATATGTGAGGTGCAGAGTGATGGAAGTTTTGTTCTTGTACGCTGGGAACATATCAAGAGCATCCAGGTTGCATGTTATTTCAGTGTGCTTTCTCCAATCAAAAGGGTTTGCATATTTCACAGTATACGCAATTGGCAGACTAGGATCCAACCCCTCCAAAGTTGTCTTGTTTATGCAATCCAATAGAAAGAGATGGTTCATTGTGTCAGCATCTACACATCCAACAGTCCCAACCTTGGAACCATCACAGTACAGGTTCAAGTCCTATATATGTTCATCCATACCTGCCAAACACAAGTAAGAGATACATTTAATATGTATAAGACAAGTAAGAGATACAACTAATATGTTACAAAACAAGTAAACACTTGCTAAACAAGTCAACAATTGCATAATGTACACTTTACAAGAAAAATGCTAAAACTACTTAGCAATTATTAAACAAGAGATCATCCCAAACACATTGAAACTTGCATATTAAAAATAGTTGACACAGTATGTTACATTGTTAAACAATTCACTGATTTCATAATACACTACCACGAAGAATATCCATTCAACAAACCCTAGCAGTTTATAGATTGGTAAACAAAAATAATGTTAAACAATTAATTAATTTCATAGTACACTACCATAAAAAATCTCCATTCAATAAACCCTATCAGTTAGGGTACACAACCATTCACTGATTTTGAAGCATGCAAACAGAGGGAAAAAAAGATAACCTTTCTTGGACTCACACCCACTGGGTAAGTACAGATAAACCCTAGTCCTACTTCTTTCAAGACCGTAGATAATCTCCATTCAACAATGCCGAATTAAAGCATACCATCAGCAGATTCCATGCTTACAAACACCAATACACATGAAAATAACAAGATCTTCTGAAGAGAAGGAGAAGAAGTTTCATACCTTCAATGGAGATTGGAAGAACAACTACAGATTACGAGCCTAGATTCTAAGTTACGAGTCAAGATTACAAGCTCAGATTCTGAGCTAGCGACAGTTTCTCCATCACAATGACCGAACGAGATGAGAACCAAACAATCGGAGAACGACTGACAAGATGAGAATCAAACAGTCATGGAACGATTTCGATCTACTAATTCATCAAATTCAGTAGAACGAAAACCCTAGGTTGAGTTTCGCCCACTGTATCAGTGTTTCTCTCTCGTTTCTCACTCTTACTGCTATCCAGAATGACCGATCAAAAATTAACCACTTCGATTTTCCCCCCATCATTTATGATCGACAGTTGGGGAGCCAGCCATAAAGTCAAATGAGTAATTTCGTCTTTTATGTTGGTGTATTTTGTAACCAGATAAATAAGACAACATCTATATATAATAGCAAAACGAACGTTTGCAAAAACTTCCATATCTGACACCCTTATGCTTTTCTCACTTTCCAAAAATGAATCCATCAATTCAAAAAGTGACGGCTTCGTTTTAAAATTCAAAAGAGAAGGTCTGATAAAAAAGAATCGAAAGATTGATACGAATTATTACGATTTGGTTTAACTTTTTTTTTGATATTTGGTTTAACTAATTGATAAGATTCATATGTTTTTAAAATCTATATATATAAGCCAAAACTTTCACATTTAAAACCCTCATCACTTTCTCACGTTCTAAATCTGAAATCATTTTATTTTTGAAGTAATCAGTTGCGTTTAGTTGACAAAATGACTGAAATCTTTAAAGATAATGTAAGATAACATTTTGATTTTATTAGAATCTTCTTTCAATTTTCAAATATTATATTTTACCTGTTTACTTAACAAACTCTCTCAACCTCTCTGCCTATATATATCTCCTCATAAGTCTACATCTTCCACCAAAACTACATTACTGTTTTCAGTCGTGCAAAACTTATGTCTCTCTAAAATCTCTTCTTCCACTCTTTATTTTCACTCCTGATTATTATTATTTTTTAAATTTTCTAATAGGTTAATGAATTTTTGATATTGGGGCGGTCGGTTCCAACTGTTTCCGCTTTTACTGTAGAGGAGCTTCTGCATCAAATGAAAGAACCAATGCAATAATGGTGATGGTTGGGAGATGAGTTTCTCATTGTTGATGGTTTTTCTATAGATCAATGGGTGTGGCGCAAACTTAAGGTCTCAATGTTTGGGATGCAGTAACTTCAATACTCTCAGCTTGATTATGTCAAATGATTGGAGTGCTCTTATTATTTATCTTTTGAGAAGGTGCAAGAGCATGCACCAAACACTTTCTATGATGACAAGGAAAATATTATGAGCTTATGAATACAAATATATTTATATGCACATCATTTTATGCTTTGTTAGTCGCCATAGATTTCAATTGATTAAACTTTCGGTCAAGAGTGGTACTTAATTGATTTTCTTCGTTATTTTTACTTTATCCACAATTCATGATTTCTTTATGAAATGACCGATCATTTTGTATCTTGGGTAATTTCCACAACTGGCTAGATTCACGAGACTCTACAATTTAAAACTATGAAATGAACAATTAAGGAATGTTGTACTGCCTGTTTCGTATCTATTTTTTTCTGGAAGATTTTTTTGTATCTATTCAGTTCTTGGACTAAGTGTTTGCATTTTTATGTTGTTGTTCTCTTTGAATGTATGGTCAATCTGTTAGTAACTTAACAAAAAAGACTATTCCCAAAACAAAACAAAAAAATCACATAAGAGACATCACATTAGTGAACAAAACATTGATACAATAACATTTCCCTTAACTATTTTGAACTTATGAAACTGAGACTGAAAATACACTATTAGACACATGAAAGGTGTAACAATAAATCCACTTCCTACTTGGATCTCAAAATAACTTTAAGAACAAATGACACAAAACCTGCATGCACTTTCGGGAGTCTGATTGGTAGTGTTTCCTTCCAATGGAGGTTGATTTAGGGTCGTGAGTTGTTCACTAACGGCAGAGAGGTCAAGGGTTGTCGTCGATTTGGAAGGCGGAGATGTATAAGGGTTTGAGCCAGGTATGGAGTGTAATGGTGGATTTGTTTTGTTGATTTGAGGGGCTTCGTGTTCATGGTTGCAGGACTTGCCACAAGAAATTTATCGAGTTCTTTGTTTTGGCGTTGGATCTTCACACCGGTGAGAAAACAGTCGGGGCGGCTGGTTGTGGTGATGGCCACTGATGATGGGTTTGGGTAACCTACAGAAAGGGGGAGATATGAGTGAGGGAGAGATAAACGCGAGAATTTTTAAAACTAATATTGTTTAATTTTTTTTAATATTATTTACTTCAAAAAGCAGAATTAAATATTGTTTTAGTTAAAATACATTTTCACCCTTTATTTCGTTATATTTTGATTATGGTATTTGTACTAAAAACTAAACTGGAGATGAGTTTTTATGTACATCGAAAGTGACAAATGTTTAGTGTTACAAAATGTAAAGGGCAAATAAGTTGAGTGACATTTATCCTAATACTTTCAATCTTTTAGAGAATGGAAGAAAAAAAGTTAATGACTTCATATGATTGTGAGCAGTGACGGATCCATGTAGTGACATGTGGCGCTTCAATTTTTTGAAATAACATTTTAACCTAAAATTTTGTCTATTAAGTTCTTTTGCATCGCTGAAATCGAATAATAATTCCACTATTTATGTTTATTTATCAAAATATCATGTATTTAAAATTTAGCTTCCACTGAGACAAGTTCCATGACCGCCCATGATTTTGAGAGTTTGAGATAAAATTGGTATGTATATATTGAGCAACATAAGATGAAAGTTAATTAGATAGTACAAATTTCTTTTCTTCCGAAGAAGAACATGCCAGCAAGTTTTTTCTTCATGAAGAATTACATGAGATCCACTATATTCGTCTAGATGTTTTAGCAAAACATTTTCTCCAATTTTTGATTGATTATTTATTAATTGAAAGTCTTATTATCAGCAAAAATCAAATGTAAGAGTGTAAAGTCCATGCCTCGCTGCATTTGATCACACAAAAAAACATTTGAAATAACATTTTCTCCAATTATGACAAAAGAAATTGATTTTGTTTATGATATGGCTATTTTTACTGCCACAAATTATATTTTTCTTTTGCTTATTTGTCTTAAATTTTTGACGATTATTAAATGATGTTTTTATTACTTAAGTGCGATACATTTTCCGTGCGATGCACGGACGGTTTGCTAGTATACTTAAGGGCATAATGGACTTTTGGCACCATCTGTTAGGCCACCGTTATTCCGTTAATCACACAAGGGTGCAGTGATGTATTGTTCAAATGTCAAGGGAGCAAAGTGTATTTTGATCAAATTGTAGGGGTGCAAAGTGTCTTTTACCTCAGAAACATTTATGTTTGATAGGTATAGTATATAATTGGCATATTTGCATACGTCGGTTGGGGGGATTTGGTTAACAAAACTAGGGTAGTATTTGGTTATGGAGGTTTGGTTAGGAGTGGAGCAGGACACCGCCACCATCGCCACCATTTCACCCGAACACCGCCACCATTTCTCTCTCTCCCACTCACTCTCTCTCTCCTCTC
Source organism: Linanthus parryae (assembly GCA_023055425.1). Classification (NCBI taxonomy): domain Eukaryota; kingdom Viridiplantae; phylum Streptophyta; class Magnoliopsida; order Ericales; family Polemoniaceae; genus Linanthus; species Linanthus parryae. Next base: position 54,817,871 of record JALGPY010000006.1, on the reverse strand, counting down.
AACTCCACCACCCCTCTCCTATCTCTCTTTATTCTATCTCTTCTCTCACCTTCACGTGCTCTCCCTCTCTCTCCCACTCACTCTCTCCCTCTCTTTATTCTCTCTTTTCCTCTCCTCCCTCTCTCCGATCACCGACAACTATTACCCCATGCACCGGTTTTTTTTAATCAACAAAAAATAGTTAGGTTTAGTTAATGGTTAACCAAACGGACATATCCAAACAGGCCCAATATGCTCAAACACAAGTACTATGAGAGACGTTCATTGGTTTCAAAGTTGGCTAGCTGATTGCGAGTTTAGAGATGTAAAACTGTACTACCGCTTTTAAATCAATAGGTAAATACAGTTTTTTGGCGCAGTTTGTATAATAGGTAAATACAGATTTTTGACGCAGTTTGTAAATACAGATTTTAGAGAAAATATTACTAATAAGCCGGTACAGATCTGTGTAATAAAATAAAATAGGAATACCTGAAAAAATATACGACTAGCTGAAATAACCACGTAGTCGGCTCATCTTATCATTATAACCATCGGGTTGATCAAACCTGATTCAGGTGCCAATACCCACGATATTAAACTAACACCAATAAAATTTATAACCCAGCACACTAATATATTATTTTCTATGATTTTTTCAAAAACGTTGTATGTTTTTGCAATGTTGACAATTTCTTCATAATGTATGTGATACGATCCGGTCCTATCATATACTGACAGTATGAATAACTAATATCGTTGATTGTAGACATTACCCTTTCAATATCTTCCATATTTCCGAGTATGTCTCGCTCCAAAAAGAAACTAGACCCCTTAGCCATCTGCCAACACATAAATAGTTAGGTGATACCGAGATAATGTGTTGGAGGTTTCTACACTACTTTACTGATTCAACAAAGCTGGCTCACCCCTGCATACGTTGTAAGAAACCAGGTTGACTGTTCCTTCTTCTGGATATTCATCTCAATCCGGTGCAAGGCAGTGCATACTCGCCAACTCCATCAATTACCTGGACATTTCGTGGAGATACGATGCTAACACGTGTAATTCCTTACCAAATCAACGGATTGAGTGGCGACTAAAATTAAAATAGAATACCTCGCTGGGAAAGCCATTTCTTAGCCTCATACTTTCCATGTGACCCCTATTGATAATAAGGGAACCTTCGAAATCCACAATTTTCTCCCTACAAAATAATTACTCGGTAATGTTAGAGTCAAACACATAGAAAACCAATTTCACCAATACCATATAATCCTGAATATAGGTCCCAACCAGTCCTTGGTAGTTGTCACAGCTCCGGACGCTGAAGTGCAATACTCGAACAATAGGAGGGCCTCCCTGGACAGCACATCCGGCAATACCAACGGCTTACCGCGCGGGCTCCTTCGACGTCCAATTAATACCAGGTCCTTCACCGATCCATCCGTCGATGGGCAGGGCACACTCATTCTCAGAGGATACTCTTCTCCTCTTTTTGGTGTCCCGTATATGAATTCAACTCCAACGGGGTCTCCAAGTTTCCCACAGTTCGCAGATAGTCTATTGGTGCCCCGCATGAGCCTTTCTCTCCCACCTAACTTCTTGCGACATCCAAGTTCAATGACTCCTCTGTGTCAATGTTAGGACCTCGAAACTGACCATGTTTCAAGCCTTCTTCAACGCAGGCGTCTTAAAAGGATCGATGTCGTAGTTGTACGATGTAGAACTTCGGCTACTGCCCACTCCAGTATGCTTGGCGTACTTATCAGCAACGTCGCCTAAGTTCATCACACCGTCTTCATCTGTAAGGTTCGTGATGGATGGACTATCAGATAGATCAAAATCAGCCCTTTTCGTGGCGGGTGCTTCGCCATAAGGATCCAGATCTACATGTACATCCTCCGGCTCAATGTAAGACTTCTGCCCGCGTGAACCAAACTTTCGTTCGAACGGACGCATTTTCCGGCGTTGGGGTGGGGTGTCCAGCTTGTCGGCGTCGTGGTCACAATTCTCAGCTGCTCGAAGTTTTTCAAATGGACACCTTTTAGATCCCTCTGAACTAATCACCGGAGGGACGGCCGCAGATAACCTCCTATCAATCATTGTAGAGATTTTTGTCATAAAACTGTTGGCCCATGCAGGGTAATCTCCCTTGCCAGTCTCATTGTCAGCATCATTCCGCTGCATTAATTGGTATTTCGGTTACTCCATTTACTCCATTAAACCAATACAAAATCAATGCATACCAAAACTATAACTAAAGATCACAATATATTTTTTCAACGGATATTTGACGCTCACCATTACACCAGAACATTGCCCGTGCACAGGGACAATGTTGTTCTTCTCAGGTTCATCAAATTTTTCCTCTTTCACGTTAAAAATAACTTTCCCCTTCCCATCCACGACGCCTGACTCATCCCCGCCTACTGTTGTACCATCACCATCCTCGCCCTACAGATAACAACATATAGGAATACATTAAGAAAACTTAAAGCATTTCGGACCATGTAATGAACAACCCGCTACAAACTAAGATTGCTTTTTTAACATGTCAAGTTCCACCCCCAAAGACAAAAACCCAACACGCTATCTCCTCTGCCTCACAGAAGAATGCTAACACGCTATGTTGCTCCCACAAAATGTGTATTGTCGACACGATGCTATAGCTAATTGCATATGATGTATCCAATTAAAATTTGGCAACACTTACACCGCTTCTTAAATGAGACCTGTGGTAAATAAGTTCACAACATTTTCAGATTTGCAACAATAATTTACAATACTTGCAGCAAGTGTTTCAGAATAGCAAATTCAGCTCATTTTCAAATCAGAACCTTTTAATTTCACTTCTCTCCTACAACATTTTCGTTAAATTTCATTAATGCAATACAATATGAACACAATATTAATCAGTTAGAATCCCTTACCCAGGCATCATCGGACTGGTCCGACATTACGATTATTACAACTTATATTAAATCATCAGGCTTCAGATGATCACTTCCAATCGCAGTCGACTCGGCTCCGACTGTTTCGTTTGGAGCCGACTCCCTCGGTGGTACTCTCCTACCACTACCCACTCGCGCGGCCTTCGAGGCCGGTTGTGCCCTAACAGTTGGAGCTCTTGCCATCGCCAGTTGCTGGACCACTAATTCGTCTTCCGGGACATCCATAGAATGCACCTCAACAACGACCGATATACAAACGAACTAATGGCGACGACAAACCAGGGATTGCCAAACAACTATTTAGGTCAACTTTAGTCTGAGAATTTTCATCTCATATAAGGTACTCCAATAAACAGGTTTACATAAGTCATGGACTAAATGTGCAAATCCAAAGAATACATCTACAATGGACGGCGTATAAACAGTACCCGGCCATTAAGGGTTGAAATCGTTAATATGACAAAGATCTGGGTCACTAAAGAAATGTGTACTGCTAACAACTCTATTTAATGGAAATGGTTCTCAAACACACAAAACACCCAACTGCGCGTGGGGTTGCTACCAACTTCTTTAACGACTTGACTAAACGGCCGTCGTCCACCACCCCCTCCCCCTATCTCTCTTTATTCTCTTCTCTCACCTTCACATGCTCTTCCACTCACTCTCTCCCTTTATTCTCTCTTTTCCTCTGCTCGCTCTTTATCCCTCTCTCTCCATCTCTCCCTTTATTCTCTCTTTTCCTCTCCTGTCTTTATCTCTCTCCCACTCACTCTCCCTCCATTCTCTCTTTTCCTCTCCTCTCTTTATTATCTCGTTTCCTCTCTTTAGCCGGCTGGCCCACTCTTCACGTACTCTTCCCCTTTCTCTTTATCCTCTCTTCTTCTCTCACAACCCGGTCACCGACAACTATTATCCCATGCATCGGTTTTTTCCATCAACAAAAAATGTTTAGGTTAGGTTAATAGTTAACCAAACGGACGTATCCAAACAGGCCCAATATGCTCAAACACAAGTACTACAAGAGAAAATATCTATTGACGTTCATTGGTTTCAAAGTTGGCTAGCTGATTGCGAGTTTAGAGATGTAAAACTGTACTACCGCTTTTAAATCAATACGTAAATACAGATTTTTGTCGCAATTTGTGTAATTGTGACCAACAATGACTTGCGAAAATGAAATATTGACTTTATACTGAATCCTATTCGGTATCAGATTTTTTTTGAAATACCATTCAGTATCGGTTTGAAAAGACAAAAAAACACATCTACAAAAAACACGAATATCTATTTTCCAGACCGATTGTTTGTAAAGAAAAATAACCAGAAAAAAAACAGCAATACAAGATGCATCTCCAGAGAAAACACTCGTAAAAATTTTATCTAATCCAATTTGCTGCTTCTTTAATTGGACCAGGAAGGAAACACAAACTTAGTCTGATCTGCACACAACGACGCATCTGCAATGCTACATCGGAGTTCCGACGATGAAATTCAAACAAGAAATCTATAGATCATATATGTATATATATACTGATATACATAGAGAGATATAAAGATAAGAGAGAGTCAGAAATCTCGTGTGGAAATTGCCGCTCATCGCCCACCAATTAAGGTGAAGCTGCGTTTGCATAAATACGATTTCTCATCATCCTCACACTCTATCTAAACCAACAGCAACAATGAGAAGAGAATCGAGTTCAATATCTGAGAAAGAAAGAGGAGGGTGTCGAATCATGAGCAGCGGAGGAGGAGGAGGAGGAGGAGGCAGAATATAAAGGGACAGCCGTAGCTGCAAAGTGCTGAGCGGAAACGAAGACCTAATCATGTGATGGGCTATTGTTCATCTATATGTTCTCATCTGCTGGCCCAACCAATATATCATTGTCACTGTGCTCATTGGGCCTGCGCTTGAGCCCTTTTTTTTCTTTCACATTCAAATTCCAAGAATCCATAATGTTATTAACTCTACTGTTTCTCCAATGACTAGCAATCACCTCCTTGCAAGTTCTGTCTCTTAACCACATAGCCTCAAACCTGAAAGGCTTAGTCCTAGCCTTTCTTTGAGGATTAGTGTCCAAAATAATAGGAATATGATCAGAAGCACAAGCTGTATGATTCACTGTAATAGCTTTAGGAAACATATGTCTCCAATGTATATCACATAGACTTCTGTCAATCCTCTCTTTGATAATTCTACTCTTATACCACCCATTACACCAAGTGTACCTTGTTCCTACAAAACCAGTATCAACTAAACCCAGCTCTTGCATAAGCTTGTGCAATCCTTTCTTTGAACTACTTCCCACCATTCTACCTCCCAATTTATCTTCTTGACTAATTACTTTATTCATGTCTCCAATCATCACCATAGGTAAGCAACTGTCATGATAAATGTGAGCCACCAGCTTCCACAACCTCCTTCTTTCCCTCACTTTACAAGGAGCATAAACACAAATAAGCATCCAAGGTCCTTTATCATTGGAATCATACATGAGTACAGAAATGATATTCTTATCCGCATAAACCACTTCACAAAGATCCTTCTCTTTCCATAGAAAACAAACACCTCCACTTCTACCAATAGGTTCTACACAGCAGTTGTAAATAAAGCCCAATCTTTCAAACTTTTTTTGGAATTTTCGGGAATGTACCTTAGTTTCCGAGAAGAAGATCCATTGTAGCTCCTCCTTCTTTATTAGAGACTTAGCTTGTCGAATTGTCGAGGTCTGTCCCAACCCTCGACAATTCCAAGCACATCGTCTCATTTGAGGTTGGGGGGCGTGATTAGGCCCGCCTCCTCAGCCACAGTAGTAGAATTCGCACTTGCATTCTTCTGAGCACCTATGGTCTGTCTCCTGAAAACCCCGTCTGTTCCTCTCCTGTAAAAATTTCTTGCTGGCACCACTCTCTGTTTAACGTACTCTTCTTTCGTTTCTGGATCCATTTCTGGCTCGTCGATGACTTCCATTTCAATTCTTTCCACTGCATTTGGAAAACCATCTGGCCCAATATGTTTTTTGTATATCGCATACTTGGTTGGTCTAAACTCTCTGTTTAGCTGTATCTTCCTCCGTACATCCTCTGCAAGTGATTTGTTGATGACAATTGCTCTTGATTCTCTCGCAAAATCCTCCGCATCAAACGGTTCGTTACTGCACTCCTCCCAGCTCCTCTTCGTTCCCCACCTTTTGATTCGCTCTTCAGTACTCCTTTCTCCTTCTTGTTCTTTTAGAACCCTAATACTCTGTTTTGATCGATCCAATTTCTCCTCCAGATCTTCTAAGTCTTCTTCCCAATTTTTGTAACTGTTTGTGGGCTGGTCATTTTGGGCTTTTGCAGTTTGTAAAGAATCTTTCATCCCCGCTAAGGCTGCAAGCCCACCCAGTGCCTGTAATGGGCTTCCCATAAAAGCCTCATAGATTTCAGAAAGAGATGGGCCTTTATAGTTTTGACAAACTTGGGCCGGGTTTGGAGGACCCGGAACCCTCATAAAATCCGGTATGATCGCATCATCAGGCACAGTAATCATATCTCTTCTATTTTCCAGCTCACCTACCTCGAGGACGAATCTCTGACGTGGATTCCGAAATACCCACCCATTCTTTGATCCTATCCATCCGTCCTTTTCTTTCATCTTTTCTGCACCTAACATTGTACTAATGACAGGTGTCCCCATACCATAGGGCGCGTCATTCACGGTGTCAGTAGTGTCAAAAATCTTCCGCGTCTGCCGATCACGCGCTTCATCCTGCTGCTCCGAATTCCTCGCCGCCGAGCCTTCACCTTCCTCCCCATTTTTTCCGGCGAGACCTTCCTTTTCATTCACCTTCAAATTCCGACCACCCAACGGTGTTAACCCCGTTATGACCTCTCCACACCCATCAGCTTTTCCTCTGTTGTCGTTCTGAGTTTTCGGGTGAAATCTCCTCTGTTCTCCAGCACGAAGACTAGCTCCATACCCATTATCTAGAGCCTCTTTTTGCTTCAGAAACTTACATTCAAGTTTATCATGTCCCAGTCTCCCACATCTATAGCAGTACTCACCCAATTTCTCATATTGAAATTGGATCCAGAGGGGGGTATTGTTCTTCCTTCTCATGAAGAATCCTTGCGGTAATGGATTCCTTATATCAATAAGAACCCTAACTCGCAAAAACGGACTGATAATCACCTCCTCTTCTTTGCCTGCATCTACATCCTCCACCAATCCGATTAGAGCTCCAATTTCCTCCGCATTTTTCTTCGTCATCTTCTCTTGTGGGAGGTTTTTAATCTGAACCCAGAAAGGGGATCTCAGAAACTGGAGCTGTGCCATATCTGACTCCGGCTCAAATTTTTTAAGAACCATTAGATGGTTACGCACCATCCATGGGGCTCCATCCCACACCCGATTACAGTCATCCTTCTCATCAAAAAGGAAAAAAGAAGAGGTTCTCTCCTTTCGCTGTAATTTTGACCTCTCCTTTCAATTTCCAAATCGATTTGAAGAGTCCTGAAACAGTTTGAACCCTTTCCTCTCTTTTTGTGATTATTTTCCCAAACAGTCCTCTTTCAACAAAATTCTCCGATACTGGATCTGAATCCAGATCTAGAAAAATCTGTTGTTTCTGGGTATCATCCTCCAAAGGAGGATTAAGCATGCGGCCCTCTACCAGTGAACTACTCATTGTAACCAAGCCTAAGCAAGACTGATTACTCAAAATAAAAGGAAATCAAAGATCAAAAGAGAAACTGATATCAAAGAATCAGCTAAAGAAAACCAGGCCTGAGACTCAAAACAGAGCTCGCCGGAAATGGAGTGTACCAGAAAAACCAGTACCCTAACAACTCTAGATAAGACAAAAAAACTAGAGAGAAAAACCTCTCTCTAACTTTTTCTCTCACTAGGAATTTTAATTTTAGCTGTAAATTAGTTCGATAAGCATCCAGATGTGCTCAACCAAATTATCTAGAAGGAGAAATCTGCTTGATTTTTGTTACTTCATATTTCTTGTTTTTGTTTCTCTAGTTGTACATCTTTGAGTTTTCAATGAAATTCTTCTTATGAAGAAAAAAAAAAAAAAAAAAAAAAAAAACTCAATCCGATGCACCATTACAAGCTTCAAGAGAAGCCGAATGAGCGAATTATGGATACCGTAACAAGTTACTACTACTATATTCATCTAATTGGGCCAAATTTGCTAACAAAATCAGCCCAATCTATTTGCTCGTCTTCTGGCCCATTTAACTTTGACCCCAAATAAGCCCACAAATTTGTCAACATCCTCCAACATGCATGTAGTATGTTCCACTGGTAAAGCTTATTTTGATCGCTTTTCTTCCAATAGTTTAGTTTGGTTTGGTTTGGTTTGGTGTGAGACCTGCAAATCTAAATTGGACATTTTAGTCTCATATCAATTTCAGTTGGGCTATTTCATACGTTATTTGGTTCCGTTATGAATTTGCTACAGTTTACTTAATAATATAGAACTTTTGACAGAAAATCCCCCTACAGTATTGTCTTGCTGACATTTAGCTTTTTTGTCACAAAACACGATGCACTTTGTAAAAACAATACATTCATGTCCAATTACCTAACACCGTTAGCTGGATTGAATATTCTGTTAAATAAGTGAGGGCAATATAGTATTTTTATACTTCAAATTAGGGCAACATTATCTCTTACACTTTTTTTCCATCGTTAGTTCTTTTTCTAATTCTTTATCTTCTTCTTTTGCTAGTTCCCCGATCTTCCTCATCTCTATGTTACTCTCTGCAACTCCAATGGTTGTATCAGTCCAAAACATAATCATCGAGAAGAAGACTCCCTTATTCTTCGTCATCTTCCTCCTCCTCTCGGTCGGTTTCTTCCTTTTCACCGAAACCAATGCCCCCCAGGTCGTCTCCAGCGTCGATGTCGCCAAATCATGTGATCCTCCTCCCATCCTCCCCCTCCGATGCCACCTCCCCCAACGACGAAGAAGCCGGTTCCAGATCCTCCTATCTCGATTTCTGCTACAGGCGCCGTCTCCACGACCTCTTCAAGACCTCGATGAACACCGGTCAAAATTCGGTGACCCGACGGTTTCCGGTATTTTGAGGGTCGTTCTTGTGCTTTCCGGGATTGCCTCGACCTCAGGATTTACATGAGAGTAATTAGTTGGAATTAATTTCATCGGAGAAGGAGTAATTGGACAAAAACCGAACTAGGGTTCAAACAAAACTTGCCCAATTTCGAGCTATAACGTTGTTGTTTCCTCGAATTGATCGAGGGGTTTTTCTGGTAAGGTGCTAGGGAGTATTTGGTTAAAGCATTTTCGGAGGAGAAGAAAAGTTGGCTTCTTGTGTGGGTATGGTGTTGGTTGTTGCTTCGCTGGTGGAGGTGAAGGGCGGTGGCTGTGGTTGTGTTGGTGGTTGTGGTGTACGGTCTGTAGCGGTGTTTGTTGCGGTGTGGGCTGGTGGTGGTGGAGGCTGGAGGTGGAAATTGAAGAAGAAGATGGTGGTGGCTGTGGCTCTTGGTGGTGAGTGGTAGTGAAATGATAACTCTACCCTCACTTAAGCTGACATGACTAACAACAAAGTCCAGCTCAGCTAACAGTGTTAGTCAATTGGACCTAAATGTCATATATTTACAAAGTGCAAGGTTGTTTTGTGACAATACCAATACTGTGTGTAGCTAAGTGTCAGCGAAACAATACACGGGGGTTTTCTGTCAAAAGTTCAATAATATAATAATACTTAAAGTAATATACTTGAATTTTCAAAAATGACATTATGTAAGAACATAACTAGAAAGGGTAAATTAAGAAGGCAGTGCTCATTATGAATTCAACAAGAACAATTGCAGGACGAATTCTGGAATGAGGAAGACTTCAAGAAGCAAGGAAAAGGGTCCTAAGCTCACGACTTCAAATTTTCACCGATGAAACTGTTTTCATTTATTTGAGCAAAACGATAATCATACTGGGAGGATGGTAGACTTTGGTATGTTATCTACCAAATGCATGAACTATGCATAATGCATGAAATGTAAACAGAAATGCCCATGATAATACATACATTGCTTAACATCAGAAGGATTATGTCTACCAAGCATCACGTTAAGTCAACTTAACAAGTATCATATCACATAGCGTAAAAATACACTACAATAGATATTCATAATTACTACTTTCTAACAAGAAAGGAAAGGTATGCCTTAGGGCTCTCATCATCGGTAAGACACTCAGGCCCGGTGTTTCCGAGGATCACATATGGTCAACCTCAATCTCATGATCCTCCTGATCCTTGGCCACTTCCTGGATTTCGTCCTCTACGTATATCAATTCCTCCTCCCACTCTTCCTCAATTACGTCGACAACTACTTCGGCCTCCTCCCCAAAGTTAGCTTTTTCTTCTGTAGGGTTTCGATCATGGATATGCAGCGAAAGAACAATTTAATTATCCGATCAAGACCCTACAAGGATCACAGGAAGAGAAATCATGACGATGGTAAGAGAATAGTGTTATGTACCTTTGAGGTCTCCTTGATGACTTCTAACGAGAAAATTATCACGTCTCTACGGTTGATCCACGCCTAGAGGTGAGATCTAGATCTTCCAAACGACTTGTGCTAGCTAGGAAGAATGGAAGAGGATGAATAAATCACGCAACGGAGCACAAAGGGAGAGGGGCGGCCCTCTCTTGTGGCCGACGGGTAGGGCGGACGGACAATGGGGGGTTCGACCTCCTTGTTTGTCTTGCTCTCTCCTTCCTTCTCTCCTACTCAAAGTATGTTATGAGCATAAGTTGTAGGGAATGAAGGCAGGATCATCCTTTATATAGTCCAACAGCTCCTTGTTACTATATAAAGGCCCTCTCCTAACGCAACTCAAGTTCGGATTAGTCCAACTTGCATATTATTCCTACTAAGTTAGCAAGTTGTTGCAATTTGATCCTTCTAATTAATTAATCGTATCAATTAATTGATTCCCAAGTCTAGTTCACCTCTATATGGCGTGTGACCCCATAGGTTCTATTTAGTTGGTAGTAACTATTTACTAATATGGAGCGGCCTCTAGCAAGACATCCATTCTAGCCAACATATAGAAATAGTCATCATGAAAAACCTTGTGCAAGTATTGTCTCATCCCTTTGTCTCAATATCCGAATTGGACACGAGAGATACAAGTCACACTCGTATATCCAATTCATAGTTCCTCGATCCTGGGAATAGCCATTCGTGCAAATAACATCAATATCCTATATTGATTTATTTGAGTATGGCAAGACATTCTATAAGCACTATCCCTCGAGTGGCCTAGGATATTTTCTCCCATTAAGTGGGAGGGAAAAATTCTATCTACATCACTACGATATCTAAGCTTGCTTCCTATTGTGTCCGATACGCGCCTTTATGACTACCCAGTCACGGTGTAGCGTTTGACGCTACCAAAACACAATATTCTACAACTGGAACATCTAGTGACTTTAAGTCTACGGATGACAATACCGTTGTCACCGCGAGAAGCACTTGTGACTTTACATAACTTGTATGTAGCCTTCTCGGAGATGGGTCAACCCAGTATGCCATTACTCATAATGCATACCCATGTGTTGGATCATGATATATCCATATCAATCCAGCCCCATACTAGTCTACAGTTGATTGTCATGTTAATCAATATAATCGACTAGGGATATTTAAGAATATAACATTTATATTATAAGGACTTCATTCATGTTAACATATCTCTATATCGATAACATAATGAAACGTAAATCCACATATTTGTCACAATAAGTTGATTGCCTCTAAGGCACAATTCCAACATCTTCATCATCCTCATTAGACTCTTCATCCTCTTATTGTTGCTGTTGCTGCCACCGCTCCTCCAATTCCTTCTCGAGATCGAGGGTAGTGGCATAATAAACACCATGCACATGATGGAAATACGGGACGATGTCGGGGACAAAGTGACCCCACAGGCTCTCTATGACCACCCCACAACTCTTGTAACTTATACCCAGTCCCCCCCCCCCCAAACAAGTTTTGTAAGTTACAAAAAGGCCCCCAATAACAACAAATATTTCATTTAAGCCGTCTTCTTATCCAATAATGAATCCAAGCTATCACGATCAAATTTTGGTAATAAAAAATGAACTAAGAGAAGAGTTAGTGCATACCCACCATGAAAGGGTAGAAACGGTTGAGAAACGAGGCAAGTTAAGTTCGCGTTGGTGACTTTGGCAGTGGCGTTCGATGAGGGTACTCCGGCTAGCTTCGGGCTTGGCTCAGTTGTCTCCTCGTCCTCATCGGGTGCTCGGGAATAGAGAGGGGGTGAGAAACGAGGCTAGGGTGAACTCATAGAGGGAGAAAGAAAAAATATATGATCATATAGTGGGGGGTGGTTGTGGTGCTGGTGTCAGGTTGTTGTGGTGTCAAGTGTTGGGGTTAATTTCGGCAAATTAGGGAAAATATTCAAAGAGGTGGAGGAGGGTGAGAGGAGTGAGAGATGATAGGGTTGATGGTGGTGGTGTTGGCACCGATGGTTCGAGTGTTGGTGTTGGTGGTGGGTTCATGGGAAACTAAACATAGGGAGAGAGAGAGAGAGAAAGAGAGAGAGAGAGAGAGAGAGAGGTACGAGGTGGTGTGTGTTACGTCGAATATAATGGATGATGGAAGAAAGAAAACAGGACTTGAGGCACGATGAACATTTTTTTTAAGGGATTAATCGCCCCCACTATGATGTCGGGTTTGGTGATTCCCCTCAAGAATACAACAAGTCGCGTCGATTCTACAGCCGACAATCTGCAGAACTGTTGGGTTTTGACGTAGGTAACGCAGCGGAATAACATAAAATTAATCCTACTCAAAGCCCACCACTGATCGTCAGGAGGAGACATCATAACATGATAAAGGACATAGTATTGTGTACCTTGTGATTTGGGAGATCACACGAACAATAGTGTCCTCGTCTCTACGGTTGATCCACGTCTAGAGGTGAGATCTAGATTCTTCCTTCAAAAAGTGCTAACTTGAACCGGAGGAAGAGGAAGAAGGAATCACACAACGAGGGACAACTCCTTGGGGCGGACTCCGACGGGAAGGGCGGACGGCCTTGGGGCGGTCGGCCTCTAGGCGTGTCTTGCTCTCTCTCTTTAGCTCTCTCCCACTATCTTTGTTATGTCTAATAACATTAACATCAAGTGGGAAGGAAGCTAGAGCCTCCTTTATATACTCTAACAACTCCTTGTTGTTTCCATAAAGGTGTTTCCTGATTCTACATGAACTAGAATTATACCCTTCCTTGCAAATTAGTCATACTAAGTTTGCAAGGTGTTGCACAATGATCCTTCTCATTAATTAATCAATATTAATTAATCCCAAATCTAGCTCTACTCTATTTGACGTGTGACCCCATAGGTTTCTATCTAGTTGGTAGTAACTTTTACCAACATGGAGCGGTATCTAGCAACACATCCATGCCACCCCAACTAATAGAAATAGTCAGTGATCCCGACAAACATTTTGTGCCCAATATCTCATATTGCACTTATCCCCTTGTCTCCATATCTGGATTGGACACGAGACATAAATAGTCACACTCGTATATCCAATCCATAGTTCCTCGATCCTGGGAATATGCTTATACTAGCAGATAACATCAATATCTCCATATTGATTTATCTGAGTCTGGCCAGACATTCAATAAGCCTCATCCCTCGAGTGGACGTGGATATTTTCTCCCATTATGTGGGAGGGACAAATCCTATCTACATCACTACGATCTCTAAGCTTGCTTCCTATCATGCCCGATAGCTACCTTTATAGTCACCCAGTTACGGTGTAACGTTTGATAACATCAAAGCACAATATTTCACAACTAGAGTATCTAGTGACTTCAAGTCTAAGGATTGCAATATTATTAGCACTACGAGAAGCGATTGTGACTTCAACATAATCTATTGTATCCTTCTCGTCGTGGGTCATCCAATATGCCATTACTCCTAATGCATACCCATGTGTTGGATCGTGATATCTCCATATCAATCCAACCCCATACTAGTCTATAGATGATTGTCCCATTAATCATTATAATTGACTAGGTATATTTAAGAATATAACACTTATATTCTAAGGACTTCAGTCATGTTAACATATCTCGATATCGATAACATAATGAATCGTAAATCCACATATTCGTCAAAATTAATTGATTGTCTCTAGGGCACAATTCCAACAAGAACTTCTGTAGGATTCTCTGTGAAATTATGATTAAAACTGGTGAAAAATCTGTTGGATGTATGGCTTATTTATGTTTCACGAAAGAACATGAATGAAGGGGTGTGTTTGTTCATAATAGTTGTGACTGTTTATAACAACACATCCTCTCACCAACAGAAAATAACTGTCATAACCGCCATAAAATTAAAAATGAAAAACAGTTATTGGTTAAACTAACTCACGCCACATGCCGCACGTCGCTTACAAAAGCGCCACGTGCACTTTGGGCGCACATGTGCGAGTTGTAGAGGATAACCACTCTATATATTAACTCAATTTCCTAAGACGTGGGACAAATTTCTTCAAGCTTTTTTTACAATCTATCTTCAATAATCCCCACTTAGCTTGTAAATTTCAGTTCAATCGTTATAGAAGCATACAAGAAGGTGTCTCTCGACTTAAACCTCAATTAGTGTAAATACTTCAAACTTCTTTTAAAGTATTCGGTGTCTGCAAAATCAAGCCAGGACCCTAGAATTAGAAGCAAAACTATCACACACATAAATCTATCCAATTTCGGTGAGTAATTCACATTACTTTAGCACCTTAAGCCATGTGCTCGATCATGGATTCATAAATATTTACAAACGTTAACCCTTAAAGCTTTTGTCTAACCTTCCATGTTTATATAGGTGAAGTTTCAACTTCTTGATATATATGTTACCTCGAAGAAATGAACTTCATTAAGAGTCTTAACTCACTCTCGTAAATATTACACTGATCATCCTAGAATGGATACGTAAATTATCAGTGTTTTCTCGATCATAATGCAACTTGTTTTTAGCCATTAAACCTTGTTTAGCAATTAAGACTAAGGTTAGGTTCCAGCTACATGTGAACAAAAGGTTTTAATCTCATTCCACTGGATGTTTTCCTTACTAAGTCTCTGCAAAGACCCTTAGTAAACGGATAATCCAAGTTTTCGCTTGACCGAACATAAACTGTGGTAATAATACCATAAGAGATTAATTGTATTACATATTCATGTCAGAAGCTAATATGTATAGATTTTCCATTATAAACTTTATTATATGCTCTAGACATTGTAGCTTGACTATCACAATACAAAGAAATATACGACATCGGTTGTGGCCACAACTTTATATCCAATAACAGATTTTTCAGCCATTTTGCTTCTTTTTCGGCAGCCGCTAAGGCGATAAATTTTGACTCCTTTGTTGAATGCGAGATACATGTCTAATTCTTGGAACCCCAAGAGACTGTTCCTCCTCTAATCACAAAAGATCCAGCCAGAAGTTGCCTTGTTGTCACATGCGCCAGTTACCCAACTAGCGTTTGTGTAACCCTCTAATACAGGCGGGAACTTATTATAAAATAATCCCAAGTTAGAAGTCCTCTTGAGATAAACGAGAATTCTTCAACAGCTTTCCAATGCATGGCACTTGGATTACTTGTGTATCTTGCGAGTTTACAAGCTGCGAAGGAAATATCAGGTCGAGTGCAATTCATTGCATACATCAAGGACACTGCATACTCTAATTGAGCAACCGCTATGCCATCATTTTCAGTCAATTATACCGAAGAATCATAAGGTGAGTAGCTTCTTTAAATCCTAAATGTTCGAATTTAAGAAGCAACTTCTCTATGTAATAATTGACATAAAGCGTAACCACCACTTTGTTTCTTCACCTTGACACCTAAGATAGTGCCAACCTCATTAAGATCCTTCATCTTATATTTGGAGGTCAAATACATCTTAGTTTTCGATATCCCTTCCATGGTAGTCCAAAAAATGAGCATATTGTCCACAAATAGACAAATAATAACACCATAACGATACGTAAATTTTGAATATACGCATTTGTCAGCATGGTTATGCTTAAATCCATGGGATAAAATAACGGCACCGATCTTTTCATGCCATTGTTTATATGCATGCTTTAACCCATACAAGGACTTAACAAGTTTGCAAACCTTATTTTCGTTATTTGGCATCAAGAATCCTTCAGGTTGTTCCATATACACGTATTCATCTAATTCACCATTTAGGAAGGCAGTTTTAACATCCATTTGGTGTACATGCAAATTGAAAATGGAGGCAAGTGCCATCAACACTCTAATGGATGTTATTCTAGCCACAGATGCATAATCATCGATAATTAATACCCCTTTCTGCTTGAACCTACCAATCTAGCCTTAAGGGTTTGTAGTGACCCATCAGAATTATACTTTATTCTAAAAAACCATTTGCACCCAATGGGTTTTGAACCCGGAGGTAAATCGACTAATTCACAAGTATTATTTGATAATATCTTGTCAATTTCGTCGTTGATAGCCTCTTTCCAAAAACCAGAATCTCTAGAGCCATAATTTCAGAAAATGTTTTGGGATCATCTTTCGTATCGAGTGCAATATGATTTTGTTTAGGACAGTTTCTCTATCTCCTTCCATAAGAAAGATAAAAGAATCGGGAGAGACAAAATCATAACCCAATCACTTTTCCTTCCATGCCCTTTGACTTCTCCGAGGAGGTTGAAGATCATAGGAAGTTATTTCCCATAGAAAGGTCAGGATTTGTTGTCTGAGTAGGTTTTGACAAGTTGGAATCATCGATACATTTATTTTTAATAAATTCTACATCCCTCGATTCCACTATCACATTGGATTCGAAATCCAATAACGTATATGCCTTTGAGTTTTCGGCATATCCAACAAACACGCTCTTGAGAGCTCTTGGTCATAACTTTGTTCTTTTAGGGTATGTAACGCAATTAGAGGCCAAACATCCCCATACTCTAAGGTATTTGAAGTTTGGCTTTCTTCCTTATCATACTTCGTAAGGTGAAACTTTTGATTTCCATGAAGGAATTCTTTTATGCAAATAACATGCTGTAAATAACGCTTCACCCCACAAATAGGATTTTAATTTCACGTTCGAGAGCATAGAATTGGCCATATCTACTAGCCTCATATTTTTCCTCTCAGCCAAACCATTTTGTTGTGGCGTGTATGGTGTCTAGTTTTATGTACAATACCATGATCTTCAAAAAAATCTGAAAATTCATGAGAAAAATATTCACCACCTCTATCTCAACGAAGACTTTTAATTTTTCTTTCCATGAGATTCTCAACTTCAGCCTCGTAACACTTAAATTTTTAAAAGGCTTCATCCTTGGTTTTCATCAAATAAACATAGGTATATCTAGAACAATCATCAATAATTGTTATGAAATACCTATTACCACATCTAGTAACTATGCCATTTAATTCACAAATATCAAAATAAACAAGTTCTAGAAGTTGAGATTTTTTTTCTCACTTGGGAAAGAATTCTTAGTCATTTTCGCTTGTATCCAAATTTCAAATTTAGAGTCGTGATTACTAATGCAAGATATCAAACCATATTTTCACATGAATTTCAACGATCTAAAATTTAAATGCGCCAAACAAGAATGCCATAAAGAAATAGAGTTAATAATGTAGATAAAATTAGCATGCATTTCATTAATAGATAGCTTAAACATCCCATTACAAGCATACCTATCCAAAAAATATTTCAGCCTTAGATAAAATTATGTTTTCAGTCTCAATCACAACCTTAACACCGTTCTTATAAAGAAGATTAGCCGACATTAAATTTTTCTTGATATCAAGAACATAGAGAACATTCTGCAAGGTCAACTTCTTCCCGGAAGTGAATTGAATTTGAATATTCCCCTTTCCGAGAACCTTGGCTGCATTGTGATTTCCTATAAGAACTTCATGTTCGTTGAGAGTCTCTTCATAATGCACAAAAAGTGACATGTTGTTACAAACATGTGACGGTAGCACCAGAATCATACCACCAATCATAAGAAGCATCTTCAGACGCCATGTTCAACTCCATAATCATGCCAATATGCATGTCGGAAGCCATGGCGACTAGTTCAGAAATAGAACTCTTGATGACATTAGCCTGTTTGGATTTTTTTTTTTTGAGGAAGTCCTGTTTGGAATTTCCGTTAGGCTTGTCTTTGGAATTCCCATTCTGAACACTTGGCTTGTTGTAATCCTTTTTGATGTGTCCATTCTTGCCACAATTTGTAACACTTCTTATTCTCTTTGGTAGCACCGTTTGGATTGGAATCAGTTTAATCCAACTTCGTCTTCTTTCCTCCTCTACCTTGGTCATCCACGCAGTTCACTTTAGAACTAGAAGGACCCGCCAAGTCTCTTTTCCGGATTTGAGTTTCTCTTCTATTCAGAGACCTTTCTGAAATTTTTCAAGGTTGAAGTCTTATGTTGTGTACATAAGTTCATTTATGTATTTATGCCAACTTTCTGGAAGTTTGGCAATAATAGTCCCCACTAATAACTCATCAGAAACAGCGATTTTGAGATCCCGGACTTTATTGGCGAGAATTTAGAATTCGTAGACCTGATCGAGAATGGAAGTACTATCATTCATAGTAGAATCACATAATTTATTAATTAGAAACTTATCTGATCCTTGCTTATTAGCTTTGTATTTTTACTCCAACGTCTTCCTTATTTTGCTTGGTGTCTTCTCTGATGTGAATAGATCGTATAAACGATCCGACAGTGTGTTGAGAAAGTGTCCTCTGCAAACCACTTTGTCCTCCTTACTCTTTTTTCGCTGCGCCTTTATTTTGTCAGTGTCGTCGTCCTTTGGTTCTGGCATTGGCTGCAAGTTTTCGTCCAGAACGTACGCCACCTTCAATGCAGTGAGTAGGAACATCAATTTTTCTTGCCATCAGGTGAAATAGGTGCCATAAAACTGATCAAGTTTGACGAAATATCGGTTCATCATCTTGAAAGTTCCAGTCTTCGCTCCAGTCTCCATTGTTATACGATTTATCCCTTAAAACTTTTACGCGAATATAATGGATGATGGAAGAAAGAAAATAGGACTTAAGGCACAATGATCTTTTTCAATTAAGGGATAAATCGCCCCCACTATGCTGTCGGGTTCTGGCGATTCCCCTCCACGATACAACAAGTCGCGTCGGTTCTACA
Source organism: Linanthus parryae (assembly GCA_023055425.1). Lineage (NCBI taxonomy): Eukaryota > Viridiplantae > Streptophyta > Magnoliopsida > Ericales > Polemoniaceae > Linanthus > Linanthus parryae. Next base: position 54,798,716 of record JALGPY010000006.1, on the reverse strand, counting down.
GCCAGCAATCTGTAGAACTTCTGTAGTATTCTTTGTGAAATTGTGATTGAAACTCGTGAAAAATCTGCTGGATGTTTGGCTTATTTATGATTCACAAAAGAACATGAATGAAGGGGTGTGTTTATTCATAACAATTGTGATTGTTTATAACAACACATCCTTTCACCAACCAAAAATAGCCGCCATAACCGCAAGAAAAAAAAATGAAAAACAGTTATCGGTTAAACTAACTCACGCCACACATGCACGTCGCCTAAGTGCCTAAGTGCACCTACAAAAGCGCCACATAGCGCCTTGCGCGCGCGTGCGAGTTGTAGAGGATAGCCACTATATATTAACTCAATTTAATATCATTAACGAGTTTCCATATTTGAAGTACACAATAACTCTAATTCCTAAAACGTGGGACAAATTTCTTCAAGCTTTTACAAGCTATCTTCAACAATGTGTGGTGATGATGATGGAGGTGATGATGACGGTGTTGGTGGTGAAATGGTGTTGATGATGCTGATGAGGTTGGAGGTGAAGAAGAAGGAGAAGATGAGAGGTATGTGAGGGTGTGTTGGAAGTAGCGTTGATGTTGTCGTATCTTGTTTTTGTTGTGTTCGGGTAATATATAAGACGAAGAAGAGGAAGAAGGAGATGAAGAAGAAGAAGGAGAAGAAGAAGGTGAAAAAAAAAAGGAAAAAGTTAATGGAGAAATTTGATGGGAGAGAAATGGTGCGATATAGATAAGTTTGAGAGAATTAAGAGAGGAGAGGCATGGGCATTTGAGGGCCAAGTGAGGGAGAGAATGTGCACGACGAGGTGGATGTACAGAGTAGAAAAATAAAATGGTACGCGATTAAAATTTAAAGCGGCGAATAATTACTACCCGACAAATAAGCAATATTTTCTCTAAAAAATGGAACGATAATTGGGGAAAACAATGTTTATATGTATATTAAATAAATCTAGTAGAAATATAAATTTAGTAAAAGACGAATTTATAATTAATTTTAAATAAAAGTTGCTAGAAATGTTTGATCGATAAAAGAAATTCAACCGACATTTTGAAAATAAATTGACTTTTAAATTTGAGTTTAACACTTTAACTTCATAAATTTGGAAGAATATATTTCAATACTAAAACTAAGAATATGAACTTCACGAGTATTTTACTTAATAAAATTAGTTAAAAGATAAATTGAACTTTATATCAAAAGTATAATTTCAAATAAAATTTAAATAATTAAATAAATTTTAAGACTAAAATAACTAATCGAAATACGAATAGTTAATCACTATGCTATCACATAAACTACGAACAATAATAATATTGATTTAACACAATCTAACATCCCTGAAGAACTATACTACATGATAAATTACTAAAATATCCCTAGATTCCCCTATAGCAACATTTGGTTTATTACATAAATCGTGTTCAAAAGTTACAATCCGAAGCCCAAAACACACATGCATTCAAAATCAATCAAGCTCTCAACAAGAACATGAACTTACAGCCGAAATGCAAAAGTAAAACATGTAAGAGGATGCTCACAAGGTAACTAAAGAGAGATTAGAGAATATGTGGGTATGCTTGGAAGACTTCAACTCCTCAAGAACTTAAAGCTTCTTCAATGGAGGGAGAGTTGAGGGAAGAGAAGAGGGATGTTGATGAAGAAGATCGTGATGGTGGTGGTTGTATTCTTGTTGGTTGGAAAATAAATAGTGAGAGTAAGAGGTAGCGAGTAAGGAGGATAGTGAATGAAGTTATTGTGATATGTATGATGAAGGTGTAAGTATGTATATGAGTAATAGTGGCGAGAGTGTATTATTTTGATAGGTTGACCTAGTTAGTGGGTGGGGGATACGTATCATTTTTTGTTGTTAGAAGACTATTTAATCAGGGTAGAAAATGTAGCATCATTAAATGAGGGGTGGACTTGTAAAATCTGAAAGTTGAGGTAGTTACAAAATTACATAAAGTCAATGGGTAATTTGGAAATTTAATATTAACTAACAACTTAGCCCAAAATGTCATTCTTATTTACCTTTGAAAATTATAAATAAAAATTGCTCAAGAGTCACACATTTTCTATATAAAAAAGTAGGCCCAAAACGAATTCAATGTATTTCATCAGGTTACCTTTTACCTAAACATCGGGGGTGCAAAGTGTCTGTAATCCTATCAGTTCTTGTTGATTTGTGTTTTGAACTTCACATATTTGGGGTTTTTGGGATCATGAAACAGAATAATTATATCTTGAACTTACAAGCCCAACCCTTAAATCATAGCCCAAATCAGGAATCAAGAGTCAAGAGATGATGTTCCACATACACCATCAACATGCCTTAAATTTGTCGCCGTGTTCAATTGCTAATGAATCGCTAAGTTGTCCCTTTCTCATAAATAAGCTAAAGTGATCACTAGCTACAAATTTGTCGCACTGTCCACAGTCCAGAGCCACCATCGCCACCGTCATTTTTTTTCCCTTTAAACAAATCCATCGCTATCTAACCTTCGACAAAGTCCTCACATAACACCCAAAAACCAAGATACAATCTTCGATCTCGAGTTCCACCATCGATCGCCAAAAAACTCAATCTCCAAAACTCAACCCCCAATCAGCAAAAAGCCAAGATACACCCAAACGGACGCATACACGGACCATCTTCAACTACCACCGCCCGTGAAAAGAAAAGAAGTACATAGATGCTGCGATGGGTTTGTGGGTGATGGAAATCGATACAAGAGGGAGAGAGATGGGATACTGGCGACTGTACTTTGATAACTATAGAAGAAAAAGAAGAATGAAGAGGATATGAAGAAGAAATGGGTTTTAGAAGGGTGTACTTTTGCTTCGATGTTAGGATAGGGTTGTCATTTCAGTAGAGACGTTATAGTGCGTTAGTTACAAGGATGTAAAGTGCAATTATCCATAATGCAAGGGTGCCAAGTGTCTTCTTACCTAAACGGAACAGTGCGTAGTGTCTTTTTACCCTTGAATTTTTGGTGTTGAGAAATGAAATAGTATGTTTATTATAAATTCATTTTACATGGATAGTTTCAGTATTACCGAAAAATATATTTGTCTAACCAATATGATTTAGTCCACGTGGTAAGTAGTTTGGTTCCGTTTAAGCATGTCTCGGGTTTGAAACTTTGTGTACGCAGAAAAATCCCACTCAGAGACTCACCTCCCAAACCCAGGCCTGCGACGCATGTCGGACCGGAATCCTGCCCCAGAACTAGTTGGGAAACAAAAAAAAAGAATCATATTTTACTAGCTCTCAGGGTCGATCCTATAGTAAGGCAGCCGAGGGGGCCACTTTAGGCCCCCGACCTGGCAATACCATGATTTAATTTTTATTAAAGAGAGCTCCAACAACCTTAATTACATATTTTGATGCAATATTAATGTAGATACTCCCTCCGTCCCAGCCGTTTGGTGACAAAATGAGAGAACTACTTTATTAAAAAGCAGTGAATTGTCTAAAATACCCCCACTCGAAGGAAATCAGCAAACGCTAGATCCAGACGGATAGAGAGAGAGATAGAGATGAGAGAATTGGGGAAGAACGTTTTTTTTATTCAACAGAAAGCAAAGACATTACAACAAACCTAAGAAAATAAGTACAGAAACACAAACCAAACCTGAAAGGATAAAAAAGAAATACAACAAAACAAACAAGGACCACCCCCAGCAGGGTTACTCATCCTCCATGTTAAAAGCATCGGCATCCATTATGTCCTCCATGATACACTGTTTGATGGCCTCATGGGGTGTGTTATACACCAGAAGGTCCTGGGGTTGCCAGGAGCCAATCCGAGCAAGAAGGTCAGCACACTTATTTTTCTCTCTTGGGACATGCTGGATAGTGGTATTAGTCAGCGTAAGAAGGTTCCTCGCATCCGCAATGAGCGAAAATCTGCAAGCAGCATCATGATTGACATTGTTTAACATGTTGACAGCATCGAGAGAGTCAGATTCCATCAAAATATTACTAAAGCTGCTTGCATAAGCGATGATAAGCCCTTTATAAATTGCAAAAACCTCAGCTTGAGTTATGAAGATGTCAGCAGAATTCCCCGAGAAGCTTAGAATGTGAGTCCCTGTCTCATCTCTCAAAATGCCTCCAAAGCCAGCACCCCCAACATCCGGATACAAGCAAGCATCAACATTAAGTTTCAATTTACCTGCACACGGTTTCAACCACTTAGAATTATAAAAAAAAAACGTCTTGCCACCACATCATCATTCATGAAAGCATGTTGGATGTTAGTGGCAAGTTTCATACTTTCAAAACAGCAAGAAAAATAACTTATCTCTTTATTGTTAAAACTTTTAGTGTTCCTTTGTTTCCAAATCACCCACATAATGGAGAGGAAAGCATTGCTCCATGTCAGGTTCTGGAAACAGTTGCTCTTGTCCTTCAGATTATTCTAAATCCAATGATTAAGATTCAAACTAGAATCCTCTCGATCCAGCTTCTATTCCTAAGAGCAGTCCATATTTTCTTTTGAGAAATTACATTCTCTAAAAACGTGATTTTGATTTTCAATTGCCAAATTGCATCTAGGACATTTTCCATCACTATCCATGCCCCTAGTAGCCCTAAAGTCATTGGTAGGGAGTCTATTCCAAAGAATTTTCCACATAAAGCTTTTCAATTTTTGTGAAGTTTTGATTTTCCAAAACCAGCTCCAAGAAACACTTCTCGTGTTGTCATTCTCCAAAGCTCTGTAAGCATTAGCAATAGAGAAGTTCCCATTACTAGAGTTTTTCCAACACAAAGTGTCAGGAAGATTGGATTAGATGGGGAAAAAAGTTTTTCGTATCACTTCCATCTCCCCCTGTTGCAGGTTGTTATTCAAACTTTGAAGATTCCAACTACCATCGGTGTTCATGAACACCAAAAGCTTTCTATTATCAATTAGCTCACTGTTGATAGCTTTTGGGGCCAGAGGGCCATCACCGCACCACCAATCATGCCAAAACATAATAGTATTACCATTACCAACATTCCATTTAATGTTCTTGCTCATGAAAATTCTATTGGCAATGATACCTCTCCAAATATGAGAGGCTTTATTTGTGCGTTTCCACGATAACATATTGCATATAGAAAGATATTTGGTTCTAAGCACCTTAACCCAGAGAGTATTTTCTTCCGTAAGCAATTTCCAACCAAGCTTTGCAAAAAATGCTTTGTTAAGGAGATTTGCTCTTTTAATACCATACCACCCTTTTGCTTTAACCTTGCACACATCGTCCCATTTTAACAAATGCATTTTTTTCTTTTCAAGGGTATCCCCCCAAAGAAAATTCCTATTAATTCTATCAATTTTCTTGCAAATAGCCATAGGAACCATAGCCGTTTGCATACGGTAGGAAGGAATAGCTGACAACGCAACTTTGATAAGTGTGGCCCTTACCATAATCGAAAGAAATCTAGTTTTCCAACCATCCATTTTTTTATTCAGTTTATCAATCACATCTTTAAAATCAGAGCTATTAACTTTTTTGTGGAGCATGGGAGCTCCCAAATAGGTCCCCAGGTTACTAGTAAGAGGAATACCACATTGAAGACTGAGTGCTCTAGCCTTACTTCTACTAATATTTGGGGAAACAAAGATTTTAGATTTATGCAATTTAACAAATTGCCCGGAGACCTCACAGAAGTCCATAATTGTGTCCATAACATTGCGAGACATTAGGGTCAGCTTGAGCAAAGAGCATAATGTCGTCAGCAAACATCACATGGGAGAGAATAGGGCCTTTTTGGGAGACTTTGATTCCCTTCCAAGCCCCCTCCTCCACTCTACTTTGTATCATGCCTGAGAGCCTATCAATACATAACACGAAAATGTAAGGGGACAGCGGGTCTCCCTGTCTCAACCCTCTCTTGGGGTTAAAATAGTCAAGTCTATCTCTGTTCCAAATAATGGATAAAGAGGTGGTTGTAATACAATTCATGATCAGAATGATTAAATTGTCGTCAAACCCATAACAAATGAGAGTGTCATGAATGAAGGACCAAGAAAGTTTATCGTAAGCTTTTTCTAGGTCAATCTTAAAAATGATATCACGTTTTTTGCCTTTTTTATTCATAACACTATATATAACCTCTTGAGCCAGGATAATATTATTCGTGGTAGATCTACCAGGAATAAAACTACTTTGCATGGGGCTCACAAGGCTATCCATGAAAGGCCTAAGCCTTCCCACACTGGTTTTAGTAAGGATTTTATAATTGACGTTACAAAGTCCTATAGGTCTGAATTGACTCATCATACAAGGGTTATCTACCTTGGGAATCAAGGCTATGAGAGTTTTGTTAAAAGTGGCAGGAACTTCAACAAGAGGAAAAACACTTATTGATAAAATCCGTGACATCTTTACCAATAATTCGCCAAATTTTTTGAAAGAAACAAGCCTGATACCCATCCTCCCCAGGAGCCTTCAAAGGTTTCATGGAGAAGATAATGTCATGAATCTCTTTACAAGTAGCATTCTCTTCCATAATCTCATTCATGTGATTTTGAACCCTTCCAAACACTCTGTTTGTACAAGTGTTATCAGGGTTGAAACAAAAGCTCTCAGAATCATCAAATAACTTGATAAAAATAATCATTAGCAATCTTAGCCAATCTGACCGGGTCAGACTCCCAAATACCATCATTGTCCTTAAGACAAATAATGTGATTTTTGTTTTTTCTAATAGTAGCCATCATATGAAAATAACGAGTGTTTCTTTCACCTTTAACAATCCAATAACGATTAGCTTTCTTTGCATCCAAAGGAGCTCTTCTTCTTCTTTAAGAATCACATTGTATTGTTTAATGAGATCAATCTCAATAAGGAACAAGTTGTGAGAAAACTTTTTTTCTTGAGCACATTGTATTCCATTTAATCTACCCAAAATCCATCTTTTTTCCTAAAAACATTACCAAAGTTTCTTCGATTCCAAATGATGGAATCATCAGCAACTTTTTTAATTTTTCCTGGAACATCAAGATCATTTATCCAAGCATTTTTAATAATGTCACTGTAACCATCATTATTAGCCCACATAGCTTCATATCTAAAAAAGTTAGTACTAGATAGGGATTTCGGGGTACCTTCTGTATCTACCATGATTGGAGAATGATCCGAGTAGGTTCTCGAAAACACTTTGAAATTGTAGTCGGGGAAGATGCCAATCCACTCTCCGTTACTCATGGCCCTGTCTAACCTCTTCAAAGTATTGGCCACACCTTCCCTATTATTCGTCCAAGTGAGGGCATGACCGGAGCTCCCCAGGTCAACAAGTTTACACTTGTTACTGTGATTACAAAATTTTTGTATTCTGCCATCATTCCTATCCTTAACAAGGCTCCTCCTTTCTCTGTGACTAGTAATATCGTTGAAATCACCTGCAACCATCCATGGCTTGTCCATGGTCGTAGACATCACCTCCAGATCTGACCAGAGCTATTCCCTTTTCGTCGCATTCGGACTGGCGTAAATAGCCAACTTCACCCAATCTGGGTAGTTGTTCCTTTTAATTATGGCGTGCATACCCTGGATTGTTTTGTTAAAAACCTCCACATTTACATGAGAGGTGTTCCATAGAAGCCAAATTCCTCCAGCTCTTCCAGAAGGGTCGACAAAATCATTACCCATGAAATTCTAGTTTTGAAAGAAGGTCCCCATACTTTCAAGACTAACTTTCGTCTCAAAAAGAGCAAAGATTTTCAGAGAATTTTCCCGACACAGATCTTTGAAATTCCTCTTGAAATCATCGTTTCCCGTACCACAACAGTTCCAAAGAATAACTTTCATTGAGAAACAATCAGATAGATGTCTTCGTTCCTCCAACGGAACTATTTTCAAAGTCTCGTGAAGCCTCTGGAAGTTCTCTCCCCAGCCTCGCCTTGAATTCACCATTGCAGTGATGATCTGTGGCAGTGGAGGCTTCTCCGTGTTCATCTTCAACCATGTTTCGTTGACAAACCAGGGCACTTCCACCAGAATTGGCTCCCTCCTGTGTTCCTCCAGATTGCAGCTGATTCCGCTCAGTGATAATCTTTTTATTATCGTGTCTTTCAATTCCGCCTGTCTCTCTTCCAAGTTGTTGTCCATCGCCGGTGTTGCAGGGAGATCCTCCGGAGAACACAAAAGTCGAAATTGAGTGGGATTGTGGTGGCGGCCAAGATTTTCCCAAATCTCCTATCCTTATCTCTTTCCGTTTATTCAGATTAGGGTTCAAAGGTCGTTGGTTGTTGACGTTGGGACTTTCTTTTTGCTTACCGTAATGTTTAATCAGGGTGTTCCCGAGAGGATATCTCCGATAGTGGTCGTTTATCTCTCCACGTGGAACTCGGCTGAGACTTCTCCGTAGTGAAAGGGTTGGAGTGTTTAACCTTATTCTCTTTATTATGTGGGCCTTCTTTTGGATTAGAATAATCAGACAAATTTTCCTCTTCATGGGCTAGACTTCCCAAATCTTTAAAACAGTTTCCCTTTCTCATTGGGCCCTTGTCTTTGCTGCTGCTTCTGTCATTGGGCCTCTCAGCTGCAAGCCCATTCTTTTGCGTCTGATGGTCTTTCATGTCCTTCTTGGGCCATTTTTTTTGGCAAGAGCCATTTACCAAAATCTCCTTTTCCCATCCTACGTATTCTCCTTTTCTCTGCCATCATTTCTGTCAGTGTATATATGACCCTTATTGTTACCGTTGCTTTCTTTCTCCGGCGAATTTCTCGAGCTCTCACCGCTTTCCTCCACCGTCTCCTGAGCGGCCGAGAGAAAGAGAAGAGAAATGGCCAGTTTAGGTTAGGGAAATGAGGGGTTTTGTTTTTTGTCAACACATTTGACTGTGTGATTATGTTTGGTTAGATTGAGCCTAATTAAATTGGATTAGATGCTAATCAGATTTAATTAGGCTCAATTAAAAAGATTATGTGTTTTTTTGCAAAAGGGCAACATGGTATTTTTCAAGAAAAAACTTGTCATTATGGGAAAGATTAACCTACCAGGTGGGATGTCTAAAAATGAAAATATTAACCTATCTGGTGGGATAGAGGGAGTATATGTTAGCTTGGTGGTAGCGTATATTTTTGCCACAAACTTGACCTAAGTTCGAATATTGTTGATGGTATATATGAACATTTTAGTTTATAGCTATTAAAAAATTGTACGGTCATTGAAAATTAATTAAAGTTAACATAATATATTATTAAAAAATCAATCTAACATATCACACACAAGTATTAGAAGCCTAAAACATATGTTTTTTCTTAAAATAAATCATTTTATGAGTATTTTTTTCAAATATGTCCATTATATTTAGGGTAAAAGACAAAAACCACCCCTTGAGTATGGGATATATACAAAAACACCCTTCGTGTTCGGGGATATACAAAAACCACCCCTGTCGAGACAAAAATCACCCCTGTTAGTGGATGGACGTTAGACGAATAGCACCCTTCTGTTATAATTAGTTAGAATGAGGGTGCATTCTGACCTTTTTATGACCATTTTACCCCTACTTGTGTTTTTGTGTTTATTTTATTCATGTTCTTGATGTTCTTGTTGTTCTTGAACACCACCAAATCCCCACCAGCAACACCCACCCCCACCCCCACTGAATCCTCACCGCCAATACAACAACAAAACAAACTAACAACAACAACAACAACAACAACAACAACAACAAATCAGAGAGAAACATTAACTGTCTTTTTGTTATCCCAAATGTTTATCATTCATCTTCACCAAACCATCATCATATTTCTACAAAAACAGAAGCTCCCAAAATCAATTTAGCTCAAAATACTCAAATTCATAAGCAGCACATCTGCATTGGACCAAAAATTCTTTACATGAACCATTTTTACCAACAATGTCAATAAAATTTACCGGTGACAAAAAGCAAAGAAAAATAAGAAGGAGAAGAAGAGGAGGACAAAGAAGAAGCAGTTTATACACCATAATCACACAATCCACCATCTCCACAACAACCACCACTGCCAACTCCCACCGCCGCCGCCTGTTCACAACCCAGAACCACCAGGAGGGGTGGAGGGGTTTTTCAGAGGGGAAAATCAAGGGAAAATCACGCCCAAGTTCAGATCCCCCCAATCAAAACCCTAACCTACCTCTCACCCTCCTTCTACAACCTCTCTCTCTGCAAAACATTTCCAAATCTCTCTATGGAGAAGAATCAACCCTCACAGATTTGAAAATCTTTAAAACAATGCAGCAACAACAAACCCTACCCCTAGATCCACCACCAGGCCTCACCATCCTCCCATCCCTCAAACCCCCAATCAAAACCCTAACCTCCCACCGCATCTCCGCCCTCATCCTCACCTTCCTCGCCTACGCCGCCTTCCACACCTCCCGCAAACCCCCCCTCCATCGTTAAAACCGTCCTCATCGACAATTGGTCTCCCTTCAATGGCTCCACCGGCGCACACCGCCGACGCAGTGACCGTATCCGCAACACAAGGCCTAGGGTTTGCCAAATCCCTCTCCAACACCATCTTCCTCTACGATTCTTTGCCGGAGCAGGCTTCTTCCGGCGGTGCTCTCCTTATAAGTGCCGCGATGTCTCCGCTGGACGCTCTGGCTCCGCCGACGGTCAAATCGAATCGAGTCCGGAGAGTCCCTCGCACGCTCGTTCGTAAACAGAGGCGTACGAGACGGAGGTCACAGACCGGCGGTGGACCAGAGGACGGCGAGTACAATTGGTTCTCCGGTGACGGAGGCGATGGAGGCGGAGTGGTTCTCCGGTGACGGAGGCGATGGAGGCGGAGAAGGAAAAGGAGGGGTGGAGGGGTTCTTCAGAGTAGATAGAGAGAGAAGAGAAAATGTAGGGTTAGAAATGAGTGGGTAAGGAGAAGAAATGGATTATATAACAGTGTAATTTTTTTCTGAAGTGAGGGTAGATGTGTCTTTGTACCCCTCCGTTAGAGAACCGTTATCTCCTAACTCTGACAGGGGTGGTTTTTGTATATCCCCGAACACGAATGGTGTTTTTGTATATACCCCATACTCGAGAGGTGGTTTTTGTGTTATACCCTTATATTTATTATTTTCTTTAGGCCCCTTAGTGTCTTAGGCCGCCCTGCTAGCTCTCTTATCAAAATGTCATCAATATGGCATCCCGAGGACCGTATTGAAACAAAATATATGATATCAGGCATAAGATGTCAAACTACAAAACTATTGAGGCCATTTTAGAGTGGCGTAAAAACTGAGAGCACTATTCGTGTAAACTAAACCTAGGGACCAGTGGCCGAATTTGTCACTTGATATAAGTGTGTGCGCTAGGGTTTATAGAGAACCATTGCTGAGGAGGAGCCCCGAGTCAGAGAGGAGCGTCACACTAGCCGCAGGAGGAGCAAGGTTCTCTCTCACTCTTCTCGCCGATCCATTTTGTTCAAGATCTTCGTTCGTCTCTGTTTGATTCCGAGCTCAAATTAATGATTTTTGTTCATGTTATCATCATTTTCGCCTCATCAGTTGTTTAGATTCATGTTTTTTTCGTCTGAATTCATGCTCTGGCAAGCATTTTCTCCTCTGGAATCTGTCATTATTGATGAACATAAGCTTCATTATCACCAAGGCTTTTTGTTGTTAGTTTCAGATTTTCATCTGACATAGAGATTGTATGCTGGAGGCTGAGTCTATAGATAATTAAAATGATTTCATCTCTATTTCCCCCTTGAATACAACTGAGATTGATCATTGATGAAGATTAATCAATCTCTTCACAGCCTTCATCTCTTTGTTACACCTCTATGTGGTTATTCTGATTTTCATTACATATTCCTTAGGCTGAGTCTATAGAAGAGTGAAATGATTCTTGAATTCAACTGTTTAGTTAAGATGTTGGTAGCAATCTGTTCATAGATTTTGTATGGGAGAATGGAAATTTATAATTTGTACCCTGTTTATGTTGTATGAATCTAGACCACTAGCTATTTTAATGTTTGAATGTTCCTCTTAGGGCTTGGCTGGTATTATTACACCTGTATGTGCGTATGTGTGTTTGCCAAAAATCGTGTTTATACTTTCTCTCCCAAAGATTTGGACTATCATGATTTATTGTCTGAGCACTTGTCTTCCATTGTGTTCCAGCAGGATGTCGCATTAAACTAACCCAATTTTTCGAGTAAATTGGTTTAGTTGAATCTTTTTTTGGTATACATATCTTTGGATGTGTGTGTGGTTTAACTGAGTTCCAAATGATGTAACATTCCTTTGGTGTAGTTGCCTAATTGTTTAATCTTTGGTTATCTATATGGCTCTGTTTTTGGAGGTCTTGCTACTGTTTGCTTATTATAAATATTTTTTATGGTTTTATTAGGATGTCGCACAGGAAGTTTGAGCACCCCAGACATGGTTCTCTTGGATTCCTTCCAAGGAAGCGTGCTGCTCGCCACAGAGGAAAAGGTACACTTGGTTCATTTGGCCAGAAATTATGTTTACATAAGTTGTTCTACTTGAATGAATATCATGAACTATATCAGTTTAGGTTGTATCAATAATGGCCCTTTCGCTCATCGATGTCATTTTGTGATTTTTAACTCACCATTTCCGGGTAATGATATAGTCAATATGAGCATTCAGGACATTTCAGCTGATAATCTTTTCATTCCACAGTGAAGGCATTTCCCAAGGATGATCCCAGCAAGCCCTGCAAGCTTACTGCTTTCCTAGGTTACAAGGCCGGTATGACTCACATTGTCAGGGAGGTGGAGAAGCCTGGATCAAGTAAGCAACTGTGCCCAATCTGTTCAAAATGTTATTTTCATTTGATGTACTCGAGTGTCCTTGACTGTTAAGTACCAGTATTTGTTGAGCTTCAAAGCTATTTTTGATGTATACTGAGAAAAAAGAAATTCCCACCACTAATTTTGGCAGTTTTATGAGTAGGGGACTTGTTGAAGTGGATGTACAATACGGCAAGGCTCTTAACTATTGTATTTACCTTTTTTTTTATCCAACACTATTGTATTTACCTTACGTGATGATATTGATTTTCTCGAAGAAAAGCTCCAACAATTGTCAGTATAATTTTTCTGGAAGGTTTATTTCTGAACCTCAATGATGTTTTTGTGTTTTGTTGTGGAAAGTGTTGTCTTAATTCTAAAGGTTGAATGTATAGTAGACTGGGGATTCAGTAAAACACATGTCGGTACTCTCAATATGATCCTTGTTAGCATGTATTTTTTGCAATGTATTATTCTGTTGTTAGTCATCTTGTACCTCGAAACCTGTTCCTAATCATATTTTCCTCACAGAGCTTCACAAGAAGGAAACATGTGAGGCTGTCACCATCGTCGAGACTCCTCCCATGGTCATTGTTGGTGTGGTTGGATATGTGAAGACACCCCGTGGTCTGCGATCCTTGAACACTGTTTGGGCTCAGCACTTGAGTGAGGACATCAAGAGGAGGTTCTACAAGAACTGGGCTAAGTCCAAAAAGAAGGCTTTCACCAAGTACTCCAAGAAGTATGAGGGTGAAGATGGAAAGAAAGATATCCAAGCTCAGCTTGAGAAACTCAAGAAATATTCAACTGTCATCCGTGTCTTGGCTCACACTCAGGTGATTATATGTATTTTTTTTTACAATGTTAGCCATATTTCCAGATTCCAATTTAAAGCTACCGTGCTACCTTGGTCTTCTACATCACATCAATGACCTTCCTGTTTGACAATTTAGTTTCAAGATTCAGTTCCCTTGCATGTGCCTGGCAGTTTTCTCTTGTTCTTCTAGGACCTATTGGACTACTCGTATTCATGGAGTGAAACTTGGTCTTTACACGACATCTATGAATCACTGATTTACGTTTAAGAGTTGATTCTGTTGCCATTCACAACAACTTCGGAGAGTGGTTACACACACACAGAGTTCGAATTAGGGTTTTTAGTATGGCTTTCTTTGCTATCCAGTGCACATTCTTTTTCCATCTTGCACTTGCATTTTTAACTTGTATGTAATTTGATGTGCTTTACAGATCAGGAAAATGAAAGGACTGAAGCAGAAGAAAGCACACCTGATGGAAATTCAGGTCAATGGTGGAACCATTGCTCAGAAGGTGGATTATGCTTATGGTTTCTTTGAGAAACAAGTTCCAGTGGATGCTGTTTTCCAGAAGGATGAGATGATTGATATCATTGGTGTGACCAAGGGTAAGGGTTATGAAGGTGTGGTCACTCGTTGGGGTGTGACTCGTCTTCCCCGTAAGACTCACAGGGGTCTGAGGAAGGTTGCTTGTATTGGTGCCTGGCATCCTGCCCGTGTCTCTTTCACTGTTGCCAGGGCTGGTCAGAATGGATACCATCACCGTACTGAAATGAACAAAAAGGTCTACAAGCTCGGAAAGGCTGGCCAGGAGACTCACAATGCCAGTACTGAATATGACAGGTTGGTTCTGTTACTTTGAATATTTTATTAATTTATTAAATAATGATACTATTAAAGATACAATCAACGATTTGTAAAATTTTTAAACCTAATTAAAACTACCTAAAACACCCACTTGATGATGATAGCCATCCCCATGCGGATTCCCTTTCCCCTTTTCACCCAACCCTTCCCCCATCCCTTCCATGATTAGAGATGCCCTTAGTATACCATATGTTGCGTTCTCAGATACTTGTTCCGTGTGTTGGACCTTCTAACAAGTTTCACTCTGGTGAATGTGTGTATCAGGACTGAGAAGGAGATCACTCCTATGGGTGGTTTCGCTCACTATGGTTTGGTCAAGGATGACTACTTGATGATCAAGGGTTGCTGTGTTGGCCCCAAGAAGAGGGTTGTGACCCTTCGCCAGACTCTTGTACCCCAGACCAGCCGTGTCGCCCTCGAGGACATCAAGCTCAAGTTTATCGACACCTCTTCCAAGTTTGGCCATGGACGCTTCCAGACTGAAGAAGAGAAGGCCAGGTTTTACAACCGCATTAAGGCTTAGAGAGAGAATTGGTTACATTTTGAAGTTTTGGATTGTGTTGGAGCTAGTTTGACAATTATATTTAGCACCCCTGTTTTCTCCTTTAATGTTTGCTTTGTCCCGAAACACTGAGGGTTTTAAAAGTTTTGGATGTTTAAATATATATATTTTTCAGAAACTGTTTAAAATCTGCCTTTCTTGCTTTCATAAATGCAAAATTACTGATAAAGTCGTCATATTCAAGCTGTTCTAACATCTCTTTCGATAGACAAGAGACCCAAATCACTTTGTCGTTCTTGTGACATGGTAGACCGCTAATCAGTCATCGTTCTTGCGCAATCTTATCTTCTAAATCTTTTAGTTTTCTTCGAAATGTTATCTACCGTAATTTTTTCTATTTTCACTGTATTATAAATTTACAATATTGCCCATACTCTTGGAAAAATATTAGCCCCCCCCCCCCCCCCCCCCCCCCCCCTGAAATTGGGGGCGCTAGGCAAACACCTAATCTGTCTAGCAGATGGGCCGGCCCTGGCTCCATTGGTTTAGTTACACCAAAAGCTCCATTAGTATCTAGATTGAGGTATGGGTCCGGTTAATGGAACTTTACCCCACCCCCTCCCCAACCCAACCCCAACCACCCGATCCACACTAGCACTTTTTTTTGTCCAAATAAATATTTTATTAAGAAGAACTAGTACCGGCAAACACTTTTTTTTTTTCAAATAAATATCTCACTAAGAAGAACTAGTACCGACATTACAAAGATCTGCAACTAACATGAAATTTGCTTCCTTTCTCTGTAACAAATTTCTTTCGCTCCTAACTGTTTTTGCTAACGTATCGACTCTTTTGCACTTATTGGAATCCATCTTACTCTATTGGAAGTGTTGCTCAGGCTGGATGTAATATCTTCAATAATAGATTCAATCTTCCATTTGCCATTGCACAATAATATTCTCTCTCTAAAACCTCTGCTCCCAGGAGAAACCCTAGCAACCCCCACCTCCGCCGGCGGCTCCGAAATGGGGCTGCCACCGGGAATCCGTCCCTAAGCACTGATTCCAGTTTCTACCAGACCTCGCCTCTCTGGTTCAGTATCACGAAAAAAAAAATTGCAAAGTACCAGGGCATTGTTTCTTGATTGGATTCATTTTGACAGTTAACGTAATGAAAATTAGCATTATTCAGCTGAATTATTAATAATATATCATATCAATACAACAAAACCCAACAAAAATAAATAAATTAGATTTTGTTTTAATATTTGGACCTATCCCCGGCGAGATTCTGGCCTCAAGCACCCGCCGGCGTTCCTGGCTCGCTGCTCCTCTCTGGCGAGTTCCTCGTGCCCTCCGCTGCCGCTCCGACCACACCGCCATTCCCTGCACAGCCTCTCGCCACTCCCCACTGGCTCCATTCGCGACCTTCTTCAGCGCGTGCCGGTTGCTCCAGATCCGCGCTATACCGGCTCTCCCGTCGGTAATCGAAGTCGGGAGCGCCCCTCTTCGGATGTCCTAGGGGACTCCAGATCTGACCTCAAACTACCCTGTCTCCTCTCCAGTTGCCGCCGCCGCCGATGCCGCCATGGTCAGAAGCTCCGAGCCCCCTTCACCACGGACGCCACCGACGCCGCCTGCTGCTCGTCGCCGCCGTCCCCTCCGCTCACCCTCCACCAGCCAACCCCTTTGCTCGGCTCCCACTTCTGCACTGTGGAGCTCCAGGTGCGCACCCTCCCCCTTCCCCCTTTTCAATATCTGATTTTAGTGGTTGTACGTGTTGGAATGGGTGCCCTAGAGGCAATCTATATTTAGTATGAACAATGTATTTTGGCTAGAATATTCATTTATTAATTATTGTGATATTTAATATAATGAAGTCCTTAGATACAATATGTTATTTATCTTAAATATCCCTAGTCCATTATATTGATTAACAAGACGATCAAATATAGACTAGTATGTGTTTAGATTGATATGGAGATATCGAGTCTAACACATGGTATGCATTAGGAGTAATGGCATACTGGATTGACTCACAACGAGAAGGATACATTAGATTATGTTAAATCACAGTCGCTTCTCGTAGTGCTAATGTAATTGCAATCCTTAGACTTGAAGTCACTACATACTCTAGTTGTGGAATATCGCGCTTTGATGTTATCAAACGTTACACCGTAACTGGGTAACTATAAAAGTAGTTATCGGGCATGATAGGAAGCAAGCTTAGAGATCGTAGTGATGTAGAGAGGATTTGTCCCTCCCACATAATGGGAGTAAATATTCATGGCCACTCGAGGAATGGTGCTTATTAAATGTCTGGCCAGACTCAGATAAATCAATATGGAGATATTGATGTTATCTGCTTGCATAAGCATATTTCCAGGATCGAGGAACTATGGATTGGATATACAAGTGTGACTATTTATGTCTCGTGTCAAATCTGGAAATGGAGACAAAGGGATAGTGCAATATGTGATATTGGGCACAAAGGTTTGTCGGGATCACTGACTTATTTCTATTAGTTGGGTGCATAGATGTGTTGCTAGACACCGCTCCATGTTAGTAATTAATTGCTACCAACTAAGTAGAAACCTATGGGGTCACACGTCAAATAGAGTTGAACTAGATTCGGGATTAATTAATATGATTAATTAATTAGAAGGATCACTTTGCAACACCTTGCAAACTTAGTAGGACTAATATGCAAGGGACTAATCCAAGTTCATGTAGAACTAGGAAGGGCCTTTATGTAGTTAACAAGGAGTTGTTGACTATATAAAGGATGCTCTAGCTTCCTTCCCAAAACTAATGCTCATAACATAAGTGAGTGGGAGAGAAAGCAAAAGAGAGAGCAAGAGACAAGCTAAGAGGGTCGAACCCTCCTAGCCGTCCCCTACCCGTCGGCCACAAGAGAGGGCCGAATCCCTCTCTTGGTTCCTTGTTGCTTGATTCGTTCTTCCCTATTCCTCCGATCCAAGCTAGCACTAGGAGAAGGAAGAATCTAGATCTCACCTCTTGACATGGATCAACCGTAGAGATGAGGACAATATTCTTCGGAAATCTCCCGAACCAAAAGGTACACATTTTCTATGTCCTTCATCATGTTATGAATGTCTCTTCCTTTGATCCTTGGTGGGCTTTGAGTAGGAATTAAATTTTTTGTTATTCCGCTGCGTAAACTACGTCAAACCCCAAGAGTGATATCAGAGCCACAGTTCGTAGTGCATAACATGATTTTATGTGTTACGATTTCACTTTTTACACTGTTTTGTTCATATTACACGAAACTAAAATTAATTGGCATAGTAGATACAATAAACAAGACCTAATTTAACATTGGATGTGTAAATTAGTGAGTTTAATCACATAGGATGTGAGCAATTTTTGGATCAAGAACTAGGGTTTGGGCACATGCTTGGAAAATGGGTTTTTACAAGTATGGAAACAATTAAACTTGGGCATCAAGGCAAAATGGTGTTTTGGAAACAACCCAGTAAAGGGAGGAATTATTTTGGAAACAATTCCATGGGAAGGAGCGGCCCCACAAGGGAACTGCCCTTCCCTTGCTTGCCGTCCAAGACACACGGCCCTAGGGGGCGGCGCACCGTAGCACACGGCCTAGCCGTGTGGGCTAGGGGCCGGCCGGCCCGGGCCTAGTGTGGCGGTTCCTTGGTTAGTTCGGCCATTCCCTTGGTGAACCTCTTGGACCGTTTTGACCCTAGTATGTCCAAAACAACTAAAATTGAACAAGCGCGTTAAATATTGGTTTTAACTGTATTATGTTCTTTGATGCATGGTGGATGGATATGGCCTAGGTTGTGGATATTTTATGTTTTTGTGGTTTGGTTTACGGCCTGCGAGCTGATCAAATTAATGTAATAATTAATTAAGTTTTACGGCCTGCGAGTCATTTTTCTCCTCAACATGTGAGACTTTATTTATTTATTTATTCTAGACGTTAGGCTAGAATTAGAAATATTTAGATGATAGCCAAGAGCATGGAGAAGAAGACCGGAGAACCAAGTAGCCAAAAGACGATGAAGACTCCCTACCCTAGGCGCGCGGCTATGGTGGAACACATGAAGATGAGCTTTTCACTTTAGGGCAAATAAATATTATCATTGGCTTGATAAAATCTTAGTCTAGGGGCCATATCCATGCCACGTTATTTTTCTTTTTGTGGATGTTTATTATTTTTGTCTTGTTATTTATGTTTGTGTGTATGGCGATACTAGCAAAACGTTAACAAGATAATAATTAACAAGGATGGTCTTTTATTATGAATTGCCCAATCCAAATAAGTAGATCATGTTGATGTGATCAACCAAACAAATAACGACTATTAAATCCCTCAAATAGAATATTGTGTTTTGCCTTCTCTTGCCTAAACACCCTTCATGATCAGAGTCTATTAAAGTTGGGCTTGCCAAATCAAAGCAATTTTAATTCACTATGATGTGTTGCTGACGACACAAGCTAGTAATGTGTGTATGTTGAAGCAAGAGGTTGGACGCAACTGGGTAAGAATCAATTGGATTGATGAACCCAGAGGCATGACAATTAGGCGTTATCTAAAGGATAACGAATAAATAGTTATTCACCTAATTGGAAAAAGAGTTGCATGGGATGCAATTGGAATGGTTCCTACCTAAATAACCAATTCTTGGGTGACTTGCCAAAGCAAGCACAAGAAGAAGTGAAAAAAGCATCTTGGACCCACTAGAAAATATACATGATATTTTCCGCATTAATGGTGAGGGCTATTAATCCGAGAAAAATAGTGGAAGCTATATTTAATGATCTAGCCATTATTGAATATAGTTAAATTGTTCAAAATACTAAAATTGCACATTTCTCATATTGTAGAATTCCAAATGGAAAACAACAACGCATCGACTTCATCCCTACGATCTGTCTTTGAGAAGGATAAACTGTCTGGAACAAATTTCCTTGACTGGTACAGAAATTTAAGGATTGTAATTAAGCAAGAAAAGAAGTTGTACGTCTTGGACACTCCAATTCCAGCCCCACCACAGGATGACTCTGTTCTAGCAGATGTAAGTGCACGTCAGAAACATATTGATGATTCTAACGACGTGACTTGACTCATGCTCTGCACCATGACTGCTGAGCTTCAGAAGCAGCACGAGAACATGGAGGCCTATGATATGATCATTCATTTGAAACAATTGTTTCAGGAACAGGCAAGGCATGAGCGCTATGAGGTGTCCAAAGCATTGTTCAAGAGTAGTCTTGCAGAAGGGAATCCAGTAGGGCCTCATGTACTCCGAATGATCGGGTACATTGAGAACCTTGAGAGTCTGGGATTCCCACTTAGCCAAGATTTGGCTACTGATCTTGTCTTGCAATTGTTTCCTGACAGTTATAATCAGTTCATCATGAACTATAACATGAACGAGATCAGTAAGACTCTGCCAGACTTGTTGAACATGCTGAAGACAGCTGAACAGAGCATCAACAAAGGCAAGGGCAAAGCCATATTGATGGTGCATAAAAGGAATGGCAAAGAAGTTTCCTCTACTTCCAAAGGAAAGCGCAAGAAAGTTGCAAAATCCAAGGAAACCCTAAAGCCTAGTGGAGGCGTGGCTAAAGGTGAATGTTACTACTGCAGCCAGCCGGGTCACTGGAGGAGGAATTGCCCTAATATCTTGAGGATAAGAAACTTGGAATAGTGATTCCACCACCACCAGGTATTTATGTTATAGACGTCAATCTTTCTATTTCTTCATCCTGGGTATTGGATACTAGATGCGGTTCTCACATTTGTCGAAATGTGCAGGATTTGAAAAGAAGTAGAAGATTGACTAAAGGGGAGATAGATCTGCGCGTCGGGAATGGAGCAAGAGTTGCTGCATTAGCTGTAGGCGTTTATGAACTATCTTTGCTTTCTGGACTTATTTTAGAATTAGACAATTACTTTTATGTGCCTGCTATGAGCATAAACATTATTTCCATTTCTTGTTTGGACGAGAAGGGTTTTTTCTATTTCAATAAAGGACAAGTGTTGCTCCATTTATTTTGATAGTATGCACTATTGTAGTGCGCATTTGTCTAATGGATTGTATATCCTTGATCTAAATAGTCCAATCTATAACATAAATACTAAAAGGATTAAAAATAACAATTTAAATCCTGCATATCTATGGCATTGTCGTTTAGGCCATATAAATGAGAAACGCATGTCTAGACTCCATAAGGATAGAATTCTAGACTCATTTGATTTGGAATCATTTGATTTACTTAGGTATCATAAATTTAATTCTTAATTAGCTAATAATCGTCTATTTCCCTTGGGTTCGATAATTCGAAGTCTAAAATACTCCACTTACTATTTGACCGTACGTTTGCGTTTAAACGCGTTAGTAAATCGCGTCAGCGAGTGATTTATATGGGGACCTCACATCATGTCTCTATCGCCTAGGTCCAATAGTTACCCCAATTTAATCCATCTACCCCTTTCATTCACAACCTCTAGCCTAGGAAGCCATTCCTTGTGACTTTCATCACTAGTTAGAATGGTCCCTTCCTATGTGTCATGATAGAGGGAGTTGAGTTAGGGAGGTTCGTTGAGGGTGAGCTGATATTATAAATCTTGAGTGGATTTTCTCACATGTCATCTATTGAGGGGATGTGAGGGTGAGTTAGAGACGGTAGCACACTTCGGTGTGGCGGTGAGTCGTGTCCATACATCACGATCACATGTGGAGTGCCGTAGTGTGAGACATTTGTTCCGCACAATATGGGGTGGGGTTGGTTGATCTTATAGCAGGACGTGCTTGTGCTTCATTTACATTCTCTATATCTTAGGTGATGAGGAGGATTGGTTGGAATTAGCACGTGTTACATTGATTACCTGGTTCGTGATTTGCTTTACGTTGAGTGTGGGGGTGTCGACATAGATTTAATTACATCATTGATTTGACACATTCCACCCCACGTATCTATTTCGCTATTTTGATCTCGTTGGATATTGTTATCATCATTGGTGGCTCCATGTGCTTATATATGCTTAAATTGAAAAACAATAAGAAAAGTTGGAAGTGAAAAGTTGAATAGGGAGCCGAAAATTTAACTTCATGAAGACCTAGGAGATTAGCTACGAGTTTTGATCACTTCTTCACATTTGTGGCCGCGAGAACAGCGTTGCACCGATATTGAGGGAATGAGGGCCGGCATAGTTAGTTCGGTGGGGTTCCTTGGATTTTGGTGAGGAAGTGTGAGAATGGGTTTTTGTGACCTGTATGATGACGTCTAGGACTGCGCTTCTAAATATCTTATCCTACCCGTCCCAAGCCGTCAACAATTTAACCCATGGATAAATAGCTCGGATGGTAAGTTCTGGGGGTACGTTTGATGAGTGTGCGGGAGCAACTTATTTTGTGTTCGTGCCCGTTCTGTCTGACGAAACTGGCCGCAAGTTCTACCGATCACCAAATTTATATAACCTTCTAGGGGATGTGAGAGCTTTATGACATGCCGGTTTATTCTTTGAGATTGCCCAATCTCTAACTAAAAAAATATGTTCTTTAATTCCTTGAATTGTTCATACTTGAGTTGCATTGTACATATCACGTAGTTTGCATAGTCGTATCTTTGTGTATTGAGTCGTGAGTCGTGTTGGCTAGCGGAAAGTGAAGTATGCAGAGCGGTGGGATATTCATTGGTTTGGTTGTGGTATGTATGCAATGCCTCAAGTGTGGGAGTTTTGCTTCATGGTTGCTCGGGACGAGAAAAAGTGTAAGTGTGTGTGTGTGTGTGGGGGGGGGGGGGGGGTTGATAGAGCCTTTTAGGAGATATAATTATTTAGCATTTACCACATGTTAATAAGTCTTTGGAGAGTGATTTGAGCCCAATGTTAGAGCATATGAGTTGTTTTATCACTTGTTGCTCCTCATGTGCTATATTGTTAGTCCGGGCGTTTCTATGCATATTTCATTGTTATTTGTCAAATACAATCACTTGGTATGTTTGTTCATGTTATCTTGGCAGGAACGAATGCTAATCGGTTGATAGGAGGCATGGAACGAACTTCGAAAACAACGGGAGCTCAAGTGGAGTAAAGAGAAGCCGAATTGGAGGAGCTTGGATGACCAGTCTGCACCAATTTGATCATATCTGGAGTTATACAATTAATTTAGGAGTGGGACCTGTGCCAAATGAAAGTAGACTCAAAGAGCTTTCCAACGATAGGTCACGGAGCTTACGGAGTTCGGACGAAGAAAATATGGCCCGGAGAAGTCAGGAGCAGATTTCATGGGTTATTATGCAAATACTGAAGACTTGTGACGGGTTTTGATTGAAGGACGACATAGGGGGCGAAAAGACACTCATTCACGCTTAGAGAGAGCCAAGAACAAGGAGGAGAGCAAGGAGACTTCATTGTGTAACATCATGAAGCAAGGAGAAGAGCCCGAATCTCGCGAAAATCACGATTTCTAGTGTTTGATCTATTTTCTCTCTATTTTCTTGGATGAACTATTCAAACAATATGTTGACTTGTGCTATGATTAGCTAAACTCATAACTGGGCCTCTATGGAGAGCCCAGGGTTTATATTTTGATGATATTTTCCGGATTTTGGATGAACATCCATGCTAGGGTTATGATTCAATGAAGATTGTTTTGATTTTCATCATGTTGAGTTCTTCCATTGACAATTTAGGACTAAGATGTATGATGTTGATTATCTATTTATACATTTAATCATGATAGGCTTAATGACGATCTTGGTAGCCTAGATCTCTTGTTTATTGTGCTTAATCCTTAGTAACGTAGGAGTCATGACCCGAAATTGGTAATTAGCTAGTGAGTGTGTGAAAACAACTCTACCCTAGTTGGGATGAGTAAACAAAATCATTCTTAATCAATTAGGCTGAAATGTGAGTTGAGTAGTAATGGCTAGAAGAGGGTGGTAGGAAATAGGGAGGTGTATGTGTGGTGATGGTCTGAGAGGACATTAATCCGTGCATAATCGTTAGCCTACTAGAACGTATCGGTAGTTGGTTTTGACCAGAGAGGGACATAACGGTACCGGTGTGTAGAACGACAAGAGACCGAGAGGTAATTGTCAGTGCCATTACCCAACATAGGTTACTAAGAGTTGTCGTGTTAGAACATGAAATCCGGAATTGTCAAAACTACCCTAGGTGATCTATAGATTGCCTAGTCTCATCTCCATTGATTTATCCAAAATCATTTCTTTTGCGTTAGTTTTACTTATTGATCTAGTCACTTGATTGACACTCCATTCACAACCATTTTTACCGGTTACGTGGGTAAATTGAATTTAATTGCTAAATCTAGAGCAAAGTAAACATCCTTCCCTTGGGTTCGATAACTCGGAGTCCAAAATACTCCATTATATTACTTGACCGTACACTTGCGTCTAACGCGTTAGTAGATGCGCGTCATGGCCCCTAAGGTGCACTCCCACTATTGAGAGTACGTCTTGAGAAAGTCTTGAACTTCACGCCTCAGCCATTTCGCCTATCTAGAGAGTTCTTCTTGAAGCTCCTTTGTTCGTCTATTTGCTCCATGCACCTTGCGCCATAGCTTTTGGTTTGGCCACCTCTTTTGAAGCTTCTATTCTTCAATCTTCACTAACTATCTTATTACTAATAAGAAGTAACCTCATAGAGGCGATTTGGATTAGAAGAGAAGACAATAGAGTATGTAATGAGGCACGACATGAAGGCCGTATTTTGATTACATATTCAAAACAAAACCAAAACCAATTATAAAAACATCTAAGCCACATCCATACACCAAACACATCCATTCAACCTACAACAGCATGTATTATAATAAAATAAACATACTGAAATATTCTGGAAATTTCCAGAATCAAATTCTAATTATTGGAAATTAATAAGCAATATTCTAATCACCCCAAATGATCAGAAATTGCTCTAAACCACCTAAGGTCTCACCACCTATGGTAGACAGTAGGGAAAAATGACCTAAGTCTCCAGAAAAATTTTGGGCTCAAAACAGTGTGTTTAAGGACGTCTAATTGCCTCGGGAAGTGTGCTCAACACTAATTAATTAATCTGGAAATTAATAATTTTTTCCGTATTTCCAAAAATTATGAAAAAATTCCAAAAAATAGGAAATTTATTTCTGAGTCTGTAGAAAAAATTCTGCGAAAATTGACGAAGGGATGAAGCCGCACGCGCCCTCAGGCGCCACCGCGCGTGGGTGCGTCCGCCTCCGTCACGCGCTGTCGTCGGCCTTGTGCCATGTGACATGCCACGTTAGCCCTACGCTAACGTCGTATGTCACGCCAGCACCTCGTCAGTCTTATGCTGACGTGGAACCGCCACTTCATCTACCACGTAAGCCCTAGCCACGTTAGCAGGCCGCCGCCAGCCCTTGGGCGCGTGCGGCGCGTGGAGGCGGCGTCGGTGGCGCGTGAAGCCCACCCGCCGCCTTCCCGTGCTCCGTTTCCGATGATCCTTATATCAATGGAATCGTCTCTTCGCCCTGATTCCGATTATGTATTCAAAGTCCAATTCTAACAAATTTTGAAAAAAAATCAAAATACATATCAGATCAAACTAGGATTGCAACTCGGGCGGGCTGGACAGGTTGGCACCCCTGTTCAAGCCCGAGACCGAGTTCTGTCGTGGCTGCCCAAGCCCAGCCCGACCCGGGTTAAGAGCAATGTCAACCCGTCCAAGCCCAAATTCGTATAAATCAATTCGGGTTCGGGTTAAATTCGGGCTAGTACATTAAACTTAATAATATTTTTAAAAACACATGAGAATAATAAATTGTTAGCAGAAAAATAAATCAACTAGTTCAAGAACAAAACAATGGATAAAAACAACGCCAATAATCAAGAGAAAATAGCATATTCATGTGAGATATGCTACATAATTCTTTTCAAATATAATATTTATAGGTAGTGGTCATGCCAATCGGGCAATTCGGGTTAGCCCGTCGTTCGATATTTGTGACCAAGCCCGACCCTAATTGCAATTCGGACTGAGAATTTCTACCCAAGCCCGTCCAAATTACTAAAACTATGTGTCCGGGCCCTATTTAAGTTCGGGTTGGGCTCGGGTTGGTCGGGTTCAACCCGCCCAAGTTGCACCCCTAGATCAAACAGTCCAGATTTATGCAGTTTAGAATCTTTAAAGGGGCATAACTTTCTCTACATTTGTCCAAAAATTATAAAATTTATATTTATGGAATCCTCGTGAAAAGCTCTATCCATCCATATAGGATTCGCCTATTTATTATGATATTTTATAAAACGATTTTCTACAGCAGGTCAGATTCGGACACAAACTACGAGGTACGAAAAACAAGCCTATGGCTCTGATACCAATGAAGGAAGAACCTGATCTAAGCATACGTAGATCCAAACACATAATAAAGCGGAAGATTTATGTGTACCTTCTCTTCCCATGTTCCTAGCGCTGCGGATGATCGTAGATTGCTTGCTTTCACGCACCAACGTCTTGCTCCCACAGTCTGGCTCGAAATCACTAGGACGAGAGCTCTGATCCACGCCAAGTTCCACCAATGGAGGCTAGTTAGAGAGGGACGCTAGGGTTCCTAGAACTGTCTTTGATCAGCACATGATCTCTACACAGTAGTGCATTAAGCATATAATAATGTGTAGGAGGCTGTCTCCTTACATAGGAGACTTATATCTAGTCTGCACATAACCCCCTAGGGTTTGTGGCTTTGCTACTAACCCCTTAAGGTTTGAGCATTGTTGCAGCTAACCCCATAAGGTTGTAATATTTGCATTGGGCACTCCACACGGGCGCACCAAATGCTAACACAAATCATGTTGATGAAAGTAGGAAAAATAACATGATAATATGTATAAACAGAGTGAACGGATTGACGAATTGGATCACTTTTATATTTCTGGATCCTAGTCCGATCCGTCACGAATCGGACGGATTCACAGATCGGTGGATTGGCGGATTCTTGTGCACCCCTAAAGCTAACAATGGAGGAAACAAACAGATTGTAGATAGAGGAACGAAGACGATGAAATGTAAATGAAATTAATCATTTTTTAAGAACTACTGAAATTTAAAATAAGAAACAAGTATTGAGGTCTAAGATTGTTGAGGAAATTAAGATAGGTTAAGCGAGTAGTGAGTTGGGTAAACGAAATTAATCAATACATTTTTAGTGAGATGGGTAAAAACATTGAATATTTTTAGAGAGAGAGACATTGTTTACTTGTGAATGAGGAGGTTAAAATTAAAAAAAATCATTTTTTGAACTGTTTTGGAGATCACACTCAAGATGATAACGAGTTTGTAAAGAGTTTAAATTGTAGTGTATAATGTAAATATTGCTTTCATCCATGAACAGAAGTCCTACTTAATTATGTTGAAAGGCATATAGCCAATTGGTCCAGAGGAAGAAGATGTAAAAAATGAAAAAGGGACAAAGAATTAGCCAAAATGTTGGGATCTCTATTGTCTTTTGGGCTCCTTCAGTTTTGAGGGGGCAATGTGTGTTTATTCAAAAAACAAGGGGGTAACGTATCTTTATGCCTAAATATATGGCGTCGAAGTGTCTTTTATCCCAGATAACATGGACTAAATGTGTAAATTTCTCCAAGGCTAAATTGGTAAATTCCAACTGCTTCTGGCGTGGTTATATTCAGGCGCTAGGGTTTACGTCTAAGCCTTTCTGGGTTGCAGAGGAAGCGTTTGTAGCCGCAAGAAGAGCAAGGTTCTTTCTCTTTCTCTCTTTCTCATTGTAGCTAGCTCCATTCAGTCCCATGCTCGTTTGTGTTTGATTATAGTCTAAGGTTTCTATGTGATTGATTGATTGATGTTGAATTCCGATGTCATTTGGTGCATGTTTCGTTTCGTTTCGTTCTGTATGGTGTTATCTGGTTCCTGGTCATGGAGGTTTTCGAGTCTCCTGTGAGATTTCAGATTTATCAAGAATAAATTCACTTGTCCTGGATCTGGATTTAGTTTTATCATCTGTAGCTTGATTTCGAATTCGTAAGATTGATGAAAATGTCCTCTTTTACCGCAGTTTATGTTTCTTAACATTTGTAGTAATGGGTTTGATTCATCTACAGAACTAATCAAAATAATGATCTTGATTATTTTCGGTTAATCTGTGAGAAAATTTAATTTCGAAGCTAAACTGAGTATATTGCCTCATTTGAATTGGCTTTTTGGAGATCTATGTGCGATTTACCCGTGTTCCAAGTGAATTATCCTCTGATATAATAGCCTGATTGTTTTATCCTCGTTGGTCTCTGAGTTTAGAGGTCCTCCTATTGTTTGCTTATCTGTAGCTCTTTCTATGGTTTTATTAGGATGTCGCACAGGAAGTTTGAGCACCCCAGACATGGTTCTCTTGGATTCCTTCCAAGGAAGCGTGCTGCTCGCCACAGAGGAAAAGGTAGTACACTTGCTTTCTGTTCATCAATGCCATGTTATGAACTTTTTAGTCTGAGCATTTCTGACTACTGATGTAGTCAGTGTATGAGCTGTTATGAAATTTCACCTGATAATCTTTTCATTCCACAGTGAAGGCATTTCCCAAGGATGATCCCAGCAAGCCTTGCAAGCTGACTGCTTTCCTTGGCTACAAGGCCGGTATGACTCACATTGTCAGGGAGGTGGAGAAGCCTGGTTCAAGTAAGCAACTATACCTGTCTGTGCAAAATGTTATTATCTTCAGATTTACTTTGTGTACTTGACTGCAAAGTATTCATGGGATTCCAGATTTGTTATAGATGTAGAATGAGAAGACTTTGTTTGTTTGAACTTGCAATCAGAACTGTAGTAGGGTACTTGCTCAAGTAGTGGTACATAGGGCAAGACTTTTAACTATTGGATGTACCTTACAATTTGAGGAGATTGCTTTCTTTCTATCTTTCCGAAAATCAGTATGCAAATGTTGGTATCACTTCCTGGAACATATCTTTATGAACCTCCAAATGTTTGTTCAAGTATTCTCCGGTGTCTATCATAATTTTGAGGGAGTATATATTATTATATTGGGAATTTTGTGCTACCTGTGTTGGATTTTTGTGTACGATTCCTATTCGCATGTTATTGAAGCAAATTGTCTTCTTCTGTTGTTAATAGTCATACACCTCAAAATCTGTTTCTAATTGTAACTTCTTGCAGAGCTTCACAAGAAGGAAACATGTGAGGCTGTTACTATCGTTGAGACTCCTCCCATGGTCATTGTTGGTGTGGTTGGGTATGTGAAGACACCCCGTGGTCTGCGATCTTTGAACACTGTTTGGGCTCAGCATTTGAGTGAGGACATCAAGAGGAGGTTCTACAAGAACTGGGCTAAGTCCAAAAAGAAGGCTTTCACCAAATACTCCAAGAAGTATGAGGGTGAAGATGGGAAGAAAGATATCCAAGCTCAGCTTGAGAAACTCAAGAAATATTCAACTGTCATCCGTGTCTTGGCTCACACTCAGGTGATTATATGTATTTTTTTACAATGTTAGCCATATTTCTAGATTCCAGTTAAAGCTACCGTGCTACCCTGGTCTTCTACATCACATCAATGACCTCCCTGTTTGACAATTTAGTTTTCAAGATTCAATCTCATGTGCCTGCCAGTTTTCTCTTGTTCTTCTAGGACCTATTGGACTACTCGTATTCAGGGAGTGAAACTTGGTCTTTACACTGCATCTATGAATCATTGATTTACGTTTAAGAGTTGATTCTGTTGCCATTCACAACAACTTCGGAGAGTGGATATACACACACAGAGAGAGTTCGAATTAGGGTTTTTAGTGTGGCTTTCGTTGCTATCCAATGCACATTCTTGTCTATCTTGCATTTGCAACATTAACTTACATGTAATTTGATGTGCTTACAGATCAGGAAAATGAAAGGACTGAAGCAGAAGAAAGCACACCTGATGGAAATCCAGGTCAATGGTGGAACCATTGCTCAGAAGGTGGATTATGCTTATGGTTTCTTTGAGAAACAAGTTCCAGTGGATGCTGTTTTCCAGAAGGATGAGATGATTGATATCATTGGTGTGACCAAGGGTAAGGGTTATGAAGGTGTGGTCACTCGTTGGGGTGTGACTCGTCTTCCCCGTAAGACTCACAGGGGTCTGAGGAAGGTTGCTTGTATTGGTGCCTGGCATCCTGCCCGTGTTTCCTTCACTGTTGCCAGGGCTGGTCAGAATGGATACCATCACCGTACTGAAATGAACAAAAAGGTCTACAAGCTCGGAAAGGCTGGTCAGGAGACTCACACTGCCAGTACTGAATACGACAGGTTAGTTCTTCTACTGGGTTCATTTTAAACGTGTTTCTTACTCTGTAGGTTATATGTCGCATTCTGAATTAATGTTTCGTGAATGAATGTGTGAATCAGGACTGAGAAGGAGATCACTCCTATGGGTGGCTTCCCTCACTATGGTTTGGTGAAGGATGACTATTTGATGATCAAGGGTTGCTGTGTTGGACCTAAGAAGAGGGTTGTGACCCTTCGCCAGACTCTTGTGCCCCAGACCAGCCGTGTTGCCCTTGAGGACATCAAGCTCAAGTTTATCGACACATCTTCCAAGTTTGGCCATGGACGCTTCCAGACCGAGGAAGAGAAGGGCAAGTTTTACAACCGCATTAAGGCTGTTTAGAGAGAGTACTTTTGAAGTTTTGGATTGTTGGAGCTAGTTTTGACTATTATTATATTTTAGCACCCCTCTTTTCTCTTTTGAATGTTGCTTTGTCCGGAAGACTGAGGATTTTGGAATTTTTGGATGTTTCAATATCTAGATTTTTTCCAGAATTTCTTGCTTTGATCCTAATAGTCTCTATTGTCCAACTCTAAAGTGGCTCATGAAGGTATCGTGCGTGTATGAAGGTTAAGTGTGCTTGACGGTGGAAATCACTTTCTGAGTTCTCAGTTGTGTCGGACTGTTATACGTTACCTGCACAAGCAGTACAACCCATACTGCTTTGCGAGGAGTATGAAGTTACTGGTTTGATTATTGAAGATAATTCCGTTTATTTGTGATCCTGTAAAGTGACACTATGCTTGGCCCTCTTGGTTTAGTAGTACAGTGAAACCTCTATAAATTAATACTCGATAAATTAATAACTTCGATAAAATTAATAATTTGTCCAGTCCCAACTTGGGACCAGTGCAAAATTTAACCCCAATCGATAAAATAATAAGATAATAAATTTTTTAAAATCCCAGTGTATATATATTGGTCCCGACGAAACTATAAATTAAAAATTACTAATACATTCCAAATTCTAATATTGGCTAGTGAGAAATGAATCTATAGTCACTTATTTTTTGTTGAACTCCAAGTCTATACTGAGTTCATCTTTAAATCTCCTCATTGCACCTAAGAGTTGGGGCATTGTCTTCTCGTATTGCAAGTTCTGAAGAGTCGTTGCCGCTTGCAATGCTTCTTTCCGAGTGACCGGTTCCAATGCTATTGAATCATCCTCAACATCGTCATCGAACGGGATTAGTATCCGCCAAAATTTCTTCAATGCTTTGAACCTCATAATATTAATTAAAAGAAGGATAAAACTGGTTTGTTTTTAAATAATAGACATTGTAACTAGTACATTGGACTTCAAAATTTAAAGATCATACGTACAATCCCTTTAAATTAATAATTTATTAATTTATCGATATAATAATATCTCGCTAAACTAATAAAATACCCCGGTCCCAACATTATTAATTTATAGAGGTTTTACCTTACCAAGAAAGTGTTTTGAGCTGACGAGAAGGGAAATACATTCATCGTTGTCCTAGCCAACTTTTGTGGAAGCAACACTTGTATGTGGAAGCAACTTTTGTGGAATCAAATTTGATGATGATATTACATTTGTACTTCATTCCCCCTCTAAGTACGTACTACTAGTTATGAGCACGTGCCTTGTGCGTGACATTTTATATGTCACAATTTAAAAGGTTTTATCCATAAAAGTATATGATTAAATAAAACTAATGAGAACTACCATTCCATTTCTTCTCTTTCTCCCCCTTTCTATTTTCTTCTGTTTCGTCTCTTTCCCCCTTCCCTCGTTTGGTAAGTTTTTTGTTGCAAAAATACAATTTTGCCCTCCATGCAATACCCCACCTTTTCATTTCCCAACACATTTTTTACTCTGAAGAAAAACCTTACCCCTTTTTCTTCCCCTACTTTTCATTACTACCGCACAATACATTCTACACATTTGAGAGGATAGATTCAGATGGTTCTAGAGAGAGAGAGAGAGAGAGAGAGAGAGAGAGAAAGAGAGAGAGAGGAAGAAGAAGGGGACGTGAAGAAGGGAACCAACGACGATGAAGGGGACGTTCTCGACGGCGGCGCTGGCGATCTTGATGGCATTCTCGACGGCGGCGATGCTGGTGGGTTTCGACCAAGGTATGCATGTGTTCGTTCTTCTTCTTTTTATGGCATCTGCTCTTTAGATCCGTCATTTTTTACTTTGGATCTGTTATTATCTTAGAGGCGGCAGTGGTGTCGAGGCCGGTGGAAGATCAGGACGCCGGTGGAGGCGTATCTGTGCTCTCCGGTGAGGAGGCATGGCAACGCCGCGGTGGGAGAGACCGGGTCTGTGCTCTCCGGTGGTACTACAGCGAGTGTCTTCTTCATCTTTTCCTCTTCTCGACGACATTATCTCCGGCGGTACCACAGCCAGCGATTTGGGATCCGGAGGCAGCGACGGGGATCTTCTTCTCTTCTTCCTCTTTTTGTGTTTGATTTCATCTTTAACGTCAATGCGTCCTCTGTATTTTCTCAATTTCATCTGTATTTATTTAATTTCTATTTGGATCTGAAATGTAAACTGGGTGGTTCTAGTGGCAAAAGAATTGGCCAAAAGGCAGCGGAAATGTTTTCCACTGCCGAGAAGCACCAACAATTAAGGAGGTGGTGTTTAAGGGTAATAAATTTAATTATACTAATTAATTCCCCCCAAAACCCTGATTTACTTAACAAAAATTCAAAAAAAAAACTTATCTCTCTCTTCCCTTCTGTTCCTCACAGACGAACCCATCTTCATCGTCTTCTTCTTCTTCTTCTTCTTCTTCTTCTTCTTCTTCTTCTTCTTCTTCTTCTTCTTCTTCTTCTTCTTCTTCTTCTTCTTCTTCTTCTTCTTCTTCTTCTTCTTCTTCTTCTTCTTCTTCTTCTTCTTCTTCTTCTTCTTCTTCTTCTTCTTCTTCTTCTTCTTCTTCTTCTTCTTCTTCTTCTTCTTCTTCTTCTTCTTCTTCTTCTTCTTCTTCTTCTTCTTCTTCTTCTTCTTCTTCTTCTTCTTCTTCTTCTTCTTCTTCTTCTTCTTCTTCTTCTTCACAGGCGCCGTCGTCTTCTTCATCTCCGGCGAAGAACCCAGATTCTCTCTCGCTGATTTGTTTGAAATTGATGATTTATGTATGTTTTGAACCTATTTCTATGAAATTGGTATGAAATTGAAGAACAAACAGCAAAACTGGTATAAAATTGGTATGAAATTGGTATGAAATTTAAGAACAAACACCAAAATTTAACCAATATGGGTTGTCGACAAGAGCATGTCGACGGTCGACATTAGTAAGTCGACAAAAAAAGGCCAAAAATTGATGCCCTCCGTCCATGTTGTTTGTGTACTTTTTCAGTCGACTTGTGCTTGTCGACCCCCAATCTGGGTTGTCGACAAGACCCTGTCGACGGTCGACATGTGGAAGTCGATAAAAAGAGCCAAAAAATGATGCTCTCTGTCCCTGCTGTCTTTGAAATTAAAGCATCCAGCAAATACCTTAGAAAACGAAAAAATCATTAAATTAAAGAATCCAAGACCATCAAATTCATGGAATTTAAGAATCTAGCAATAAAAACAACTAATTAATAACTATTAATTCTAAAAAAACTATTAATTCTTCATTCGTTGGACATAACCATCGATCATATGCTAGTTAGCTGCACGTACTCCTTCCACGGGCGGTTACTGCATGCACCAACAAAACAAGATAGATATATGTATATATTAATTTCATGAATTTATAAATATAGCACGTATGTACGTATCTGTGAGGGAAACACATACCTCAATGTACTCGCCGTCGAGCCATTCATTATCATCCGGGAGATTAAGGTAGTTGTCGCAGTGTTTCCGAAGATGTTCATACACGTTCCTAACGAACAAGTAAAAGGACACGGTGGTGTCATCATAGCCCTTGGTCCACTTTGAAAATATCGGTCTCCGTTTCTTCCGTAAACTCTTATAGCACAGTACGCGATAGAGGGGCTGGCCATGGGGTGCCTTACCTAGCGGGATTATGTCTCTCCAGTCCGTTGTTGCATGACCCTTAGTGCCTGCAAAGGGGTTAGTCTTCTTCATGCAATATTCCCAGCTAGACTATCCCTTATACTTCTGTGCTTGGTATTCTCTACACACTCGTAACAATTTTTCCATCCTCTCTTCCCCAGACCACATAGACGAATGGTCAACGCAAATTGGTAGATAACGCATAACCCGACCAGAATCGTGGTGGTTCAGAGTGTCGTGCAAATCTTGTACGTCAGCCGGATAGGTTTCACCCTTCAACCAATTTAACTTCATCGGTCTCCTGCTGGGCTACTTATGCAACCCTGTTGTTCTTTCCCTTCTTCTTTTTCTTCTTGTTTTTCTTCTTATCGTTTATGTGCTTATGTATTTCATCGATCTCCGTGTTCGTCCAAGTGACGATAGGGCGCTTCTTTTTATCGCGACGGGCTTTCATTTTATTGAAATTCACTATGCGACTACCTTCCGCATATGCCTTCTGTATTGCCTCCACCTACATAGAACAACACATAGAGAAGGGTATATAATGTTCTCAACGTGTGAAGGAAAAACAACATGCAAATATTGCCTCTGTTTTGCTATATACTACCTCTGTTTTTACTGAATCTTGGTATATACTGCCTCTGCTTTTACTGAATCTTGGTAATAAGCCAGGGTTTATTGCAGACCAGGAATTCGCTTTATTCATTGAACCCTAGATATGGTTTGAACCCTCAATGCTAACCAAAAACTGAGTCACAAAATCCTTTACAGCTTAGCTTAAGTCCTTTACAATTCTCTATGTCCCGATGATTAAAATCCTCACATTGTTTTGCCAACCACATAACTGGGTCAAAAAGTTCAGAAATCACGGTATAAATAGACCAAGTATCTATGTAGGCACGTGTATTTGCAATACAGAGAGGGTTGTTGAATAAAAAGTTCAGAAATCACCGGCACCAAAGCCTGCAACATGTATCAACTCCAATATAGCACTAATACTTAACACAGTCACTGAAAAGACGGAGGAGCCCTAATACTTAATCAACATTCATCAACATTCATCGATCACAAAGCATGCATATTGTAATATTACATACCTGCCGTTTCAAGCCATTAGGATCGGCCATATCGAGTTTGTGTGCTTGTCGTTGGAGAAGAGACGAGTTTGTGTGCTTGTCGTTGGAGAAGAGACGGAGGACAAGACCACGGTTTGCTTGCAATAGGGTTTATAGAAAACACCACGGTTATATATATGGTTTAGGGTGTTGGAGGCGGTTGGCCCAAACCGTGGTGTTGGAGCCAGTTGGCCATAATTTCGCAGATTTTGTCGACTAATACATGTCAAAAGTCGACTTCTACACGTCAATAGTCGACTCCGGACAAAACACGTCTACGGTCGACCCATACACGTCGATCGTCGATGTGTATGAGTCGACGATAGACAAGCTATGTCGATGGTCGATGTGTTCTAGTCGATAGTAGACATGCTAAGTCGACAGAATGACCAAAACGTGATGAAATCGGGAAACAAACTAATCAAACATCAATCCAACTTCACGAATAGTCTTACAGACATATTAAACATCCATAAAACGTCACCATTAGTCTTACAAACAAATTAAACCATTAAATTCACTACGGTTTGAGATTCGGACAGTCTCTCAATGTCGTGTTCACGATACAACTCTCCGACACTTTCCCCATCAATCCATGACTCTATCAATGTAATGAGACAGTAGGGGAGTTGGAAACACGTACCGAGCTCTTTTCATTGTAGCATCGAATGAAACCGCCACATAATATCCCGGATTAGATCTATCGTAACTTATACCAAGACGGATGGCAAAACCCTTTGACACCATAGTGTTTTGTCCTACGTGCGTATACATACCATCATCACATATCCATTCCCCACGTACCGAGCTCTTTTCATTGCAGCATCGAATGAAACCGCCACATGATCTCCCGGATTAGCCTATCGTAACTTATACCGAGACGGATGGCAAAATCATTTGGCACCATACTGTTTTGTCCCACGTACGTATACATACCATCATCACATCTCCATTCCCCACGTACCGAGCTCTTTTCATTGCAACATCGAATGAAACCGCCACATAATCTCCCGGATTAGCCTATCGTAACTTATACCGAGACGGGTAGCAAAACCCTTTGGCACTATAGTGTTTTGTCCCACGTACGTATACATACCATCATCACATCTCAATTCCCCATAGCATGATAAGACAGCCCTGGAGCCTTGTAGACAATTCTGAAATTATATAAAATTAAACATAGTTAGGGTCCTAGGTCAATAAAATAAATTTTAAGGATGAATCTATTGTGTCGACCTCTATAGGTCGACAGCCGACCTATTCATATCGACAGTTGACCTAGACAAGTAGACAATCGACCAAGCGAAGTCAACTGTCGATTTACCTAAGTCAACAGTTGACGTGCATAGGTCGACACACCCTATTGGCATGTCGACCAGTGCATGTCGACTATCGACTGGTTCAGGTCTACCGTCGACTTAGGGAAGTCGACAGCCGACTCCACTAGGTCGATTCTCGGGCTCTTCAATTCAAACCAGAAGGGTAACCAACCAAGGGTATTTTGGTACTTCAAGTTAAAAGAGGGGTAACTACATAAGGGTATTTCTGTACTTTCATCGATAAGTGAGTTAGTTACATATCTTGGTGCTTTGTTGCAATGGGTTATACCCCCTGTGCTTTGTTACAATTCTTTTCCAATTTACTGCTTATGAGCAATATAACCCGTTCTAGTGGTGGTGGTGGTGGTGTTTGCCGTGTTTGTTGTTATCAAGGAGAGAGAGAGATGGAGGAGAGAGAGACAAAACAGAGGGTAGAACAGAGCAGAGGGGCAACAAAGTCAAATGCCCACTTTTCTTAATTCCCGAGCTTTCTCCAAGAGGGAGAAAGAAAGGAAACAAAGTGGTATAACTCAAAAAGCATAAACATGCAAGACAAAAGGTACTGTAATATTTCAAAGTTGTGGAATAATTTGTTTTTAACCTTTTAATACTCTACTCAGCAAATAAGTTAGAAATGATCGATATAGTTGAGATTCGTAAATTTTTGAAATATTACAGTACTACTATAAAATAGTGTAATCACGTGTAGTTCTAACATTGTGGTCTCTGTAAACCTCGTGACTTATTTTCTAAATAAGTTAATATTTCAATGCGGCTGAGTATTCAGACTTCCAACTTTTGGTATATGATATTTATTTCAATATTTTGTATACAAATATATTTCATGATGCGCGATGACAAAATACATTAAATGGAAATAGTTCCCTCAAATATGAATGAAGTTTTTACGATTCTGTTACTTGATGTACTTGAACAAATATTTCCTGACGTGGTCAACCTGTCTAACTAACTTGTTTTTGGGCGGTAAGCCTGTTAACTGTTAAGTAGGATCTACAGAACCGCTTTGCCTCTAGTATATTTCCAATTTTATCCAAAAAAGTATAGTTATGTGTATATATATGTAGTTTTTCTTTTGAGTTTGAATATGCCTATGCTTTAAATGAATATGCGCATGCAATTTATTGTCAGAATAACTTCTACGTGAGATCAATGCAAGAGCTCGTGAATGGCGGAGGAGTTTTGAATGGGAGAAAGTTCGACCGACACAGAATCCAGACAAAGACCTACGTTCCATACCGTATGTACAAGTGGACAAGGGCAAAATTGAAACGTTTCAAGGTAGTTTTAACGACCTTTTGTGGGATACAGATATCTCTTTTCTCTTTTTCCAAGTATCTTCAACCGGTTTCGTTCTTGACTAACAACAAATTAACCTCGTTTATTTCTGTCATCAATTATGCTCCTCCTGCAGCGGTAGAGCCTATGGATATTGCTACGACCTAGAAGACCGAGGGTACCTTGCTATGGTTGGATTAGCTAGGGGGACAACGATGTTGAGAAAGAGGATAAGGAGTTCGTGACTTTGCTCCCTGCTTTTGAAACGGAAACTGAGGCTGGTAATCTCAAAAAGAGGAACGTTTTTGAGTAGGAAACTGAAACTGAGACTGGTAGGGCAGAAAAACCATTTCATCTTGCTCCCAAAAGAGGCAAACGTTTGAGAAAAAAGATCTAACCGTTCGTAGACGTTTCTTCTTATCTCTGTAGCATGTTTGTAGCGACCGCTAGCAATACATGTATGGCTTGATGAAACTTTTGCTTCGTTTCAAATGGATTGATTAGAGTTTGGAATTTTGAATGATGAAACTTTCGCTAATTAATCTCAAATGTACAGTTTGGAATTGTGTGATGTTAGCAATTGGTGCGCCCATGTGGGGTGCCCAATGCAATTAACACAACCTTATGGGGTTAGTTGCACTAATACATAAACTAGAGGGGTTAGTAGCTAAGGCTCAAACCCTAGGGGTTTATGTGCAAACTTAGG
The DNA here is from genome assembly GCA_023055425.1 of Linanthus parryae. Taxonomy (NCBI): domain Eukaryota; kingdom Viridiplantae; phylum Streptophyta; class Magnoliopsida; order Ericales; family Polemoniaceae; genus Linanthus; species Linanthus parryae. Next base: position 54,760,073 of record JALGPY010000006.1, on the reverse strand, counting down.
AGAAGTTTTGCCTATATAAGGAGGCAGCCTCCTACATATTATATTGGCTATTCCATACAGAAAAGTCTCTCTGTCTAGATTCATACTAGTTGTAGAGAACCCTAGTCTCTCTCCAACTTCATCCAAGGAGGTGGAACGTGGTGTGGAAATCAGTGTTCGTCCTCGAGATTCGCACTCGATTGGTGGGAGCAAGATCAAGGAGTAGGCGCGTGAAAGCAAGCAACAAACCGATCATCCGCTGCACTAAGGAGCTTAGGAAGACAAGGTAAACACATGAATATTCCGCTTTAGTTCATGTTGTTGATCTGAGCATGTTAGATCCTTCCTGCCCTTCATTGGTATCAGAGCCATAGGCTTACTTTTCGTGCCTCGATAAGCGTTCCCGAACCTGTTATTAAAAATCGCGTTTCTGAAATTTCATAACCAGTAGACGAAACCTATATGGTTAGGTAGGGTTTTTCACGAGGATTCCAGATATATAAATTTTATATTTTTTGGATTTACGGTGAATTAGTTATGAATTTTCAAAGTTTCGGAACAGTATTAATCTGGACTGCTAGATCCAATAATTAGAACACGTTTTTCAAAAACTTGTTAAAATTGGATTTTGACCACATAATCGGGATCAGGACGAAGAGACGATCACGGGAAAATTTTCCTCGTCGCGATCGGAGCACGGGAAGGCGGCGCGTGGGCTTCACGCGCCACCGACGCCGCCCCCACGCGCCGCCACGCGCCGCACGCGCCCAAGGGCTGGCGGCGGCTGCTGACGTGGCCCTAGGGCTGACGTGGCGATGACGTGGCAGCCACGTGTCAGCTGACGTGGCAGCTGACGTGGCGATGACGTGGCGGGCTGACGTGGCAGCTGACGTCAGCATAGGTGCTGACGTGGCATGCCACGTGGCATGCTGACGTGGCACATGGCCGACGTCAGCGCGTGGCGGAGGCGGACGCGCCCACGCGCGGCGGCGCGTGAGGGCGCGTGCGGCCTCCTCCCGCCGTCATTTTTCGTCCAGTTTTTTCCTAGGGACTCCAAATTAAATTTCCTATTTTATGGGTATTTTTTCATAATTTTTGGAGCGACGGAAAATTTTAGTAATTTCCAGATTAATTAATTAGTGTTTAGCACACTTCCCGAGGCAGTTTGACGACCTTAAACACACTGTTTTGAGCCCAAATTTTTTCTGGAGACTTAGGTCAATTTTCCCTACGTTTTGCCATAGGTGGTGAGACCCTAAGTGGTAGGGAGCAATTTTCGATCCTTTTAGTTGATTAGATTATTGCTTATTAATTTCCAGTAATTATTGCTTAATTCCGGAAATTTCCAGAAAATTACAGTATGTTTATTATATTGTTATACATGCTGTTGTGGGTTGAATGGATGTGTTTGGTGCATGGATGTGGCATAGATGTTTTATATTTTGGTTTTGGTTTTGGTTTTTGAATATGTAATCAAAATACGGCCTGCGTGTCGTGCCTCTCTATACTCTAGTGTCTTCTCTTCTCATCCACTCGCCTCTATGAGGTTACTTCTTATTAGAAATAAGATAGTTAGTAGAGATTGAAGATTGAAGCTTCAAGAGAGGTGGGCAAACCAAAAGCTATGGCGCAAGGTGCATGGAGCAATTAGACGGTCTAATGGAGCCTCAAGCTTGGAGTCCTCAAGTAGGCGAGATGGCGTGAGATGGAGTTCAGGACTTGCTCAAGAAGTGCTCTCAATAGTGGGAGTGCACCTTAGGGGCCACATCCATTGCATATTTATTTATGCTTGTGCTTGTTTTATGTTATAACTGCGTGTGATTGGATATATATGTTTAACCTCGCATGCTAAAGAACTAAAACAAAAGAGCTCACATGATGACATGATTGAAATTGATAGGAAATCACAAGTGATGAGATTTGATTCCTAGGATATACGCTAGGTTTTGGTGGAGTCCTTGTGAGGAACTATTGAAATTAATCGATGTCACATGTTATTTAGGAGCTAAAACAAAGCTAGTAACTAATATCCACTATGTCTCACGTTTTTTCAGTAATGTCGAAATCATCTAGTCTCATTGCCGATTCTGCTAAAGCTGTTAAGCTTAATGGGGACAACTACGATATGTGGAGCCGTCGTGCTATGTACTACATGCTAGACATAGATTTGTCCGACCATCTCCAGACAGAAAGGGTCGAACCCGTGATGAATGAGGCCCGACCGCTTGTGGAACACGAGCGGGACCTAGCTGCTTTTCATAAGTGGGAAGCAGCGGATAGGAAGGCCTGTTACAATCTTCTATGTATGATGGAAGATGACCTCATCAGGGAGTTCGAAAATTCTGCCACGGCAAAGGAGATGTGGGAATCGATCAAGAGCAAGTATGGATCCACTTCCATCACCAAGCTGCGAGTCTTGAGAATGAGGTTCGACTCATATCGCATGAAGCCTGAGCACACAATGACTCAGCATTTGAGGGCTATGGCCTTCATGATCAGAGAGCTGATTGCAGCCGGTCGTAACTTATCTGATGAAGAGCAAGTACAAGCGGTACTACGCTCTCTGCCACGCTCATGGGATCACATGAAGCGAGACATGACCCATAATGTGGATGTCAAGACGCTTGAAGATGTCAAGCGTCACCTGCTGTTGGAATCTGAGCGGATTGAGGCCGCCAAGTCCAATGGTGAGGTGATGGTGGCGGAGACTCCAAATTCTAAAGCGGACAAGCCACGCAAGAATTGGAAGAAAGCAGATAAGAAAGACAAGGGTAAAGGGAAATCCGTTGGGGGCCCTAAACCCAAGATCAACAAAGGCGCTGGTGGGAAGAAGAGCCGAAGGGTTAGAAACTTGGCAAGGGTCTTGTGCTTCAACTGCCAGAAGAAGGGTCACTTTGCTCGTGATTGCACCGAGCCAAAGGTATACCATAATCCAAACTCTGACTGTTATGTTATAAGTCAAGTTTTTCATTTCTAATTCCGCTAATGAGTGGGTATTGGATTCAGGTGCAAAAGGACGCCTGAGCATGTGATCGAGGCGCGTGCACGGATTATGGAGAATGACAAACGGGCAGTAGAAGGATGCACATGAAGATGAAGCTGGAGCTCATCCTACATGACGTCTTATACGCTCATAGTGCACGCAAGAACTTTGATTTCCGTTTTCTAGACTCTTTAGGATTTGGATTTTAGACTTGTTTTTGAGGGTGGTTTTGCCAAACTGTTTGTTGGCAACTCATGTTTTGGTACTGGTTATATTTCTCGTGGTTTATTTTATTTAGACATTGTTGGTTCTAGCATTGATGATGTTTATGATTCTCGTTCATATATTACATCTTCTAGTGATGATGATGCCACTAGATGGCATGCTAGATTGGGACATATGGGACAGGACAGGATGAACAGGCTGGCCAAGGAAGGCCTACTTGGAGATATGCCCAAGATATCATTACCTGTATGTGAGTCTTGTCTTGCAGGAAAAGCTAAACGCAAACCGTTCGGTAAAGCAGTAAGGGCTACTGAGCCTTTACAACTTATTCATTCTGATGTTTGCGGTCCATTAAATGTTAGAGCTAGACATGGTGCTCGCTATTTCATCACATTCATAGATGATCACACTCGTTTTGGTTATGTGTATTTGATGGCACATAAATCTGAAGCGCTAGGGTGCTTCAGAAAATTTCTGCAAGAGGTAGAGAACCAACTGGACAAAAGAGTTAAGGCTCTTAGGACAGATCGAGGGCGTGAATATCTATCTGAGCAATTTAAGGAGCTCTGTGAGACTAAAGGAATAGTGAGGCAGTTGACTATTCCCTTCACACCGCAGCAAAATGGTGTAGCGGAAAGAAGGAATAGAACACTGTTAGAGATGGTTCGTAGTATGATGGCAAATGCGAATCTGCCTATCTCCTATTGGGGAGATGCATTGATGACTGCCACATACATACTGAACCGTGTGCCCACCAAGTCTGTAGCCACAACCCCTTACGAGATGTGGACCAAAAGGCAACCCGAATTGGGTCACCTTAGGCCATGGGGGTCGGCCGCCTATGTACGTAACGTCTCCCATGTTCATGGGAAATTGGGTGCTAGAGGAAAGAAGTGCATCTTCATACGGTACTCTGAGCACTCTAAGGGTTACGTATTCATAGCGCAACAGCCGGATGGTAGTCTAACAGAGATGGAATCGCGAGATGTAGAATTTCTCGAAAGAGATTTTCCTAGTCAGGGAGAAGCACGTGGAGATGGTATTCTCTACGAAGAGGAGGAACCACTGGATGACACTCAGTTCTCTACAGACCTACAGGGAACAGTCCCTATGGATCTTCAGAACAGTGGGAGTGACTTGCCTAGTGAGCAGCCCATCATATATGATGATGAAGCTGAAGAAGAACCCTCTTTGCGTAGGAGCGCTCGTGGGAGCGTACCCCGTCGACGATTTGACATCGAAGGGGAGGCCATGATGGTCACTACGCAAGAAGATGATGAACCTAGGACATTGTCTGAAGCTCTCTCATCCCCTGACAAGAAAGAATGGAACATTGCTTTACAAGAAGAACTGGAGTCAATGAAAACCAATCATGTTTGGGATTTAGTTGACTTGCCTCCTGGACGAAGGGCCATTGGAAACAAATGGGTTTTCAAGGTCAAAAGGAAGGCAGACGGAAGCGTTGAGAGGCATAAGGCCCGGCTAGTGGCGAAAGGCTACAACCAACAACAGGGTGTGGATTACGAGGAGACGTTCTCACCGGTTGTGAGAATTGCCTCCATTCGTCTTATACTTGCAATAGTGGCTAGCATGGACTTGGAACTACATCAAATGGATGTTAAGACTGCATTTCTCAATGGAGAACTAGATGAGGAGATCTATATGGCTCAACCGGAAGGTTTCGAGAAGAAAGGTCAAGAGCACAAAGTGTGCAAACTGATTAAGTCCATATATGGACTGAAGCAGTCCTCAAGACAGTGGTATTTGAAGTTTCATCAAGACATTGTGGCATATGGCTTCACAATGGTAGATGAAGACCACTGTGTGTATGTCAGACGTTCCGGAAAGAAGTTCATGATACTGTCATTATATGTAGATGACATACTACTAGCCAGCAATGATAAAGGAATGCTCGGAACTACCAAAGGGTGGTTATCCTCTCGTTTTTCAATGAAGGATATTGGAGAAGCGAGTTACATCCTTGGGATAAAGATCCTAAGGAACCGCTCTAAGAGACTTCTTGGCTTGTCTCAAGAGACATACATCAAGAAGATACTTGAACGGTTCCAGATGATGGACTCCAAGCCATTCGAGACTCCCATTGCACATGGCGAGAAACTCAGCCTTGAAATATGTCCCAAGACCCAACACGAGAGAAACCAGATGGCCAAAGTACCCTATGCAAGTGCTGTCGGAAGTTTAATGTACGCAATGATGTGTACAAGGCCCGACATATGTCATGCTGTCGGTTTAGTTAGCAGATATCAGTCTGATCCCGGTGTTAGACACTGGAAGGCTGTTAAGAGGATTCTCCGATATCTCAAAGGGACTAAGGATTACGTGTTAAGCTACCGAGGCTCTGAGCTAAGGCTCATTGGCTACAGTGATGCTGACTGGGGTGGGGACCTAGACGCACGTAAATCGACCTCAGGCTACGTCTTCATGCTGGGTGGAGGAGCCATCACATGGCACAGTAGCAAGCAGACTTGCACTGCCTTATCAACCATGGAAGCTGAATACGTTGCCTGCTCCGCGGCAGCGCAGGAGAGTGTTTGGCTGAAGAGATTTCTGGTCAGCTTAGGAGCGGTTGACGAACCAAGACCAGTAACGCTTCGTTGTGATAGTATGTCGGCCATAGCTTGTGCTAAAGATCCGAAATACCACAGCAAGGCCAAACATATTGAGATAAAGTACCACTTCATTAGGGAAGTAATAGCTAAGGGAGATATCACTCTAGAGCATATTCCTACGAATCAGATGCTAGCTGATCCAATGACCAAGCCTCTTCTTAAGGCTACTTTTGTTGGTCATACTAGGAATATAGGGTTAGGCAAATGGAACTAGATGTCAGACTGATTAAACATTTTGAGACATTGATTGATTGGATATTAGGAATGGATTTGTTTATTTATGCTGCATGTTATTTTGATACGTGTATGATATGTTACATTTCCTGTACTAGCTTAGAGCATGTCACACAGACACTAAGTTGGCTCACTCACACGAGCAACTGCCTTCGCAGTATCCTGGATATGTCTGGGTGTGGCGGAAGATGAGACGGAATCCAGATAAGCGCTGAAGGCCTACGATATGATATGAGATGCCTTCTTCATATGAGCATATGGCCTATGATAAGAGCTTGAAGTCTATCAGTAGTGCTAGGAGCCTGTCAGACGGATCCAAATGTCGCATTGGAAATAAGTTCCAAGATGAGATCGGTTATGGCCAATCAAACATGGTAGCTACCCCGAACCATGTATAGTCTGTGTAGAAGAAGCCAGATGCGAGAGCTGATAATTGATCACAATAGTGTGACATGGCAGCACTCGGGCTGGTGGCCATAAGGGCTACCGGATAGACATCTGCATAGTGGTCCTTTTGAAAGGATAAGACATGCGCTCTCATCAGAGTGTAAACACTATGGCGCATATTTCCCCTTGAATAATGCGCGCTTATGAGTGACCATGAGGTGATGAGTAGAATTAGTCCCTGGGATTCCTCATCGTGTGAGCCTCGTCGATCGTATGAGAATGATCGACACTGTATACCCTTTGTACTTACGTCTGTGTCATGAGGAGACGGGTCGGTGGTGCTACTTTGGCGTGACACCTTACGGCTATGGATGATTCGGCCTTCCGGACACTGCTGGGAAAGCAGCTGAGCCGAATCTGAGTGACACATGTATGTAAGGAAAGATTCTCGTTGCATCGCTCTTTATTATCTTTCATTGGGCCCACCTGCAAGATCTTATGGGATCGTGTAGGATATGAAAATATAAAGGAGATGTGGATTCATTGGAGCATGGCCTTCGGGACAAGGCAGGTGCTCATGATCCACGAGATGACAATCGGAGGAATCTGGGGGATACGAGAGTTACGGAGTGCATTATCACTGTTTTATGTTTTAAGGGTGCCTTCCTGCGCTGGCTATACGAGTTTGGTATGTGGATCTCCCGAGAGGGTGCCTTCCCATGCTGGCTATACGAGTTTGGTGTACGGATCTCCCGAAATGCAGGTACTCTCACCGGTCACACGCCACGGCCACACAATACTCTTTTTGTAGATGATAGAAAGTTGGAGATTGATGGAGACTGGATGAATTGTGCGACCCCACTGTGCGAGTGGGAGATGTTAGCAATTGGTGCGCCCATGTGGGGTGCCCAATGCAATTAACACAACCTTATGGGGTTAGTTGCACTAATACATAAACTAGAGGGGTTAGTAGCTAAGGCTCAAACCCTAGGGGTTTATGTGCAAACTTAGGAGAAGTTTTGCCTATATAAGGAGGCAGCCTCCTACATATTATATTGGCTATTCCATACAGAAAAGTCTCTCTGTCTAGATTCATACTAGTTGTAGAGAACCCTAGTCTCTCTCCAACTTCATCCAAGGAGGTGGAACGTGGTGTGGAAATCAGTGTTCGTCCTCGAGATTCGCACTCGATTGGTGGGAGCAAGATCAAGGAGTAGGCGCGTGAAAGCAAGCAACAAACCGATCATCCGCTGCACTAAGGAGCTTAGGAAGACAAGGTAAACACATGAATATTCCGCTTTAGTTCATGTTGTTGATCTGAGCATGTTAGATCCTTCCTGCCCTTCATGTGAAATCTCCATTTTTCACCAGCTTTTTTCTTGAAACAGTAATAGCCTTGATAGGCATTGAAATGAACTAGTTGGAAAAATGGTTTTCAAATTGTCGGTTTGTACCCGAATTTGAGTTCGGTTTTAACCCGACTATTTTGAGAGTTAACAACACCAATTACACCATCATATAGTGAGTAACTTGGTGATCGTTTCGATAACTCATTCGTCCAAAACCGTTAAAAGATGAAACGGACAACTAGTAACAGTATTCTTTCTTGCACTGTTTCTGTTCCGTAATGTGTTGTTTACAAATTTCGTCTTCAAACAATCTGTTCCATTCGTAACCTTTGTTATCTCAGTTCATACCTTTTGTTAAACAAAAGTTTCTTGGTTCTCCTTGTTTCTACTCAAACAGTTTGTTCCATTTGTTAAAGTACTTCACAGGTTGTTTACAGCATTATAACAGTTTGTCTTCAAACATTTTGTTATATTTTTTTTTATTATATTTGTATTCTGATTTGCATCTATTTTTTTTATTTAGAAATGCCGCACGGACAAACCGAATCAACTACGGCAGCCACAATCAATGCGATGGTGCCCGTTGCTCCGGTCATACCGGTCAATGCACATCCAGCGGATAGACCTGAGAAGTTCTCCGGCAAGGACTTTAAGCGGTGGCAACAAAAGATGTACTTCTACTTAATCACCTGAAGCCTTGCAAGATATCTTTCCGAAGATGCATCTACACTCTCCGAGAATTCAGAAAAGGAGGCGGTACTAGCAAATGTTGTGTGGCATCATTCAGAATTTTTGGCTAGGAACTATGTAATGAATAGTGTAGACAATTAATTGTATAATGTATATTCTGTTGTAAAAACCGCCGAGGAACTCTGGCAATCCCTAGAAAAGAAGTACCAAAACCGAAGACGCGGGGGGCAAGAAGTTCGTAGTAGAAAACTTCTTAGAGTTTATGATGATAGTCAGAAAGAGTATCATGTCTGAAGTCCAAGAATTTCAGTGCTTAATTCATGAAGTCCACGCGGAAAACATGATCTTCCCGGAGGAGTTCCTTGTTGGCGTCATGATACATAAGCTACCTCCGGCGTGGAAAAACTACAAGAACTATCTAAAGCATAAACACAAAGGGATGAGTATGGAGGACTTGATTGTGCGTCTCAGAATCGAGGAAGACAACTGGATTGCGGACGAGAATCCCTCAACTATTCCAAGGTTAATCTTAAGGAGGGCGGTTCGGAACCCAACAAACCCAAGCGAAAGTTCAATGCTCAATACGAAAAGAAGAATAGGTTCATGGGAAAGTGCCACAATTGTGGCAGGATGGGCCACATGATCAAAGACTGCCGAAAGAAGAGCAATAATTCTAACGGAAAGAAGTCTGAAGCTCACTTGGCTGAAGACAAAAACCATGATGAAGGAGGCAACTTTGCGGCAGTCGTTTTGGAAGTGAACCTTACCGATGGAAACCCTAAAGAATGGTGGGTCGGTACCGGCGCCACCGCCACATTTTTTCAGACAAGAGCATGTTCTCTTCGTATGACGATGTTGACACCGAGGAGCAAATTTACATGGAAAGTTCAAGGACGTCCGCAGTCAAAGGAAAAGGCGCGGTAATTCTCAAGATGACCTCCGGCAAGAAGCTCGTACTAAATGAAGTTCTCCATGTCCCGGATATTAGGAAGACCTTAGTCTCTGGTTCGGTTCTTAGCAAGAAAGGGTTCAAACTAGTTTTTGAGTCCGACAAATGTGTTGTAACCAAGAGAGGAGAGTACGTGGGTAGGGGGTACTTGAAAGATGTGATGTTCAAACTCAATGTAATGGTTATCTCAGTTATTAATAAGAAAACAGCTATTAACAACTTGCTTGAGTCGTCCAATTCTTTTTCTTCTTCTTGTTTATGGCTTGGAAGACGTGGTCACGTTAACTACGAATAACTTCGAAAAATTAATGAATTTGGACCATCTTCCAAAAATCGAAATTATTTTAATTAAAAAATGTCAAATTTGCTTTGAGGCAAAATTAACGAGGCAAACTCTTAAACCTATTGGTTTAAAACGGCTAGTTCGCTTGAATTAATTTATACGGACATATGTGATTTAAAGTTTGTGCCAACAAGGGGCGGAAATATATATTTCGTTACGTTTATCGACGACTGCACAAAGTATTGCTATGTTCACTTATTACATAGTCGAGATGAAGGTTTAGAAGCTTTTAAACAATATAAAGCGGAGGTAGAAAACCAATTAAGCAAAAAGATTAAAATCCTAACCGAGGAGAAGAACATGATTCTCCCTTTGCAGAAATTTGTGTCCAAAGTGGAATACACCAATTTTCAGCACCTTACACACCCCCAACAAACCGGTGTGGCTGAAAGGAAGAATAGAACTTTGAAAGAAAAGTTAAATGCATTACTTCTAAGTTCTGGTTTGCCCCAAAATATGTGGGGGGAAGCGTTACTTAGTGCCAATTATATTCTCAATAGATTACCCAAAAAAAGGCTGATAAAACTCCATATGAATAATGAAAAGGACGAACACCCTCTTACAAACATCTATGATTTTGGGGATGTCTCGCTTAAGTGGCTTCACCACTTCCTAAGAAAGTAAAACTGGGTCCCAAGACAGTCGATTGCATCTTCATTGAAAATGCTCTGAGTAGTAGTGCATATCGATTTCAGGTTCATGAACCGGAAACACCTGATATTCACGAAAATACGATTATTGAATCATCAAACTCATCTTTATTTGAAGATATTTTTTCTTACAAAGTAAAGATGACGCCTAAAAGGGAAAAAGAGGCATACAACTCTACATTTGAAGACGACCAAGATGAAGAGCCAAGGAGGAGTAAGAGACAAAAGACCAAAAAGTCTTTCGGACCTGATTTCCTTACATACATGCTCGAAAATGATCCAATTTCCTACAAGGAAGCGGTGGAAAGTATGGACGCTTCTTATTGGAAAAAAGCCGTTAAAAGCGAGATAGAATCAATATTGCACAATAATACGTGGGAATTAGTGGACCTACCTCAAGGTTGGAAACCTCTAGGTTACAAGTGGTTTTTAAACTAAAATTGAAACCGGATGGATCCATCGACAAAAGTAAGGCGAGGATAGTCGCCAAGGGTTAGTAACAAAAGGAAGGATTAGATTTCTTCGATGCATATTCTCCGGTAACGAGGATCACATCCATTCGTATGTTAATTGCTATTTCGGCAATCTTTAATCTTGAAATCCATCAAATGGATGTCAAGACTGTGTTTCTTAACGGAGAATTAGACAAAGAAATCTACATGGAAAAATCTGAAGGATTCTGAGTTCCAAGAAATGATGAAAAATATTGTCGATTAAAGACATCCCTATACGAATTAAAGCAGACTCCCAAACAATGGCATGAAAAGTTCAACAGGGTTATGACAACCAATGGTTGTAGAACAAACGACTGTGACAAATGTGTATATTCTAAAACCGTCAACAATGGATGTGTCATAATATGTCTCTGTGTAGACGATATGTTAATTCTCGGAAGTAACGAGACGATAATTCGTGCCACCAAAAATTTGTTCTACACAACCTTCAATATGAAGGATTTAGGGGAGGCCGATGTTATACTAGAATAAAAACTTCTAGAACTCCAAATGGCTATGCGCTAAGTCAGTCGCACTATATCGAGAAAGTTCTCAAAAAGTTTGACCAAACTAACAACAAGCCAGTTAAGACACCAGTTGATGTAAGCATGCATCTCGTCAAAAATCGTGGCTCGGTTATTAAGCAGTTAGAGTGTGCTCAAATAATAGGAAGTCTTATGTACATTATGAATTGTATAAGATCGGACATCACACAAGACGTTGGAAAACTTAGTCGTATCACCACTAACCCTGGAAAGGATCAGCGGACAGCTATAATTCGAGTATTAAGGTACCTACGATACACTAATGATCTAGGATTACAATATTCCAACTATCCTGCAGTATTGGATGGGTATTCCGATGCAAATTGGATATCTGATACAAAAGATTTCAAATCAACAAGTGGTCATGTATTTACCCTCGCAAGAGCGGCAATATGTTGGAAGTCCTCAAAGCAGACGTCCATTGCAAGGTCTACTATGGAATCAGAATTCATAGTGTTAGACAAGGCAGGGGAATAAGCTGACTAGCTTTGCCATTTCCTCGAGGATATTCCAATATGGCCAAAGCATGTGCCGTCTATTTGCATTCATTGTGACAGTCTATCCGCAATAGGCAAGGCACAAAAAAAGTATATACAATGGTAAGTCACGACATATGCGTCGAAGGCATAATACCATAAGGCAACTTCTATCACAAGGAATTATATCGATCGATTATGTGAGGTCTAAAAAAAATTTAGCGGATCCGAGGACCGAAGGTCTATCGAAAGAATTAGTTGCAAGTTCGTCAAGGGGAATGGGGCTAATTCCATCTCGTAAAGAGTTGCACAATAGCGGAAAACCTATCTTAGGAGATTGGATATCCCAATAACTAGGTTCAAAAGGGACAACCTAACTATCTGTGCAAATTAAAAGTCACTCAACAAAGAAACTATGTTTCTATCTCATTCCTAGAGCGACGAGTGATAGGACCAGGGTAAGATATGCTTTGAGTGAGGTCACATATTAAGTCGAGTAGGAATGGATACCGTCAAATGTATCTAACATATGTGAGTAGGAACTGGGGCTGGTTCTAGGAGGATGACATGCATACTCCTCTAAGACTACTCATGAAACCAGATATCAGCGTCTCAAGGCCAAAATGAGCTTAACCATGCGAACAAACGTTGCTACTGTATTAATTGTGTGGTTACTATCGACAAGGCATACACCACGGCAAGGCAGTTCAAAGCGCTTTGCATACCTATCAAGCCAGTATACCCTACAATATCTCACTAATGGAAAAGTTCATGGCCTATGGCTACTCTTCTTTAAGAAATTAATTGCCAACAATGAGAATTGGATTCACCATACTGATTTGATCTTTCGTCTTCAACGCTGATTGGTCATTCATGTGGGGATTGTTGGAAAAATGGTTTTCCAATTGTCGGTCTGTACCCGACTTTGAGCTCGATTTTAACTCGACTCATTTGAGAGTTAACAACACTAATTACACCATCATATAGGGGGTAACTTGGTGATCGTTTTGATAACTCATTCGTCGAAAACCATTAAGAGATAAATGCTCAATAAGCTGTTGAAGTTAGGGAGTTTATGTTTGGGTTATGTTCTCAAAAGAAATCATCCCACATCATGTGGAAGAGAGAGATTGAAGTGTTTATATACTGACTATAAGGGCATGCCCTTAGGGTGAAGCACATTTTGTGCAGGACGGAGGCCTAGCCATGGTCTGAACCACCACGCGTGCTCGCCACCATCCGACCGGCTCGGGTTCGGGCACGGGTCGGGTCGTGGTGTGGGAAACAATCTTCTTATCCCACAAAATTTAACAGAAAGTAAACCCAACCCGGTCTATTAACTCTGTTAACAAACTAACTGTTTTATGAACAGTTACAACAGTTCTGAACGGTTATGTCCCTTCTGTGTCCCCATTCAGTGCCTACAAAAAGGCAGCCTCTCCTTCCAGTATGTCATTCCGGATTCTAAGAGTTAGCATTCAAACTCTTCACTGATTATCCCCTCTCGTCAGCGAAGTTTCATTCGCCGTGTGTTGCAGTCCCGTACTACTCTGCAAAATAGGAAGAACTTCTATTCTGAGGAACAGTTCGCCACTGCAAGAACCCGAAGGCACGTACAGTGGGCGGGGAATATCGTCTTACGGAGATCGTCAATGTACGAAGCTGCTCTTCAACATCTTGTGTCAGCATTCAACATATTATCGATCCGTAAGTTGATTTCTTTAATCTACATACTGCTTTCCTAGATAAGAACAAATCTGGTCATACTCTAATAACACTAGTGTCTAGTTATTTTGTAACTTCCATGTGGCCTTTAAGATATGCACTGAATTGTGGAAGTACGATAGGCCAAAATCATAACCATGTGATATGAGTTCGAAATACAACTACACAAACCTTCCCTGAAGATATATTGTCATCTTCATACCGTTTGGTGCTGTTTGTTCTGATTTCGAAAATAGATAGTGCGTCTCAATATGACGAATCGCAACTATATTGATCATGAAACAAAAGAAAAAAATATATAAAACATTCTCTAAAATGTTAAGTCCAATTATTAGATGCAACATCAATAAAATCTTCAACCACTCAACCAAGTGAAAATGGAAGGCAAATACCATAGTAAGAATAAATGTGCAACTTCCAACTACATATCGTCAAATACTTGTATTGACAATGTGGTCTAGTGAGATCTATATGTTGCAAAATAATGGTGAGATTAAATCAAAATGACATTTTAAGAGTTGTAATTGATGGATTTTATTTATGCTGATGAGTAGTCACATGGAATCATAAATTCTTAGAACGTTCAAATGAAATGATAACTGATTTACTTTTCTTTCACTGAAATGGGCAATACATTTGTGGCTTTTCATTATATTTAATGGTTCGATAGATAGTAAATATTGATTCTATTCAAGGGTATTCATGAAACAATGAAAAGTGTAGAAAACAAAATTATGAGAAAACGCTTCAAAGTGTTTAACTTTGAGAGATGTAATAGGGTCAGCACAGATGCAATGTGGCGTTTTAGAAAGCAACTCTGTCGAAAGTGCTGTGAGAAAGTTGCTATTTTATTTTATTTGTAGTGTTTGGTAATTACTGTTGTCAAATTGTTGTAAGTATCGAGATGAAAACACCAGACATGGTAGATTTTTATTGCAATTAGACATGTAATTTTGAAGTTATTGTTATGCTATGGATCAAAAAAGTTTATTAATAAAATTATTAAAAAGCAGGTTCAGAAAAGCAACACCTCACCAGTGGGAAAGCAGTTGTTGTCCAGAAGATAGATAAAACAATTTACAAAACACGTCAACAACACCTTTTGACATTAACGAGAAGCGTTCTACAAAGCAAAAGCATTATCAAACGTGCTCTTGGAGGTGTTTAACTCTAAAAATCTTCATTTCATACTAGTAGAGAAGACGACCACCACGTCCAGATCGACCGCCGTAGGAGAAGAAGGCGGTGGGATGAGTGGTCTCAGACTGAGAGATCTGTGATTCCAGCATCTGCTCCTTCGCCTTAAGTAATACATGTAGCTCCTCGAAAGAGATCGGAGTAGAGTGAGTTCGGATCGAAGACCGGAAGGAGTTATATTCCGCTGAGAGACCGTTTAGAGCGTACATAAGCATGTCCTCATCTTCAATCAACACAGAGGACACGTCGAGGCGGTTGCGGAGGGAGGTAAGCTTATGCATGTAGAGATCAATGGAGTCAGATATATTTTTAGTGGTCTGGAGATCCGATTTCAATTGGAGGATGTTGGATCTGGTGAGCGATGCGCAGCGGCTTTCGCGGGTTAGCCAGGCGGCGCGTGAAGTGGGTGAACTGATGACTTGAGTAAAAGCGCCGATAGAGAGAGAGGTGTTGCGAATCGCAGAGACCGCCCGGTCTTGCAAAACCCACGAAGAGACGGCTGGATTAGGGACTACACCGTCACTGAGGGAAGAAACTCTAGTGGACACACATTAGTGCTATCGAGAAAGCCAAAAAGAGAGTGTGTCCGAAAAATGGTTTGAATCTGGTGTTTCCAGAGAAAAAAATTGGAGCTATCAAGTTCAAAAGGTATGAGATTGTGTATATTTGCAAGTAAGTATACCGGTGGTTGAGTCGGAGATGTGGGTAAGAGCGGCATAGGCTCTGATACCATGAAAGCTTTCTCAATGATTCATGAAGTGCAGAAGAACAAAGGTAGAACCAAGAAAGAAGACGAAGAGGAGAAACAATATTTACATTCGATTAATCTAGAAAGATGGAGAGGCGGAGAGTAATTATACATGGCAATCAAAGAGCCGTTGGATCAAGACAGGAGATCAAACGGCTATAATGAAACGGCTAGAAAAACCGAATGGACATAAGAGGTAACTGGGCTGAGAACCTATTGGGCTTTATAACACAGCCCATTGAACAACAATCTAATAGAACCCAAAGAATAAAGGCAGCAACAGAAGCCCAAAAGGATAAGTGGGCTAATAATTCTAACCTTGCAATTTATTAGCTTTCTCTTCATCTTGTGAAGTGCAAAGCCTTGAACAGTATATGGGCTAACCGTTGAATTGAGGATGTGTGAAGGGATAATACAAGTCTAAGAAGAAGACTTCCAGGAAAAAAATGAACTGCTCTCTATTATTACTTCTTAATAAAGAAGATGGGAAGTTACAACTTTTCTCAGTTTTGTCATAGTTGAGAATGGTTCCTACCTCCTTCCAACTACAAACAATACCGCTACCACTTCAAAAACAGCAGCTACTTACTCACACTAACTATACCTCCCTATATAATTCTATTATCAAATTAACAGCTGACAGTATCAAACTACTGTTATTATTGTCTGTTGCTCCTCTTATTTCTTCTTTCTTTGCTGACACAAAAATCCAGAGAGAGACAAAATACGAGCGGAGCAGGCATCTATAACAAACTCACATTTTAAAACCCAAAGTTGAGCGCATGCTTCTTAGGTAGCAGCAGCTGCCTGAACCACCTGACCATCAGTTCTGAATTCCCAACTGCGCCCGCGACCACGGCCCCTGCCACGTCCTCGTCCACGCCCACGACCTGTAATAATAGACAGGCGTGTTTGGTGAATAAACTGAATAGACAGACGAACAGATATCTTAGGGCTAGTTTGAGAATGCTATAGAAGCTGATGTGAATTTTAGATAAAATGTTTTTTTTGGTAAATATGACGTGAAAGCTACGGTAAAATACTAATATAACGATTTTGTGATTGGTAAAATCAACTGTGAACCTCCTCCGAGAGATTAAAATGACAAAAATATATATGGTATGTATAAGTTCGGGTAAGATAAATATTTAAAATTTTAAAGCATGTTCCGGAAAAGCATCTCCCCCCTTGCTTCCTGAAAACTGCAGCGAGACAGCGAAAAAAAACTGTCCAAAAAATTGACTTTTTTTTACCAGAAGCAGTTGTGCTACCAGCAGAAGCATTCCCACACTGGCCCTTAGTAGTTGAACATCAAGAAATCATTTGTTTTAAAAAGTGTGTGCTAGCTTACCGCGACCTTGGGGAGGTGCCCCTTTGCCACCATACTCGTTGTACATACCCAATTCTTGTTGCCTATCCCCACCACTGTAGCCTCTACCACGTCCACGATAACCTCGCCCTCTTCCCCCCCTAGTTCCACCACGACCTCTTCCACCATTCCCACGCCCACCGTCATAACCATCATTTGCATTGTACTCTGCCACGCCGTTATTACCATACCCTGTAGAAAGAGTATAGCACATAGTCATTATACTTCATGGACAATCAGAATTAATCAGACTTTAGTCATGAGGCAAAACAAGGTCAGATTCCCAAATACTGTATCTTAAAAGAGAAGCTTCATTGCTACAATTAAAATATAACTCACACTTCTGCTTCGACTTATTCAAACCTCAAACGACAACTTTTATTATAAAAAGAAATAGATAGACAACTATTTTTCAAACAGTCCAATTGTAGTTGTAGGTTCTAGGATACAACATAACATAAGGGCAGAATTCTCAAAAGAGAAGAAGACAACTTTATCACCAACAAGCAATTTCAGTTGCTTGGCAAGATGTTTCCTAAGAGCATGCCCCCCTCACTAGCCACCGGGGCACGAGTTGGGCACTCCAGTGCCCCAGGGCCCCTCCATCACCCCTCTCCCACACGGGCATAAACCTGTGCCAAAAACGCTGAAAATACCCTTTTTAAAAATTGCGTAACTTTCTGAGCAAGCTGTGATAGCAAAAGCTCGGACAAGCCCATTTTGCAGCTTACTTGATATGGCTCTATCGGCTTCCAGGTTCAGATGGGAAGCATAAGCCCATAAAAGCACTTGTAATTTTTAATTAAAAACATTTAACAAGAAAAGCAAATTTAAAATATCCATTAGTCCTAGGGCACACTTAAGTCAGACAATTCTTGTTTAGGTGTAGGAAATATCATTTTTGTAGAATAATTGCACTACGGCTAGGCTGAATACTTTTTCTTCTCCATAAAAACTTCGCTCTGGTTGAGCAAATTCAGTATCTAACTGAAACTTTCATATGTTGAAGGGAAAGAATTTATACTGCAGCTAACCAGGACGAGATTCTCTAATATTTAGGACTTCTACTTTCTTATCTTTCTTCAATTAGAGTTAGATAAAGTTTGATGCTAATGTTGAAATTCCTCACTTGCCCAGTCAATACTAAGATCTACCCACGATAGGAAATTGGGGAGGCACAGTCATATGCCCTTATATGAACATGTTTGATTGGAAATTTTAGACTGCTTTGTGAAGAAATGAATTCTTATAAGAACATTTTTCATTGGAAATTTTGTATATTTTATTTTTTAGGGTACACACACACACTACACACATCGTATGGAATTTAATGATTATTCATTTCTAATTAAGGCATCGCAAGATAAGGTCTGAAGAAATTGATATTTTCGAAGAAGTTGATCAATTAGAGGAAGATATGCAAGGATTAACGAATGTCATTTCTAATTTACACAACAGAAATGTGATGGACGTCAAACATCTTTTAAACTATCATTAAGATAATGATGTAGTTATAAAATTGCATTCAGACGAAGAAAAAATCGAGTCCATTGTTCCGTACTAAATAACGAGAATGATCCAGAACCAGATGATAGTGGTGTCACACCAAATGTGTCATCAAAAGAAGCCTTTCTAACAGTAATAACCCTACGAAACTACTTCTTACAACCCTGAGTTTAGTTTGCACCAGAAAAGGCAAGGATGTTGCATTTTGGTGGAAGGAAACAGCAAACAACTTTAGACTGCTTTTGTGAAGAGATGAATTCTTATATGAAATTTTTTGATTGGAATTTTTTATTTTTTAGGGTATATATATATACACACACACACACACACACACACACACACACACACACACACACACACTACACACATTGTATGGAATTTAATGAGTATTCATTTCTATTTACATGGTATCTTTAAGGATACAAAAAAGATTATTCGCTACTGGATTTAGCGAGGTTATTTATTAGCTTCTTTGCCCAAGTCGGGACCGGAGAAAATTATTCATTTGGCGAGGTTATTTGTTTACCAAAGACTTATTTATCAAGGTTTTACGGTAGATAGGACATGTAAAATCAGTAAAAAAAAAAAGAAATTAATTTTCATCCAAAAATAAATAAATAAATGAATTTCATATAGGCACCATGTGGTTTATTTGTATATGCAATAGCAAGGACCATAGTGTCAAATTTGTTACCTCGACCTCTTCCTCTGCCTCGCCCCCGACCACGACGGCCTCTCCCGCGCATATTAGGTGGCGAGCCATCTGATGCCACAAGAACACCCTCGTTCATAATTGTATAAAGAAAGGGATGTAAACGGGTACAAATTTACTGATATACCTCCTTCGTGATCATAGTCATTCCATGGTTTCACTTGATCAACTGGAATAGGTGGTTGGTACCTGCATTTCAATTGAAGAATGATTACTAGCTCAAATATATAATCACTTACTTTACCCACCACTCCTGCTAGATTTCTGAGGATTTTAATTATAGAACAGCCTCTGAGAATGGAACAGTCATGCACAAACAACAAAGTATGATGCAAACAAAGTGCTGCATAGCTCAAGAGTGGTGCAGGGCATCACAAGCACACATGGTAATTCTTGTGGATCTGGTTGCTGGGGACCTCCGTGATGAGCTTTAATGATTAACTTACGTAAGTATTCATTTGTGGCATGTGATGGAGACGTAATATAGCTTAAAGATAAGCACAGCGGATTCAGTTAATGAAATATCAGTATGGTACATTAGCTTTTCATTATACAATGGAGGTAGAGACAACAAAAACAACTAAAAGGTTTGTTGATCTGAACTCTAAAGTCGCGCTGGAATATGATTGCCTACAGAACTTTCTAGTCAAAATGGTTCTGCAACAAGACTAATTATGACATTCAAGGGGAGCTTTAAGCAAACTACGGATTTATGTGCAGGAAACCAGACTTCTCACACGATGACTTGAGTTGCACAAAATTAAATGTGCATATATGTAGTATAATAGTATAATTTACCCTGCTGAAGATGTTTCAAGCTCCTTCTTAGACAATGTAATTGTTATCACTGATACATGGCGAGTAGTTTCTAGGCTGCAGAAAAACATTATATCAGTCTGAAAACAAAAAGAAAGGCCTCAAAAGAAAAGATAAAAAGAAAGGAAATGGCAATAGACTTGAGAAACCACTTTGAAAATCTACAAGATGTCAAGTTTCTTACCGCAGAAGACCTTCTTCTAGTGGTTCCCATGTATCGGTAATATCTGTTGAACCGATTGATGTGTTCTGATGGAGATCAGCAATCCTTCTCTGGTACATAAAGACTTTTTAAGAGGATGCAGTACACCCATAAGAGAATCATGTACAAATTTGTAGGGGAAAGGATCGATATTGTATGTCGATCTACAAACCATTTATAAGAAGAGATCTCAAGGGAAATTTTCAGATAGAGGCATTAATCAATACAAAACCTTAATCAATTCAGCAATCATCACAGTTTTGTTAATTGCTCTGCCCATAGCCTTCAGAGCAATTTCTTGAGACCCCTTCTCCTGCAAAAGCACAACATAAAAGAGTTAAAATAAAGAGATGACATTTTTCTTGGTATTTTTGGATGAGTCGAGATCCATGGCCAATGAGATAATCAATCACAAAAAAACTACAGAACTGTTGATGGGTAATCCTAGATCCAGGGTGCGTCATATTTTAGACTTCTCAATCCATCCAAATATTTTTAGATTTCCTCTCAAGAGATGAAGCTCTTATGAGCAGTCACCGTGTAGAAATCTTCAGAACGCAATATGGGCGGTAATTACATATTTTAGGGACAATCAGACAGAAGAATCGTCATTTCAGTGAACGGACTCATGGAAAATTGGAAATTGTCGTCTCATTTGACCTCAATTCCTTTCTTCTACCTTCACCGCACTTCAAATCACTGAATAATGCAATTCAACAAAAAAGCAACCACCTCATGCATATCATACAACAAAACAATCATGAAACTTCAAACATTGTGGATTACACCACCACCGATACAGCAAAACAATTATGTACTAACACCATTGGCATATCATAAAACATATCCTCCCCACGCCCAATTATGTCGTGCTAACTTGTAATTTCTTCTGAAATTGTATAACAAATGTACTTTTTCTTCTTCAGAGTTAGTTATAGGAGCACAATCACAATCGCCACAATTACTAACCTGGAGAAGAGTGGTGGCGTAAGTAATGTAGTTCCTCATCCTTCCCTGAGTGGTTATTCGAATCTCATTCTCGTTAATTGGCGTCTCCGGCTTCGGCTTCTCGACTCTCTGGTAGCGATCCATCTACACAAACAAAGGGACAAAATCAGAGCGAAGAAGATGATGATGCACGAAACCAAATCTGATGCAATTGGTGCGAAATGGCGATACCGTTACGAAGAAAGTATCAGCAATGGAAGAAGGCAGAGAAACACCCGCTCTGTCTCTGTGACTGGACCTCTTCTCACTCTCTCTACAATTTTGTTTATGCTCAGAGAGGAGGTGTTTGTTCGCGTGAGCCCTCCTTTTATTTCCCTAATAAATCTCTGTTAAATATACAGTGCAGGGAATGATGGCGTGGATAATAAGAAACTGATGCGGTCGTGTTGCCTTGTAGACAGGCGGATTGTTCTCATCTTTGTACTACCCGGTAAAACTTACAATGCTGAAAATAGTAAATTTAAAAAAAAAAAAAAAAAAAAGTGAATGGTATACACGAGCATAGTTGTAAATTCCGTTCCGGCCGCAGTACCGTTTTGCCCATGTAGGTCGGAATGATCCGGAATTCGGACGGAATGGTGATCCGTTCCGTATTTAATATACTTTTTACTATTATATATATATATATATATATATATATACATATATACATAATATATAAAAAATTAGCGATGTTTATAGGGACATCGAAAACATAATTTTTTCAATGTTGATTTTCCAATATATATTCACATAGTACGAATTATATTATTTTATCTATGTAAATATGGGATTTTAAACTTTTAAAAGAAGATCTTATCTTAAAATTGGTAAAACAACACACACAATTATACACATGTAATTTATAATATTTACATTTTGAACATTTAACACCATAATTGATTGTGTGTTTAATTAATAGCATTTGAGTTCAAAATGTCAAGATATCAATAAATCAAATAATACAGTTAAAGTATTCTAAGTATATAAAAACATGTATCGATCCACAAGCATGTCTTTAGTCGAGCGGATAAAACCTTATCAAACACAGAGGGTGGTCCGGGTTAAAATCCTAGGAATCACAATTTTCGAATTTCTGAAAATACATAATGGAGTGTTATGGATCCGGAGCGGAATGGTCCGGAATTTGCCCGAAATCGCCTGAACGCCCCGGAATTCTCCGGAAAGGACCGGAATTATCATTGGTACAGATTGGTAGCATATCCGTCCCGTTTTGCCTTCAAAACGGAACGTTCCGGTCATTCCAGAACGAAACGAAATGAAATTTACAACTGTAATATTCCGTCCCACATCGAGGTATTGTGGATTGATATTGTGGATTATATGTATACCTATTTTTTGAGGAAATAGAAGAATTTTATAAATCAAACCAAAAAGGAATAGAACCAGTTTACATCATTTTTAACTAGCTTGATAACCACAACGTTTCTGTTCCGTCCCAAGCGTTACCCTCGGGAAGTTAGGACGCGTGCACGGCCATTGAGTGCGCCACGTTATTGAATTCTCGTCCACATACGTGGAACCTTATCTTCGGATTCTGTGAGGCTAAGTTGACCGCTTCTTTCTTCATTTCTCTCTATCCACTCAATGCTCTGCTTCCTTCACCTTTCCTCTCTCTCTCTCTCAATCTCCTGTAGAAGCAGGCTAATGGAGATTTCTTCTTCTTTGCATGTCATGTCAAATCTGAGAGCTTCAATACACGCTAGTGCCTCTGCCTCCATCGCATTTTCACACTTCCCAGTTCGTTTCGCCATTCCAAAGATGCATTGACCCTCTCTGGTTCTAGCCACAACTCCAGCCGTGCCTTCCTTTGATTGAGGAGACCACCCTCCATCAAAGTGGATATATATTTCTGCTTTCGGGGCTCTGCATGACTGGTTTTGCAAGTTAAGTACTCCTCCTTCCCTTAACTGTTGGTCTTCGTGCTTTTTTTGTATTAGATCTAACAGATCCTCCATCGAAGCGTTGGGGTTAGAGAACAATTTCTTGTTCCTAAACTGCCAGATACCCCAGAGCACTATAAAGAACTTGATAGCTTCTTCTTCTTTACTATAAATCATCTTTTTTGTGGATGAGGTCTTTAATATTTGTTGTTTCTCCTTGCAGCGAAGCAAATCCCATTGTATCGGCCCAAATTGACCTGGTGATTCTACAATCCACAAAAATATGGTCACAAGTTTCCGGGTGGTTGCTGCAGAGCTTGCAAGTATCATCGAATTTGATGCCTCTTTTCCTGAGCTCAGTGGCGACTTGGATTGCACCTTGTGTAATTATCCAAACCAGATGAGTGATTTTCTTCTCCATCTTTAGCTTCCAAAGCTTCTTGTATCCATTTTGTGTTCCACCCAAGCTTTCTCCTTTGTTCTCAGTTCTTCTTTTGTCCTCAAATGCAGCGATGTACCCAGATTTTACCGTGTACTCACCGGATTCGGTGTGATGCCATCTCCATCTGTCATCCGTGCTTTCAGTGGGGAGTCTGATGGTTTTTATTTCTTCCACATCAAACCCATCGAGGTAAAGATCTAATTTCTGGATGTCCCATTCTCTTGTTTCCTTGTTTATTAGATATGCTACTCTGAGATTGCTGAGGCCGTCATTTTTTGTTACCAGTTTGAATGTATGTTCCCTGCTGAGCCAAGGATCTGTCAACCTGATGATTTCGCCGTTACCAACTTGCCATCTCATGCCCTTCTCTATTAATTTTCTTCCGTGGATGATGCTTCTCCAAGCGAAACTAGGTCCATTCCCTTCCTCCGCACTCCAAATCATTTTATTTGCAAAATATTTCGCTTTTAGGACTCTAGCCATAAGAGATGATTGATTTTGATGTAAGTGCCACACTTGCTTTGCTAGCATCGCTTGGTTGAACACTTTGAAGTCCCTCGTAGCTAGTCCCCCCTTCTCTAGTGGATCTTGTATTTTCCTCCACCGAACCCAAGCTATTCCCCTGTCTCTTTGATTGTTCTCCACCAAAATTGTCGAATTTTAGCTTCAATTTTATCACAAATATTGTCTAGTAACTTGAAACACGCCGTAGCATAGCATGGGACCGCGTTTGCAACAGCCTTGATAAGGATCTCTCTACCTCCTATAGATAACATTTTTTCTTTCCATCCTTTGAGCCTGCTAATAATTCTGTCTATTATGTAAGCAAAAGTTATTGATTTTTGCTTACCAATAGTTGTTGGTAACCCCATGTACTGATCGTGCTTTATTGTTTCAGGCACTCCACATTGCTGCTTTATCTCCTCTTTGACGGTTGTGGGCACGTTTGGAGAGAAGAACACTGCTGACTTTGCTGCATTTATTGCTTGCCCCGAGGCTTTTCCATATTCATCCAAAATTTGTTGTAAATATGTAATCTCCTGTAAAGTAGCATGTAGGAAAAATATAGAATCGTCAGCGAAAAACAAATGGGAAACCACTGGTCCTCCCCGAGAGGCTGTCACGGCCTTAATGTTGCCCTCCTAACTGCCGCCGTGACAGCCCTCAACAACATCTCGCCACATATCACAAACAAGTATGAGGACAATGGGCACCCTTTTCTTATCCCCCTTTCCGGGACAACTCTCCCGGAAACTTCACCGTCTCTAATGAAAGCATAAGTAACTGTGGATACGCAACGATAGACAAGATTAATAAATTTAGGGCTGAAACCCAAATAATCGAGCGCATTTAAGAGGAAGTTCCACTCTACCCTATCGTAGGCTTTAGCCATGTCAACTTTTAGGGCCATAGCTCCTATCTTCCCCTTCTTTTTAGTTTTGATAGAGTGGATTACCTCAAAATCCGTGATGATATTATCTGTGATAAGCCTTCCCGGGACAAAGGCGCTTTGATTATCACTAATTAGGTTTCCCAACACTGCTTTCAATCTATTCGCCATCACCTTTGCGACTATCTTGTAAATCACCGAACATAGGCTGATTGGACGCTAATCCACTGCTTTTCTCGGCTGCTTAGTCTTTGGAATCAAGGCCAGAATGGTTCTGTTAAAGTCTCCCAGTTCTTCACCTTCATTTAAAATTCTTAGGAAAGCCTTTGTCGTTTCCTCCCCAACAATGGGTCAATTCTGCTGGTAGAACCCCGCTGTAAAGCCGTCTATACCAGGTGCCTTGTCCGGCCCCATTTGGAACAGCGCAATTTTTATTTCCTCTTCTGTGTAGTCCAGATCCATTTTACTCGCCTCCTCCACCTCTAGGCTATGAGTTCGTTCCCCTAGGAAGCTGGCTATACACTGTTGCGTTGTCCTTTGTGAGGTGTATAGTTGTTGGAAGTGTCTTTCTAGGCATTCCGTAATCTTATGATCTTCCTTAGTCCATTGGCTGTCATCTTTCTCAATTCCCTGAAAACAATTTCTTGCTCTATGAACGGTTTCTCTCCTGTGGAAAAACTTTGTATTTTTGTCGCCTTGCTTCAGCCACTCGATTCTAGCTCTCTGCCTCCACATCAATTCTTCTCTTGCTAATTACTCATCATACCTCTTATTCAGCATCTTAAGTTCTTCCAGTTTTTGTCGGGTTTGTCTTCCTACTTCCAGCTGTGCCTTTCTGTCTCTCAACTCCTTGATCTGATTTTTAACTGAGCCAAAAGTGATCTTGCTCCATTGTTGACACTTCTTGGCCGTCACTTGAAGATTTTTGCCCAAATTGCAGTTCTTTTCTTTGGACCACGCCAACTTTACCACTTCTTGGAATTCTTCATGCGTTCTCCACATGTTTTCATAGTGGAATCTTCTACGTTTCCTCTTTTTCCCCTGCACTGACCATTCCAGGAGTATAGGTCTGTGGTCTGACCTCATGCTCATCTGGTGGGTCACCTTTGCACCCTGAAATTTATCAATCCATTCAACATTGGCAAGCACTCTGTCCAGTCTCTCCTTTATATTGTCAACTTCTTCCTGGTAATTTGACCACGTGTGGTCTGGTCCTGCATACCCCAGGTCTAGCATCTTTAGATCTTGGATAACTTCATTGAAGGCATTCAGCTGCCCGTAATCTACCAGCCTACCACCTTCTTTTTCCGAAGCCTTTGTTACAGCATTGAAATCGCCGCAAATACACCAGGCCGTATCCGGGTTTGGTTTGATTTTTCTCAGCAGATTCCAAGAGTTATACCTCTCTTCCTTGTCTGGATCTCCATAGAAACCGGTCAGCTTCCACTCGAAGACGTCCTCTTCTTCAATCATGGCGTCTATATGAAGTGAGAACACTTTGTGAACTTGACTTTTACTTTGGCATCCCAAAGTAGTGCTAGCCCACCACTTCTTCCTCTCGCTCCTCTATAAACCCCATTTTCATACCCAATTTTTACTTTGACTTTCTCCATCTCCTGCTGTGAGAGTTTCGTTTCCATTAAGAAAACGATGTTTGGGTAAAGGAGTCTCACCTGCTCCTAGTGTTCGGACCGCACGAGGCTTCCCCAAACCTCGCACGTTCCAACTGAGGCAACTCATTGCGCTCGGCGGCCCTGAATCATAGGCGCCGCCGTTGTTGCATTCATTTTGTTGGAGAAGCTTTCATCCTCCTTGATTTTAGTTGTAGCTTGTAATAGTCGTTTTTCCAGGTTTATTGCTCTGCTCTTGTTGCCTCCCTTCGAACTTTCAACATGGGGTGGGTCTGGGCTGAAACTCAAGTTTTCCCCAACCTTTCGCTTTGGTGATGCCGGAGCTTTGTCCACTGCTTCTTTGCCCCAAATCGTGTCGCTTCCTTCCAGTTTAAATTTGGGAGAGCTTGAGGCTATTG
Organism: Linanthus parryae; assembly: GCA_023055425.1. NCBI lineage: Eukaryota > Viridiplantae > Streptophyta > Magnoliopsida > Ericales > Polemoniaceae > Linanthus > Linanthus parryae. The sequence continues at coordinate 54,733,112 of JALGPY010000006.1, read as the reverse complement.
ATTTCTCCTTCTCCTCCCGCACCTCTGCTTGTTTCGATTGATTTGATCATCGCAGCCACCCCATCTCTCCGCTCACTTGTCACCCCTCCTTTTGGTTGTTCCTCTTGTCCTACTTCCTTTCTATTGTTCCCCCCTTCTTCCTGGTTTGTTTCGGTGGTCCCCGCTGTTTTATCCCCAGCTAACTCTTCTATAATCTGCTACTTCAGGACCCGCTTCAAATTGAGGGTTGTCTCTCATGAGTACTTCATGAGGGATTTTTTCAGGAGCCTTCTTGCTCTGCCTCGCTTCTTATCCCCCCCTCAACCTCCTTATTTAGGTCAAAATTCCCCACATCTCTTCTCTCATCCTCCTCGTTCCTGTTTGCATCTGTTTCCTTCGTAGTCTTCTTTTTAGTTCCCGTTTGCTCACCCCTTGTCCTCTTTGGAGGGTGGTAGAGCATCCAGTCCCCATACCCCTCTTCCTCATCTCTTGATTCCCCTTCTTGTTTTTGATCAACGTGACGGCTATAGTGGTCCAAAAATCCACACCACTTACAGACTCTTGGGATCCTCTCATATTTGAAATCAAGATAAATATGTTTCTTCTTGATCGTCACATGAACTCCTCTTGGTAGGGGTTCGAATATGGGCATCCGTACCCTTACTCTAACATAGTTGTTTAAACCTTCGATGTCCACCTTTGGATCCGATTGCAAAATTTCCCCGATGTTTTGGACTGCCTTGCGCCCTGCTTGCTCTACAACCAAGTTAACTGGTAGGTTATGAACTTGTACCCACACATCCATCGTATTGAACTTTGGGTTCTCCGTTTCTACCCCAAGAAGCCAGGGTTTAATCATGAGCATAGCTCTATCAAAAACCCAGGGCCCTCCTGAGGCGATCCGATCTGGTAGCGCCTTGTTCGGAAACTTAAACAGATATGTGTTTCTACTTACATTGTAAAAGTTGACTTGTTTTCCCTTGTTCCAAACCCTACGAAAGAAGGTCTTCATGGCCCTTGGGTCGATCTCCATATCAGTCAGAAATCTTCCTATGAGGCACCACTCGAATCCTTTCTCTGCTTGCGTACAGAAATCATCCTCGAACTCGATCACTTTTGCTTCCTTTCCCTCGAGTTTGAAAGCGTTGTACGGTTCCGTCATCGCCTCCATCGTTTCTAGAGTTTTTCTCTACCTCCCTATTTCATGGAGTCTTACTTATTATATGTATACTAGATTTGTACTCGTGCAATGCGCGAGAAACATGACCCCTATACATGTCAGTTTATTATTGCATAATTTTATGGGTAGCAAAAGAGAGGTAGTGTAGCACATTCAACGCAAATTGATTCAACAATTATATTTTTTCACATTTTTCAGATTAAGTGAGGATAAATGAACATAAGATAACACAAAAAATCTAAAAAGAAAGTAACATGCATGAGAGAACGATATTGTCTTCAATGAAAAAGACAACATTGTCTTTTGCTATGTTTGGATGCATATGTAGAAGAGTAGTATAATTTACTGAATTCATAGAATAACCAATGAGTGAAAATCAAGTGTAATTAAAGAATAAAAATCACTTAAAGTGAGTTAAAAACATATCGGATAATTAATTTATTGCCATTTAAGTTATATTATATTGCTATTTATGTGTATATTATTGATTGATTACTTGACCGAAAGTATATAATATTGCTATATATGTGCATAGATTAATTGATTACTTGACCGAAAGTAATAGAGAAGACATTGTCGTAGTGATGAACATTTTGGATAGAGTTACTGTTTACCTTTCTGGTATGATTACAGTTCAAACTCTTGACTGATTTTCTTCCTTTACCCAATTTCATTTAGAGGAAATTCCAATTTATTTTTCTTTCATTATATAATTAACAGACCAATTGATTTTTTTATCCAATCACGTTGATTTTCTTGCACAGCTTTCCATTTTCAACACCAATCAATACCATTTTGATTGATTTACCGATTCATTTTCTTTGAGTTACTTATAATTTTTAACCAATCAAAACCATTTTGATTGATTTATCGATTGATTTTTTTTACTTACTTATAATTTTCAGTTACGCTAATTTTGATTTGATTTTAATTTCAATACTAACTGTGATATACGTTAATTAATCGACAATGCCATGTGGCACTCTCTCATCAAAACTCTAAAAGCTCATTTTTCAAATTGTATATAGTATAGATATGGTGTGGTTGGGGGATTGTAATATCTTGTCCCACATCGGAGTTTTGTGAGTTTCACATCTGGTATATGGTAACCTTGTGGATTACTACTAGCACCTTCAAGGCTTAAGCATTTTTATCTCGTGGTATGGGTAAAAAAGTTGTTGGGATAGTAATCCACGAGTGTTACAAATGGTATCAGAGCCAACTCTGATCCCGCAAAGGCTCCATGGAGGTTCGTCATTAGTCAAGGGGATACATAACTGGACACACTCGACGAGGGCGTCGAGCATATAAGGTGGGGGGATTGTTATATCCGGTCCCACATCGAGGTATTGTGGATTGACATTGTAGATTAGATGTATATAGGTGAGGTTGGTGGATTGTAATATCTTGTCCCACATCGAAGATTTGTGAGTTTCACATCTGGTATATGGTAAACCTTGGGGATTACTACTAGCACCTTCAAGGCTTAAGCATTTTTATCCGGTGGTACGGGTAAAGAAGTTGTTGGGACAGTAATCCACGGGTGTTACAACAACTATGAGTGTGAGTGCATGATTAAGTTTGATCTAATTTTGATACGTTTGGAGCTAAGAGTGCGTGACGATTTCAAAGCCTTCAATAGAGTTCTCTCCTGCGAGTAGTTCACCGTTTGCGGCCTTCAAGCCACGATCCACCAAGGCATGCGTCGCGCTCCGGCGACAGAGGACAGCCATGACAGACAAAGAAGATGAGGTAACGACGTTTGAGGATGAGTACTGTGTAGAGGTCGCTGGTGATTTTAATCACTAACTAATTGGCTCCTTCTTGACAATCGGTCGTACCAACACTTGGACCATGGAGAAACTATTCATGAAACTGTGGACATGAGGAGAAAATGTAAGTATTTTTTAGAAAATCCCTAATCTTTTTGTTTTCAAAAATCATGGATAACGAATCGATGAAAAGGGTTCTCTCCGGAGGACCTTGGGTTTTTTACGGTTATCTTCTCTGCCTTAGGCCGGAGTGTCAAAGCTTCGGTTACAGGGGAGGAGTTCAATACCCTCAATGTATGGGTGCATATCCACCATTTTCTCCTTCCTTCATGAAACTGGATGCGGAAACTAAGGCAATGTTCAAGTTGGGGGAAATCCTCGAAGCTGATTCTCGGGTATTCTCTTGTGACGACGGGGATTCATGCGGCTACGAGTGGGATTGGATGCGAAGAAACCACTCAAGAGGGAAAGACATATTTGGGTATTGAAGGAGAAAATTTGGTTGGACTATAAATGCGAAAGAATACCACACATATGCCAATGGTGTGGTCGCCTCAACCACTTCAGTGAGCAATACAAACATGTTTCTGATGAAATGATGATGAACACGGGTCAGGTTTTTGGTACATGGCTCCTTTATCGCCCACCACCTCATGCAAACAGATTCACTAAAGCACCAACCGCCAAAGCAAGTGACCCGAGGATTTACACCGAAATACCACAAAGAGGATCGGTTTAACACCGACATGGATGTAGGGGATATGTCGAATGCTGGAAATGAGCCACACTACCAAGCTACCAACCTTCATCTAGAGTTCAAGACAACCCTTTAGCTGATAAAGGGATGCAACCCCCTTCGTGCATCAGTTATGCTACACCTCGTGTCACTTCACTTGTACCACCTCAGTTGAGGTAAAGGGATTGTAATGCATGATGACTCTGCAACATGAAACCCTATAGCCCAAGAACATAAGATGAAGGAAGCCCTTGCAAGAGAAAACTTCAGGATCGTACAATCAGTTCAAATCCAAAAGAAAGGCAGCAGGACTGAAGACTGAGCACTACTCGACTCAAGTCTAGACAGTCTACCTTGGTATCGGTATTACAATTTGTGATTACGAGGACGGGCGAGCCAAAAAAAACCCAACTGCAAAATGGCGGCGGCTACAAACAAGCAGCCCTTCCAAGCATCATGAATGCAATTGCATCATGAGCGCGTAATAAATCACGCCACGTCTATAGCAACAAACCTGAAATTATGCATGGTAATACGATTGAGAACAATCCACTTACAAATTTGTAGTAGTATCATTATCAGTTTCTCATGTTTGGTGAATACTATAACGGAACTATGTATGAGGGATTGATCCACCAAGTCCAAGTAGGTCAACTTTGGATTCTATATATGTTCATACTATGTGATGTAAATGCACTTCTAACAACTCATAATACTTATACGAGATCATTATATGAGTTAATTTGGGGGGGACTTAATTACTGGGTTGCTATATATCGTTCTCTCATTGTGAGACTAAAGCTCTCTGAATACCTTGTTATTATTCATCCATAGAGCTTCAATAGCATGTGATCATTAGAAAAGGTTGGTTTATATTAATCCCTTCAAATAGATTAAAGTCATTCTTGTTTTGACTCATTGCTTATTCTATCGAAATACAAGTCTTCAAGAACAAGACTAAGTGTTTCTTGTTTCTCCAGGAAAGGAAAAATCATTAATAAATTGAGTGCTATTTAAGCTCGGAAATTACTCATGAATAAGTTCATATCTTAAAACTGTTGGATATGTAGAATAAATTAAGGTATTTCACTCTCTTAACTATAGTTGTTGTAGTGGCCAAGAACAATCTCCAAAGTCTCGGTGGAGTCGTGGATATGGTAGGAAGCATCCTAACCTAGACTCCGAACGGGAGTCCACACCACAGGGGGCTCCTGGGAACCCATTGATGTTTAGCGGCTTGGCCCACAGTTAGGATCGATCCAATAATCACATACGTGGAAACGATGGCCGGAGATTGGTGTATCCTCTGTTGGTCAAGCCATACCTATCGTCGATGCCGATTATTCTGCTCCCTCTAGGTATCACGTGAAGTCTACGCCTATTGGTGGCGTGCCTCCTAGGTGGATACCACCAAAACTCTCTACCGTAACGGAGGAAGATGTTAACGATGGTGTTTGACACCACATCCGACTAGTACGCCCTTTTCACAGACCGCATGAAGATGAGCAATATTGGCCATCGTGTTGATACATGCATCATTGTCTTACCATCTCACAACCTGGTTGACCAGAGTCATTGTGTTGATATGCTTTCAATCAACTCGCATGTGTACTGCGCTCAGTTATACCGTCTCCATAAGAATGGGGACACAACCTTTTTCCTTACTGAACGGTTCACTTACACCATTGATACTCGGGTGAGGGAGAAATGCGCATCATGGACATCCACCGTGCGAGATAAACTTTCACGGTGGAATTTCAATAAATATATTTTAAAGAAGATATTCAGGGATGTTGTTATAGAGATTTGGACTCTGATGGAAGATGTGTTATACCACGTAAAATTTTCTTCATCATACTCAATCTTGTAGAGAGAAGACCCGTTGAAAAAAGAGCGGACGGAAAAAGTAGTTCCCATATCATGTAAAAAAGACAAAGAAGGAGATGAAACTGCACTCATTCTTGTAGTTATCAAGGATGTCAAGGATGTCCATAATATGATGATGACAAAAGGTTATAAGGGTCTCAAGATGTGGTTACATGAAACCTCCTTTTAACTAGAGTATTCATAATATATAAAATTTCAATTTGAAAACGACGTTTATAAAACACATATTTTTGGTATTTTCGTAGCCATTTTTCACGGGATGAGTGTTTTGCTAGTCAAACCCCTGCCACACTTCGTCGATGCTTCCTCTCGATTTTTGAAGTCATCATTCCAACTTTCAAAAACATAAAGAACACACTGAATAATATGATAAAAACACGACGAATGTTATGAGATATAACTTCTATAAAGAGAGAAAGGTAGTACACATGTGTTGGATGATTTTACCTAATGACTCACTTAAATTATATACAAGTTGCATGTTCATATTTACGGTATAGATATACTGTAATCATTGGTTGAGATGGAGAGGTAATGGGGTATGGGCTTGGAAATTGATACCTACTCTCATATTATCACAATTTTACTCATACTGCAAAGTTCTAAAATATTCTATTGAATGTACAATAATGCCCCTCTAGAACTTTCCTTAGGATCTCGTCATGTATATCACCAACTTGCAATAAGGAGTCGGACCAAGGTCACCTACTAAGTATATTGAACCTTTCATATGAGTCCGTTAAAATGCTCGGCCCGTGACACATTGCAGAAATACCTTTTCTACCTAAGAAGACAAACCATAAGCAAAATTTACAACTATTCAATAAACTACTTGTCAAAAATGAAAAAAAATGCAAGAATCCAATATTTTACATGGTTTGACTACGTCAAGGCGAATCACATTAGATTTTTATTTAGTGGGAGAAGAAGCGTTACAATTCTGAAAGTTGACCATAATATCTCTCCTTACTTTTCCTTCTCTCTACAAAGGTGCATGTCAGTTGCTTTTTCCTACTTCAAATTATGTTGCACATGCAAAAAGAGAATCACTCAATGTGATATAATATAGGGTCAATTACTTATTACAAACTTCCAGTTAGGGATAATGATCCACCTACCACCTCCAGTTTTGAAATCATCTTATTACCACATAAGGTTTGTCATTGTTAACTATCAACAACTTGGGTGTTTTCCATCCAAAATTTTCCGTCTAGTTAACAACTATTGGAGGGAAAGAATTTCCGAAACAAAAAATATAAACACTAAATAACACAGCCACTTGCACCATCACAGAACCACCATCACCGCCATAGCACCACTGTAGTCGCCAACAAGCCCAGAAACCTATGATCCATTCCCAAATTCCGGCAAAACACCATTAAAAACAAGAAATTAACTGTTACATAAACAATATGAAAACCTACAATTAATGTAGTCACTCTCTCACATCCAGAATTCGGCACCGCAAGTCCAGATTCCGGCAAGTGAAAACTGAACCAGATCGACCAAAAAACCACCTGAATCCCAACCCATCGTTGCCGACGACAACCACCACCGTTGCCGGCGACAACCACCATCGAGACCGACTGGACACCCAATCAAAGGCAACACGACTTTTCATCTTTTCCGGAACGAGAGAGATAGAGACAGATTGATACAGAAAGAGATGGAGGGTGAGATCGAGAGAGGCATATCAAGACCTAGGAACTCGATCTCGTCAACTGGGCTTGATCCAGGCCGAGATCTGATTGAGGGCAAAGTCTCGGTGACTCATCCATTGATCCCGATGACTTGATCCCCTGACCACAAATCGAGAGAGAGAGAGAGAGAGAGAGAGAGAGAGAGAGAGAGAGAGAGAGAGAGAGAGAGAGGAGGATGGATGATCGAGAAACTTGTTCCCCATCAGCATCTCAATCTCGTCACTGATACTCATCGTTATCTTCTTCTTCTTTTTGCAAACTGCTCTTCATCAGTTTTTATCTTTTCCATTTTGTTTGTATTGTTTTGTTTTTGCTTTTTTGTTTTTCTAAGCTTGTTTTTTTTATCCTTTTCTTTTCTAAATAGTTTTCTCCTTTATTAAGGACAATTATACCCCTAACGGAGTTAAACTTTTAACAGAAAATTAACTCAAAGTTGTTAGCAAAAAATAAGAAACTGGAGGTTGCAATTGTAGGGTATTGATGCAGGTTAGGCAACGGAATAACAAATAATTAATCATGCTCAAACCCCTCCAAGGATCACAGGCAAGCAATCTTAACATGATTAGGGTAGAAACATGTGTACCTTAGTTTGTGTGATCACTACGAAGAATTGTGTCTTCGTCTCTACGAGTATCCACACCTTGCATCTTTGACTGGATTCCTTCCCACTGTGTAGTGCTAGCAACGGAAGAAAGGGGGAAAGGATCACGCAAAACGAGGCACCACCAATGCCCAATGAGGGTCGACGGCGGCAAGGGGGGCCGACGGGTCTAGGGGTTCGCCCTCTAGACTTGTCTCTCTCTCTTGCTTTGTTATGTTTTACTCAATAATGACTCTAGTGAGAAAATAACAAGCTAGAGTTCCTTTATATAGTGATAACTCTCTATTAACTACATAAAAGCCCCAATACTAATCATGTCCTTACATGGAATAGTCCACTTGCAAATTAGCCCTACTAACTTTGCTTGTGGTTGCGTTATGATCCTTTTATTAATTAGTCCGACTAATTAATACCCATATCCAGTTTAATCCATACGGTGTGTGACCCCATAGGTTTCTACTTAGTTGGTAGTAACTATTACAAACATAGAGCGGCGTCTAGCAACACATCTATGCTACCCAACACATCTATGTTGGGTAGTAACTACCCAACATAGAGCGGTGTCTAACATTGGGCACAAACCTTGTGCCCAATGTTACCGTGTTGTGTTATCCCTTTATCTCCATATCCGGATTGGACACGAGACATATTCGTCACACTCGTATATCTAATCCATAGTTTCTCAATCCTGGGAATAGACTTATCCATGCAGATAACATCAATTTCTCCATATTGATTTATCTGAGTCTGGCTAGACATTACATAAGCTCTACCCCTATAGTGGCTGTGGATATTTACTCCTATTATGTAGGAGGGACAAATCATGTCTACATCACTGCCGCCTCTAAGCTTGCTTCCTATCACGCCCGATTGTTATCTTTATAGTTACACAGTCACGGTGTAACTTTTGATAATATCAAAGCATGATATTTCACAACTAGAGAATCCAGTGACTTCAAGTCTAAGGATTACAATACCATTAGCACAACGAGAGGCTCTTGTGACGTTGACATAATCTAATGTAGCCTTCTCGTGGTGGGTCTATCCAGTATGACATTACTCCTAATGCATACTCATGTGCTAGACTTGATATCCCCATATTAATCTACCCACATACTAGTCTATAGTTGATCGTCCCATTAATCAATATATATAACTAGGGATATTTAAGATGAACAACACAATTGAAATCTAAGGACTTCATTTTATTAATTATCTCCATAAATAATACAATGATTATTCTAGCCACTAGCGTTCATACAAAACATTTTGCTTCTAGGGCATCCAAAACCAACAGTCTCCCACTTGCACTAGAGCCAATATGGTGCATCGCGTATGCCTATAGCCCTAGTGTGCCCTTCATGCTTTCGCTAAACCAATGACTTTGTGAAAGGATCTGAAAAAATTTCATATGTTGGAATCTTGCATATCTTCACATCTCCTCGATCCACTATGTCTCGAACCAGATGGAATCTCCTAAGTACATGCTTCGTCCTCTGGTGTGAACGGGGTTCCTTGGCTTGTGCGATCGCCCCAGTGTTGTCACAGACAACGTTATGGGATCCACAATGCTAGGAACCACACCAAGGTCAGTGATAAACTTCTTATCCAAGCAGCCTCCTTCAATGTGCCTGAAGCAATGATGTACTCAGCTTCAGTTGTAGAATCAGCAACTATCTCTTTCTTGGAAATCTTCCAGCTCACAGCTCCTCCGTTCAGGAAAAACACATAACCCGACTGCGATCTATAGTCGTCTTTGTCGGTTTGGAAGCTAGCGTCAGTGTAACCGATTACTCTTAGCTCTTCCTCACCTCCAAATACCAAGAATGCATCCTTAGTCCTTATCAAGTACTTAAGGATGTTCTTGACGACAATCCAGTGACTCTCACCTGGATGAGACTTATATCTTTTTGCCATAATGCGTACGAAACATCTGGTCTAGTACACAACATGGCATACATGATAGATCCTATGGCCGACGCATACGGAATTCTACTCATGCAGTCCTTCTCAATCTGATTGGAAGGACAATCACTCTTCGAAAGAGTGATCCCATGCGACATGGGAAAGAATCCCTTCTTGGAGTCTTGCATGTTGAACGGATTCAACACCTTGTCTATATATGTACTTTGTCTCAGGCCGAGCAGCTTCCTCGATCTATCCCTATAGATCTTGATACCCTGTATATAAGCTGCATCTGCTAATTTGTGAAACACTCTAGCCAATCTTTAACAGATTGTAGCATGGGAATGTAGTTTCCAATGAGTAGTATGTCATCCACATACAAGACCAGAAACACAACAGAACTCCCACTAACCTTCTTGTAAACAGAAGGATCATCTTCATTCTTGATGAAGCCAAACTCTTTGAACGCGTCATCAAAATGTCGATTCCAACTCCTAGAAGCTTATTTTAATCCATAAATGGATCGATGTAGCTTACAGACTTTATTTGCATGCTTTGAATCCTCAAAACCCTCAGGTTGTTTCATGTACACGTCCTCGAGGAGGTTTCCATACAGAAACGCTGTTTTGACATCCATCTGCCAAATCTCATAGTCGTAGTAAGCTGCAATTGCAAACAAGATTCGAATTGATTTGGTCATCGCGACTAGGGAAAAGTCAATACCATGAATATGTCTGTAACCTTTAGCCACCAGTCGGACCTTATAGGAAACTACATTGCCATTCATGTCAGTCTTCTTCTTGAAGACCCACTTGCACCCTATGGGCCAAACTCCATCGGGTGGTTCCATCAAAGTCCATACTTGGTTAGAATACATGGATTCCATTTCGGATCTCATGGCCTCATGCCACTTACTTGAGTCTGGCTCTTTCATGGCCTCCCCGTAAGTAGTAGTCTCATCGTCTATGGGCAATACGTCACCGGCCTCAGTAACGAGAAGTCCATACCTCTAGGGCTCGTGACGTACTCTACACGACCTACGGAGTTCTTGTGTTATTGTAACAGGTTCCTCCAAAACCGTTTATGGTTCCTGTTCATGCTCCATTGGCATATCAGTGATTTGTGGTTCTTGAATTTCTTCAAGTTCCACAGCCCTCCCACTTGCTCCTTTGGAGGCGAACTCTCTCTTTAGGAACACGCCAGTTCGAGCAACAAACACTTTGTTCTCGACTGGGTTGTAGAAGTAATATCCTTTAGTTTCCTTCGGCTATCCCACAAACTTACACTTATCTGACTTGGGTCCGAGCTTGTCACTCTGTAAACGTTTTACATAGACGTCGCAACCCCAAATCTTCATAAACGGCACTATGGGACGCCTCCCAGTCCATATCTCATATGGTTTCTTCATGACCGATTTGGATGGAACACGGTTAATGGTAAAACCAGCTGTTATTAGAGAATATCCCCAAAACGATATCGGAAGGTCTGTTTGACACATCATAGAACGCACCATGTCTAACAAGGTGCGATTCCTCCTCTCGGACACTCCATTCCACTGTGGTGTTCCGGGTGGAGTGAGTTGGGACACAATCCCACACTCTCTAAGATAGTCGTCAAACTCTTGGCTCAAGTATTCTCCTCCACGATCCGATCGTAGAGCCTTGATAATTTTTCCAAGTTGCTTATCTACTTCATTCTTGAATTCCTTGAAAAACTCAAAGGATTCGGATTTGGCCTTCAATAAATCCATATCTACTGAAATCATCAGTAAACGTAATGAAGTAGGTGTAACCACCTCTGGCAGGCGTGGGAAATGGACCACATACATCAGTATGTATGAGTGCTAATAACTCACTAGTCATCTCACCTTTCTTATTAAACGGGGACTTTTTCATCTTTCCAATTAAACAAGATTCACATGTCCCATATGATTCATAATCAAATGAGTCTAGTAATCCATCCTTATGGAGTCTAGCTATGCGTTTGTCATTTATATGGCCTAAACGACAGTGCCATAGATAAGTAGGATTTAATTCATTAATTTTAATCCTTTTGGTATTAATGTTATAGATGGTATTACTTAGAGCAAGGATATATAATCCATTAGACAAATGCCCACTACAATAGTGGATACTATCAAAATAAATCGAACAACTATTGTTCTTTATTGAAATAGTAAAACCTTTCCTGTCCAAACAAGAAATAGAAATAATATTTCTGCTCATAGCAGGTACATAGTAGCAATTGTCTAATTCTAAAATAAGCTTTGAAGGATGAGATAACTCATACACGCCTATAGCTAATGCAGCAACTCTTGCTGCATTCCCGACGCACAAGTTTATCTCCCCTTTAGCCAATCTTCTACTTCTTTTGAAATCCTGCACATTTCGACAAATGTGAGATCCACATCCATTATCCAATACCCAAGATGAAGAAATAGAAAGATTGACATATATAAAAAAAAAATACCTGGTGGTGGTGAAATCACTATTCCAAGTCTTTTATCCTCCAGATATTTGGGGCAGTTCCCCTTCCAGTGTCGAGGCTGACTACAGTAGTGACATTCACCCTTAGTCACTCCTGCACCGGGCTTTAAGGCATTATCCTTGGACTTCACAACTTTCTTGCTCTTTCCTATGGAAGTACAAGCAACCAATTTGTGTTTCTTCTTGTGGAACATCATTATGGCCTTGCCTTTGCCCTTGTTGATACTCTGTTCAGCAGTCCTCAACATATTGAGTAAGTCAAGTAGACTCTTGTTGATCTCATTCATGTTATAGTTCATGATGAACTGGCTATAACAATCCGACAACGATTGCAGGATGAGATCAGCGGCCAACTCTTGGCCGAATGGAAAGCCTAACCCCTCGAGATTCTCAATGTATCCTATCATACGGAGTACATGAAGCCCGACTGGGTTCCCCTCTGCGGGCTACACTCGAACAGTGCTTTGGATACTTCGTACCTCTCATGCCGGGCCTGCTCTTGGAAGAGCTGCCTTAAAGGTACGATCATATCGTACGCCTCCATGTTCTCATGATGCTTCTGAAGCTCAGAGCTCATGGTACACAGCATGAGACAGGTCACATCATTATTGTCATCTATAATCTTTTGATGTTCCCTTATGGCGGCGAGTACAACATCGTCAGCAGGTGGCGCTGGAACAGGTGCATCTTAGATGTACAACTTCTTTTCTTGCTTAAGGACAATCCTTAAGTTTCTATACCAGTCCAGAAAGTTGTTCCCTGACAACTTATCATTCTCAAGGACAAATGCATGGATGGTGTCGATGATTGATTGTTGTTTGTTATTGGTATTCTACAAAACGAGAAATATGCAATTTTATTATCTTGAAGTTTAACCATATTCAATAATTACTAGATTATCAAATATAGCTCCCACTATTTTTCTCGGATTAATAGCCCTCACCATTAATGCGGAAAATATCATATACTTTCTAGTGGGTCCAAGATCCATATTTCACTTCTTCTTGAGCTTGCTTTGGCAACACACCCAAGAATAAGTTATTTAGGTAGGAACGTCCTTCCAATTGCATCCATATGCAATTCTTGGTGGAACCGGGCAAATAACTTCTTATTTATTTCTCTCATAAATAATCCCAATCCCGTGCCTCTAAGTCATCAATCCAATTGAAACTACTTAGTTACGTCTTAACCTCTTATTTCAATAACCACACATTACTTGATTGTGTCGCCGCATCACACCATGGTAAATTAAAATTGCCCTGCTTTGGCAAGCCCGAAATTAATAAACCCTGATCATGAAGGGTGCCAAAATAAGAGAAGGAAATAAACGTAATATTTATTTTGAGAGATTTTAAATGTCATTATTTCGTTTGGTTGATCCGATTAACATGATATACTTATTTGGATTGGGCAATCCACAATAAAAGACCATCCTTTTATATTATTATCTTGTTAACGTTTTGTTGTATCATCCATACACACAAAAATAAATAACAAGACGTAAACAATAAACATCCACAAAAGAAAAATTAACGTGGCGTGGATATGGCCTCTAAACTAAGATATTACCAAGCCAATGATAATATCTATATGCCCTAAATTGACAAGCTCATCTCCATGCTCCACCATAGCCGCGCGCCTAGGATGGGAGTCCTCATTGTCTTTGTGGCTCCTTGGTTCTCCGGTCTTCTTCTCCATGCTCTTGGCTATTATCTAATTAATCTAATTCTAGCCTAGCATCTAGAATAAATAAATAAATAAATAAATAAATAAATAAATAAATAAATAAATAAATAAATAAAGCCTCACATGTTGAGGAGATGATCAGCTCGCAGGCCGTAAAATTAACTAACTATTAAATTAATTTGATCAGCTCGCAGGCTGTAAACCAAACCACAAAAAATAAACATCCACAACCTAGGCCATATCCATCCACCATGCAACAAAGCACACAAAATATTTAAAATCAATTTTTAACGAGCTTGTTTAATTTTATTTGAAATTGGGTAATTAAGGTCACAACGGTCCAAGAGGTCCAACCTAGACCTAGGCCGAACCCCATGAACTACCGCACGCCACCGGGCCGGCCCGGCCCTAGGCCGGCTGCCCCTAGGTGGCCGCCGCCTAGCTTGGCGCGCAAGGAAGAGGAGGGGCGGCGGCTAGGGTTTCGGCCCTAGCTTCCTTCCCCTTCCTTCCTTGTTGCCCAAGTTTGGTTGTTTCCATAAAGTTGTTCCCATAACTTGAAAACCCCCTTTTTCAATTATGTGCCCAAGAACCCTAATTTTCAAGAACCCAATTTATCATATTATATGTGATCCAAAATCACTAATTCGCACATCCCATGTAAAATTAGATCTTGTTTGGTTGAATCACATTCAACATGCATCTAATATGCCAATTAATTTCAGTTTTCGCGTAAAACAACATATACGGTGTAAAACTGAAAACAGTAACACATAATATCATGTTATGCGCTACGACTTGTGGCTCTGATACTACTGTAGGGTTTCGATGTAGGTTACGCAGCGGAAAAACAAAAATTTAATTATGCTCAAACCCCTCCAAGGATCACAGGCAAACAATCATAACATGATTAGGGTAGAAACATGTGTACCTTAGTTTGTGTGGTCACTACGAAGCATTATGTGTTCGTCTCTACGAGTATCCGCACCTTTAGACCTTTGACTGGATTCCTTCCCACCGTGTAGTGCTAGCAACGGAAGAAAGGAGGAAAGAATCACGCAAAACGAGGCACCACAAACGCCCAAGGAGGGCCGACAACGGCATGGGGGGGAGACGGGTCTAGGGGTTCGGCCTCTAGACTTGTCTCTCTCTCTCTCTCTCTTGCGTTGTTATGTTTTTCTCAATAATGACTCTAGTGAGAAAATAACATGCTAGAGTTCCTTTATATAGTAATAACACTTTATTAACTACATAAAATCCCCAATACTAATCATGTCCTTACATGGATTAGTCCACTTGCAAATTAGTCCTACTAACTTTGCTTGTGGTTGCATTATGATCCTTTTATTAATTAGTCCAACTAATTAATACCCATATCCAGTTTAATCCATACGGTGTGTGACCCCATAGGTTTCTACTTAGTTGGTAGTAACTATTACAAACATAGAGCGGTCTAGCAACACATCTATGCTATCCAACTAATAGAAATAGTTAGTGATCCCGACAAACCTTGTGCCCAATGTTACCGTGTTGTGTTATCTCTTTGTCTCCATATCCGGATTGGACAGGAGACATATTCGTCACACTCGTATATCCAATCCATAGTTTCTCGATCCTGGGAATAGACTTATCCATGCACATAACATTAATATCTCCATATTGATTTATCCGAGCCTGGCCAGACATTCCATAAGATCTACCCCTCGAGTGGCCGTAGATATTTACTCCTATTATGTAGGAGGGACAAATCATGTCTACATCACTGCCACCTCTAAGCTTGCTTCCTATCACGCCCGATTGTTATCTTTATAGTTACCCAGTCACGGTGTAACGTTTGATAATATCAAAGTATGATATTTCACAACTAGAGAATCCAGTGACTTCAAGTCTAAGGATTACAACACCATTAGCACAACGAGAAGCGCTTGTGACGTTGACATAATGTAATGTAGTCATCTCGTGGTGGGTCTATCCAGTATGCCATTACTCCTAATGCATACCCATGTGTTAGACTTGATATCCCGATATCAATCTACCCACATACTAGTCTATAGTTGATTGTCCCATTAACCAATATAGTGGACTAGGGATATTTAAGATAAACAACACAATGCAATCTAAGGACTTCAATATATTAAATATCTCCATAAATAATACAATGATTATTCTAGCATCTAACGTTCATACTAAACAGATTGCCTCTAGGGCATCCAAAACCAACAACAATAAGATGATTTTTTAAACTGGGGGTGGTGAGTGGATTATTACCCCAAACTAGAAGTGGGTAATAAGTAGTTGAACCTATAAAATAATGGTGTATGATTCATGTCACATCCCCCTCACGCCGACCCCGATTAGCGATTAATAAACTCTACATTAACGGGAGGAGGGCGCGACATGCCGGTGCGGCCTTGACTCGTCAAGAGGCTAAATAAGTTAATTTGAAAATTCGTGAAAAAGTTTCTAAAAATAATTTTGCAGAAGCGTAAATAACAAATTACTTGGGGTCGTCTTGATAAAAAATTGAATTATAAAGAAAAGAAACTTGAAACTTGAAAATCAATATCATTTAGTCATCTCGACTCATAACATAAACAGAGCATAACATGAGAAATGTTCTAGGTATCATACAATGGCTCATACAAGGTCTTATACATACATAATACTTAACTTATACATTCTTCGGACAAATGACAACATGATTTATATGATAGCTCCAAGCCAACGAGCATTAATCAACATCTATTTACATAAGCACCGTCAAGCACATGATCACGTATCAACTTAACGACATGCTACTTCTTGCTTCTTATGTGTCCTTAAAACCTGGAAAAAAAAGGTAACGTAAAAGGGTGAGCTAAACTAGCTCAGTGAGTTACATCTACGCCCCTCCGTAGGTTTGAAAACCAAAAAGGGCTAACTTTCCCATGGAGCGTCATGAACATAATGCATAGTCATACATACATACATATACTTGTGATACTTCAAATATCGTGACATTCATAAAGCGTAACTTGTATCGTAAAGAAAGCGTAACGTACAGCATAACTTGTATCGTGTGAAATCGTATTGTTCCAAGTAGGAACCTTGCTTTGTCTCACGTGGAGACCATAACGTACTTGAACATACTTGCTTATTTTATTATCTTATGGCCCGTGTAACCTTCGTGACTTAACATAACATAACGTAGGGACATGTCCATCGCGACGGCTCGTGAGGCGACGCGTTGCCTGCTTATATTGCCCCGGCAAAAGGGATGTAGCCTGCCTATACCCGACAGGGGGTTTCACTCCGGTAACCGTGGCCTTTCTGAAAGCGTGTTTTATCTTATGAAACGTTTATTTTTCTTTGTTAGCATCCATGGGGCATAAACATTTTACTTGAGTAAAGAAAGCATACATACGTAATACTATGGACGACATGAACATACATAAGCTTGTAAGAAATTTGAGGTTAGGTACAAAATTCGGGAGGTAGGGTAACTCATCTTGCGAGCTTAATCCATTTATTTAACATTCCTTATTCCAAATTCATTCATCTTTAAGCGCACAATCTTCAACTCAGTTGTCACGTAAATAGCAAAGAACGCTACAAATCATACAAATAATCACTTAGCACAAAATCATTCCAAACAAAGAACATAATCACTTAGCATTAATTCATTCCAAACATAGCACATAATCACTTAGCATGAAATCATTCCAAACATAGACATGCCTAAATCACTTAGCAAAATGATACTAGTCTTATAAATGCAAGATAAACAAACTTCTCACACATTCACATGCTTGTGTTGGAATATGTGACTTGTAATTAAAGTCAGCAAAAATAGGTATTTTAGAAGTATGGAATTATTTCCCAAAGTAAGGAATGGTGCGAATTTGGAATTAATTCGGCAGTGACTTTGTCTTGGAGGCAAAGTAATGTCCTATTTGTTTGTTCCCACCGCCATTACACACATGGCTATATAAAGGCATTAGTGTGGTTTTGGTTTCGACACAAGAACACAACACACACATAAAGGTTTACGGTGAGAGTCAGTGGGTAATTTTGAGAGCTCTTGTCTAGTGTGTGTGCGTGGGTGTTCGGGTGGGTGTTTCGGGTTGCCGCCGTGGCCGTTGTGGCCACGGCGGCGTGCATTGTAATCGGGTTCTCTTCTCAATAAAATATCTGGTTCTGGTCGTGGATTAGCTAGCGGGTTCGTTACGAATTCGTTAGTGAACCACGTTAAATATCTGTCTCGTTCTTGTTTTGCTTTCGTCGTTCTTGCTCGAATACCCACACGTTACAACAAACTAGTAACGGAGCTCTGAAACAGGAGTTATGTTACAACAAACTGGTATCAGAGCCAGGTCAGGAGGAACACCAGTTTTAACAAACTGGTATCAAAGCCGGGGTTCCAAGGTTCGGGTGGAGCCACGAGCTAGGGTTTCACGTTTTGGGGGAACTCAAAGCTAGGTTTTCACGATTCAGGTGGAGCAGGCTATCGGGAGTAGGGTTTTGAGATTCCGCCAAGAACGATGTCTGGTTTGGCGATCAAGATCGATATGCTCGTGAGAGAGAATCAGGTATACCCACCATCTGAAGTCCCGTGAAGGAGGCTATTGATAACTCCGTTTTCGGAGTTATTTTATGCCTTTTATTTCTACGTTTTGCGTGCTTATAATGGAGAATTTGTCGTCTTTTGAGTAAATTGAGCGTAAATGTGATAATGTGAGTTCATATGCAATACTTGTTAAATCCGGGCGTTTCTTTAGATTTTTGAGCTTTTATTGTGATATGATCGCGGGTTGTGTTTTCGTGTTGTGATTCGCAGGAAAACAGGGCTTGGAGGATCGTGTGGGATATGGAAGCGAACTTCGGAAACAAGGAACTCAAAGGCAAGTCAAAAGGAAGGAGAAAGTCAAAGGAAATCGAAGGAAAGTCAATGGAAGAAGGAAGGAAGAGGAAAGTCAAAGGAAGGAAGAGGAAAGTCAAAGAAAGAGGGCTGGAACAGAAGTCTTCGTGCGAAGACATTTGTCTTCGTGCGAAGACAAAACACTTAGCCAAAATCCAGCTCGGCCAAATTCTCTTCTTATACAAGCTTGTTGTATCTCTTTGAGAAGACCTTCGCACGAAGAAGCAGAAGTCTTCGTACGAAGACTCTTCGTGCGAAGACAACTGTCTTCGTGCGAAGAGATCGCTGGACAGTGCAGAATTTTTGGGGCTTTTTCGTATTTTATCCAAACTTTGTAATATAATTATGGGAACGTATTTAAGCCTTTTAGGTCGACTTTTTCAGTAGTTTTTGACATTAGAGACATCTTTTGGAGATCAAGAAGCCTTTGGGAGAGCTTAGGAGCTTTGGATCATTCGTTTGGATTCTAAACTCTCGTCTTTTCTTGATTTTTATGTTTAAACTCATTATTCTTGGCGTTTTGATTATGAATATGAGTAGCTAAACACTTTTTGCTGGGAATTCTCGTTTGGTGTAGCTAGGGTTTGATCTAAAGTTGATGTTTTGATGATTGTAATGCATGCTTTAGCTTAATCTCATGTGTTTATTCACTATTATGGATTATTTACGTTCTTTATTCTATTATCTTTGCGAGTAGCTAACGTAGAGGTAA
Source organism: Linanthus parryae (assembly GCA_023055425.1). Lineage (NCBI taxonomy): Eukaryota > Viridiplantae > Streptophyta > Magnoliopsida > Ericales > Polemoniaceae > Linanthus > Linanthus parryae. The sequence goes on along the minus strand of JALGPY010000006.1, from coordinate 54,713,574 downwards.
ATTCAATTAGTTTTCACGCGGTAACTCCGTGAGAATTAGTCGGTAAATTAAATAGTCCACCTAGTCGTATCAATGTTTGGTAACTCGGCATCGTTAACTAGGATCGTTAAAGTAGAAACATGGTTTTAATGCATACTTGAAGCTAAATTAGACTTGGTAACTCGGTTTGGTTTAGTTAAAGTATAGTGAACTTGCTTGGTAACTCGGTAAGTTTAACATTGCATGATTAATAGTGAATAGCACGTGGTTGTTTTACAAATCAAAATATAAATTTAGATCAACCTAGTGAACCTAGAGAATTCCCGGTACTTTTCTCTTATTTGATAAAAACCCAAAATTCATTCTTTATTAATCGTGAACTATTTCACTTGGTTAATTGAGAACTTTGCGTTTATTTTATTAGGATTAGATAAAAACACAACTTGCGACTTGCCCACATAAGGTTTAGAATAGTAATTAATTTAAACAAAGTCCCTTGAGTTCGACAACCCGGATTTCCGGTTTATTACTACACACGACAGCTGTGCACTTGCAGTTAGAGCGTGTCAGCTATCCGGGCTCCATTTGGAGCAATTTGGCGCGCATCTGATTAGGCGTGCAAGGGATCTGCCAAATCCAGCACGCATTCAGTATTGGCGCGAATCTGGCGGTTCACGCGCATCTGGCGTTATGGCGATTGACGTTCAGGCGCAATCTGGCTCCCGGCGTGGAGCATCTGGCGTGTGAATTGAATCTGGTTCTGGCTCATGCTTTGCAGGAGCTCGTTGGAGTTGGAGCAACGACATGGAGCATCTGGCACGTGAGATTTCTGGCACGCCCATCTGATTCTGGTTTTGGCGCGCATTATGCACGAGTTTGTTCTGGCGTGCATCAGTTTTTGCAGCGTGTACCATGACACGCACTGAGCTCGCATCTGGCGCGATCTGTTTCTGGCGAGCATTTGGCGCATCTGAGGCATACGGGGCGCATCGGGCATGACAATTTGGGCACTCATCATGGGTGCATCTGGTCTGGATGACATCTGGGCATTCTGTCATGGTGCATCTGTCTGGCGCAATTGGGCGCATCTGGAATACATTCGGTCCTGCTTTCTCAGTGAATGTATTCGAGTCTGGTTCTGGGTGGAGCACTTGTTTCTGTTTCCGGAAGTGCAACCACATCGGGCGCATTCGTTGCAGGAACGCATGGTAGTTGGAGCAACGATTTGGCGATTCGGGTTCGCATACAGCTACGGAACATCTGTCTGTGGAAGCGTGCTCGTTTTGGGTTTATGAAAGACGCATCCGGATCGGGTTTGAGAAGAGAAGCATCAGGTTCAGATTTCGGGTTGCTGAGTTAATTCAAGTCAAGGTGGAGATTTGTTGGAATATGTGACTTGTAATTAAAGTCAGCAAAAATAGGTATTTTAGAAGTATGGAATTATTTCCCAAAGTAAGGGGTGGTGCAACTTTGGAATTAATTCGACAGTGACTTTGTCTTGGAGGCAAAGTAATGTCCTATTTGTTTGTTCCCACCGCCATTACACACATGGCTATATAAAGGCATTAGTGTGGTTTTGGTTTAGACACAAGAACACAACACACACATAGAGGGTCACGGTGAGAGTCAGTGGGTAATTTTGAGAGCTCTTGTCTAGTGTGTGTGCGTGGGTGTTCGGGTGGGTGTTTCGGGTTTCCGCCGTGGCCGTTGTGGCCACGGCGGCGTGCATTGTAATCGGGTTCTCTTCTCAATAAAATATCTGGTTCTGGTCGTGGATTAGCTAGCGGGTTCGTTACGAATTCGTTAGTGAACCACGCTAAATATCTGTCTCGTTCTTGTTTTGCTTACGTCGTTCTTGCTCGAATACCCACACGTTACAACAAACTCGTAACGGAGCTCTGAAACAGGAGTTCTGTTACAACAGCTTGTATAGTCTTAAACATATTATTAGATGCATATCCAATGTAGAATGCAGCACATAAGAACAATATGACATATCATGAAAAGGTAACTTGCATAAACTAGCTTTAATAACTTGATAAACTTCTAAATCATGCTTATAAGAAAAGTGTAACTATCGCTAGTACAAAATTCATAGGTGACTCAAACTTAATTATTTGGGACCTCAAATTTTGAAATAACATAGATAAAGAGTTTAAACATAACATATGAAAATATCAAAAATTATGAAAACTTTTAAGTATTTTTAAACATTAACTTTCAGAGTTGTTTATGTGTAAAACAGATGCTGAAAAGCGGTATCGGGAATAAATTCATAAAATATTCATAGTAATTCCAAATATTATGAAATTTTAACTGGAAGTAAATAACACCTCTGGGAACAACTTATCGGAAAAAGGTAACCATTGGAGTAGAATAAGTATATGTAATGTATGAAAATCTTCCGTTGTCTGGGTTGGAGAGATTGTAAAAACAGCCCAAGTTTTTGGCCGATTAAAAATTAAATACAAGTCCAATGGCTCTGAAATTTTAGGTGTAGACATTTCACATACAAATACACAAATTGTACATTTTCATACTTTTATAATATTAGGTAAGTATTTTTCTCAAATTTGTAAAAATTTGCTCAAAACATGAACTTCATAGCTTTATATACTTCAATAACTTGTTGCGTGCAAGGAACATTCCATCAAGATCTAAAGTTTAACTAAATAAAGGTCTAAATAACACAAGTATCACTACTCACATCATCTTCTTACATGATTCTAACAACAAACTTGATTTTGATGACATGCATGTATGTACAAATGTGGGTTTTATGAAATATGCAACATTCAAGTACCAATATGATGATCTAGCCATGAAAAAGATGAATCTTGCTTGGAGATGAGGAAGATCAAGTTTAAAAGTTATAAATCAAAGATCAAGTAACACATGCAACTCAAGACCAAGCAATTTCATGCCTATAACATGAATTATCTACAAATTGAGCAAACAAAGAAGAAAGAGTGCTTACATATAAGATTGAGATGAACTAGAATTGTTCTTGGGTTCTTGCGGGTTGGATAAGCTTGAATTCTTGAAAAAGAAGAGGGAAAAGACTCCCCCAATGCATAGTATAACATTGTGCTTGAGTTTTTCATGAATTGAGAGTTAGAAAATGGTGTTTTGGGGGTGTTTTATGAGGGTCAACACCAAAAACCGGGATTTGTATTTGAAGAGAGAGAAGAGAGCATTCTTAAATTTTCTTGATGAGGAAGATGCAAGGGAGAAGAGAATGATGGACATGTGCATAATGGTGGGGGTTGGTAATGTATAAAATGATCACATATCATGCTAGCATAGAGAGATTAAAATAATGACTTGACTTGTATGATGAAATGGTTCATAGGATGAAATCTTGTTAGTTGGGTAAATAGTGTAAAAACCAATTAATAGAGCAGTTGATGCATAAAAACTGAAAATTTGAGACACAATTCAAAATTACATAAAGTTTTGGGGCAAATTAGAAATTTAATTTTAACTAGTAAGTTTGCAAAAAATAACATTCTTAAGACATTTTTTTCAAGTCTAGTATACGTAGTAAAATATTAAGCTTAACACGCAAATTTTGAAAATACTAATATCTTAAGACATAAACGTGCAACATAAATATGAGGGTTACTACATTCTACCACCTTATAAAGAATTCGTCCTCGAATTCGCTTAACACATCTATAACATGAATGAAATCATATAAGATTCTAACTAACACGAAATCATTGCAAAACTTAGCCTTATAGGTTATCTTACCGTTGAACTCGGGTTGGCAAATACATCAAGCCCTTCACGCTCACGAGAGGGAACAATACGCAGTGCCGTCACACTTTGTTCCGCTCCAGCAAGCTCGTAATTGTTCCAGAGGTCCTGTCTTTCACACTTACGAGAGGGAAGAGTACATCGTGTCGTCACACTTTGTACCACTCCAGCAAGCTCGTAATTGTGTTAGAAGTCACCGTTGGACCGTAGAACATAGTGGGAAAAACTTATAGCATCGTAATGATGATATAGCTGCTCGTCCAACTTGCACATTAGCAGCCCAAACACTTGACATTCGCACATCGGTTGAACTTTCGACATGCTCATATTACAATTAATTCACTTACTAACATGCATATATATATATATATATATATATATCAGACACATAACATACATGACATGCATAACTTACACATAATACATCACATAATTTATATGCTCAATTGTTAAAATAAAAACATATTTAAAGCACATAAAATGGACATAACATAACGTTTTATGACATAGCTAAACAAACGTACTTCTCACAAATTTAATTTGGACAAGAAAATTTCACTCGTCGCATATAAACACTTCAATTAGAACAACCAGTAACATAGTTCAAAGCATGTTGTACTTTCTAATTTTCATAATTTTTTTTTTGTTTTTTTAAACATCATGCATAATCAAGAAACATAGCATACTTAGTTTCCATGATCTTCACATAACATGTACATGCGTTTACATATATAGTACCAGATAGACATGAAAGAGACGTCATGATAGCATATGAATCACATAAACACACTTATCATACCGTAACATATAAAATCACCCCACACACTTAATATTATTATCTTGTCATGAAAATTTTATAGAATTTAAATCTAATATCACACTTGGTTCGTGATCACATAACATGAACATGCTTCTTCACTTTTCATATCTTACATGTCATACTCTTAAAATATAAGTCATAAGATTTAGAAGTCATGTATCATTCACATAATATGCATACTTAAACAATTACATAACAAATCAAAAACATGATACTATACTTGATTCATGAGCTCTTATCATCTACTTGCTTCTATCTTATTTCTATGGGCATACACCAAACTTAATCATGGCCTCGTAAGTCGACGTGTCATTTTCTTTATCTTAGCATGACTAATGAAAGCTAGAAATGTGATATTGAATCACTCACACATAATTGATACTCATATATCATAAAGGATCATTTTAACTTCAAACACGATCGAGCATAAAAATTTACAAATAATTCACTTAAGCATTTAAGGAAGCTCTTAGGCACGTCAGTCACATAAAAATCCATACTTTCATGGGATCTAACTTACTATCTTAAGCCTTATAATTATTAGCAACATACTAACGTAGCATATAATTATACACATAACATACGTACAAATAAACTTTCACATAAACAAACACATAATGGGTTTCTAGGTTTACTAATCTTAGGTATCTATAACCTAATGCTCTGATACCACAAATGTCACATTCCTCTCCCGTCGAACCCGATTAGCGATTAATAAACTTTGCGTTAATGGGAGGAGGGCGCGACATGCCGGTGCGGCCTTGACTCGTCGAGAGGCTAAATAAGTTAATTTGAAAATTTGTGATAAAAGTTTCGAAAAATAATTTTGCGGAAGCGTAAATAACAAATTACTTGGGGTCGTCTTGATAAAAAATTGAATTATAAAGAAAAGAAACTTGAAACTTAAAAATCAATATCATTTAGTCCTCTCGACTCATAACATAAACAGAGCATAACATGGGAAATGTTCTAGGTATCATACAATGGCTCATACAAGGTCTTATACATACATAATACTTAACTTATACATTCTTAAGACAAATGACAACATGATTTATATGGTAGCTCCAAGCCAACGAGCATTTAATCAACATCTATGTACATAAGCACCGTCAATCACATGATCATGTATCAACTTAAAGACATGCTACTTCTTGCTTCTTATGTGTCCTTAAAACCTGAAAAAAAAGGTAACGTAAAAGGGTGAGCTCAACTAGCTCAGTGAGTTACATCTACGCCCCTCCGTAGGTTTGAAAACCAAAAAGGACTAACTTTTCCATGGAGCGTCATGAACATAATGCATAGTCATACATATTGTGATACTTGAAAGATCGTGGCATTCATAAAGCGTAACTTGTATCGTAAAGAAAGCGTAACGTAAAGCATAACTTTTATCGTGTGAAATCGTATTGTTCCAAGTAGGAACCTTGCTTTGTCTCACGTGGAGACCATAACGTACTTGAACATACTTGCTTATTTTCTTATCTTATGGCCCGTGTAACCTTCGAGACTTAACATAACATAACGTAGGGACATGTCCATCGCGACGGGCGACGCTTTGCCTGCTTATATTGCCCCGTCAAAAGGGATGTAGCCTGCCTATACCCGACAGGGGGTTTCACTCCGGTAATCGTGGCCTTTCTGAAAGCGTGTTTTATGTTATGAAACGTTTATTTTTCTTTGTTAGCATCCATGGGGCATAAACATTTTACTTGAGTAAAGAAAGCATACATACATAATACTATGGACGACATGAACATACATAAGCTTGTAAAGAAATTTGAGGTTAGGTACAAACTTCGGGAGGTAGGGAAACTCACCTTGAGAGCTTAATCTATTTATTTAACATTACTTATTCCAAATTCATTCATCTTTAAGGGCACAATCTTCTACTCAGTTGTCACGTAAATAGCAAAGAACGCTACGAATCATACATATAATCACTTAGCACAAAATCATTCCAAAGATAGAACATTATCACTTAGCATGAATTCATTCCAAACATAGCACATAATCACTTAGCATGAAATCATTCCAAACATAGCACATAATCACTTAGCAAAATGATACTAGTCTTATAAATGCAAGATAAACAAACTTCTCACACATGCACATGCTTGTATAGTCTTAAACATATTATTAGATGCATATCCAATGTAGAATGCAGCACATAAGAACAATATGACATATCATGAAAAGATTACTTGCATAAACTAGCTTTAATAACTTGATAAACTTCTAAATCGTGCTTATAAGAAAAGTCTAACTATCGCTAGTACAAAACTCATAGGTGACTCAAACTTAATTATTTGGGACCTCAAATTTTGAAATAACATAGATAAAGAGTTTAAACATAACATATAAAAATATCAAAAATTATGAAAACTTTTAAGTATTTTTAAACATTAACTTTCAGAGTTGTTTATGTGTAAAACAGAGGCTGAAAAGCGGCATTGGTAATAAATTCATAAAATATTCATAGCAATTACAAAAATTATGAAATTTTAACTGGAAGTAAATAACACCGCGGAAAACAACATATCCGAAATTGGTAACCATTGGAGTAGAATAAGTATATGTAATCGATGAAAATCTTCCCTTGTCAGGGTTGGACAGATTGTAAAAACAGCCCAAGTTTTTGGCCGATTAAAAATTAAATACAAGTCCAATGGCTCTGAAATTTTAAGTGTAGACATTTCACGTACAAATACACAAATTGTAAATTTTTCATACTTTTATAAGATTAGGTAAGTATTTTTCTCAAATTTGTAAAAATATGCTCAAAACATGAACTTCATAGCTTTATATACTTCAATAACTTGTTGCGTGCAAGGAACATTCCATCAAGATCTAAAGTTTAACTAAATAAAGGTCTAAATAACACATGTATCACTACTCACATCATCTTCTTACATGATTCTAACAACAAACTTGATTTTGATGACATGCATGTATGTACAAATGTGGGTTTTATGAAATATGCAACATTCAAGTACCAATATGATGATCTAGCCATGAAAATGATGAATCTTGCTTGGAGATGAGGAAGATCAAGTTTAAAAGTTATAAATCAAAGATCAAGTAACACATGCAACTCAAGACCAAGCAATTTCATGCCTATAACATGAATTATCTACAAATTGAGCAAACAAAGAAGAAAGAGTGCTTACATATAAGATTGAGATGAACTAGAATTGTTCTTGGGGGTTGGATAAGCTTGAGTTCTTGAAAAAGATGAGGGAAAAGACTCCCCCAATGCATAGTATAACATTGTGCTTAAGTTTTTCATGAATTGAGAGGTAGAAAATGGTGTTTTGGGGGTGTTTTGTGAGGGTCGACACCTAAAACCGGGATTTGTATTTGAAGAGAGAGAAGAGAGCATTCTTGAATGTTCTTGATGAGGAAGATGCAAGGGAGAAGAGAATGATGGACATGTGCATAATGGTGGAGGTTGGTGATGTATAAAATGATCACATATCATGCTAGCATAGAGAGATTAAAATAATGACTTGACTTGTATGATGAAGTGGTTCATAGGATGAAATCTTGTTAGTTGGGTAAATAGTGTAAAAACCAATTAATAGAAAGGTTGATGCATAAAAACTTAAAGTTTGAGATACAATTCAAAATTACATAAAGTTTTGGGGCAAACTAGAAATTTAATTTTAACTTGTAAGTTTGCAAAAAATAACATTCTTAAGACACTTTTTTTTTTCAAGTCTAGCATACGTAGTAAAATATTAACCTTAACACGCAAATTTAGAAAATACTAATATCGCTTAAGACATAAACGTGCAACATAAATATGAGAGTTACTACAAATCACATATCTATAAACATTCTAGTACAATCTATAATAATTTATTAAATGTCTCAACCAATATAAAATATACTAATTTTAATAAAATAGGAAATACTTGGTCATTGAGCAAACCAATAAAAATGCATGATTTGTTTAAATTTCACTTATGACAAACTTCCATATGATCTAGAAAAAATTGCCAATACATATGATCTCCACTTTAGCAAGAATTGCTAACATCATAAGGATCTACTTAGGCGGAACATCTCGTACTCTTCGTGCAACTAAAAAAACGATCTACACCTTGAGCAAAAGTTGTTTGATCGTTGAGTGAAAATTCTTGTTGAAATTTGCTTTTTAACTACAAACCAACTTGTGTTACATTTGAAGCCCCAACTCAATGAGAACTCGTGTAAAAAGGTGTGGCCAAACCAGTAACGTAACTACAAATTCTTCTTGTGGTAACACCACAAATTGTTTGGGCTAAGCTCATTATGATCAACTATGACTTTGTGTGCCTCATCAGGTACCGCTATATTAAAGGAAATTTTCAGTTTCACCACGAAAAGAAACCCTCTCAAGCAATATTCTAACGCTAATATCAACCAAAAAAAGCATTTCGAACGAAGTTTGCAACACAAGCCGCAAGTCTAATATGTTGGATCCAATGTCTACATCCCCGTCACGAACGATCTAGCCATGCAATTTATTTGATATAGATCTTCTAAAATCATAGGGGGGAGGGCAAAATAAACTCCATCTGCCATAAAAATTCATGACTTCTATCCTACCTCTTAAGCATGGTGCTGTAATATGTGACTTGTAGCCTTCTACTTAGGTTTGCAAAATATTCTAGAGTAAATTCAAAAATCATGTGTTTTTTCCACACAAGTCATGGGTTTTTGTGCAGTTTACAATCTCTTAGTCTTGTCCTCCACCAAGAGCTCTTTAATCTTATACTTCACACACTTTTCCTTCATGAGCTACCTATAACTTGAACAATGTGCATTGAAATCCAAGACTATACGAGTTGCTATCCTACCGAATCCGGTCTATTCATGCAAATAATCCAGTCTCGAGCTTGATCGCATGAATGATCAGTATCCTCTAATCCGTGTAGCCTATGGTACGAACGAGATCTTGGAAGTTGTTTGAGCTATAATGGCAAATGATTTCTCTGTGATTATATGTCAACCTATAGACTATTATGTAATATCTAAATTTGGACGATGCACATGCATGGGGAACGCCCGAAAAACTAAGATACAACTCTCATATTGAGCAGAAGGTCTACATGGCATTACAAAAAATACTTGTAACAAAGGCGTTGTTGTAGTCATAAATCATAAATCCATGCAAATTGATTCGAAGTGTTAGAGGAACTTAGTTATGCTTAAGAATCGCCTACATTGGACTCCTATCTGCAATTTTGATCCAAACAAATAATGACAAACATGTTTGACTTGTGGACTCTCCACACAACACTCCAGCCGCCCGTCCTGAGCAGTAGTCGATTGTCGCTTATTGTCTCTTGGTCGACTACAAGGATAAGTGAAGCCAAGACTTAAAAAGTAACAATGAATTAAATTATTGCATACACTAATTTTTCTTCACAAGTTTGTAGTACAAAGTTCAATGCTCTGCACAAATCTTAAACGCATAATGGACAAAGCTCTGATACCAACTATTGTGCACATTGGAGGTGGTGCTGAAAATAATTTGAAAAAATAGCCGAAAAACAATTAACGTCAAGACACCAATACTTATGTGGTTCTGCAATCGCCTCAATCGACGGTGCGACGTGCCATATTTCAATTTTATTGAGAAAAAAGAATAAGATAAGAAGGATTACAAGTTTACAACTTTTAAAGCTAACCATAATATATCTCCATACTTTTTCTCCTATACGAAAAGGGTGTTAGAGAACATCCCTCCCTCTAACAGAAATGTTACATAGAGAATCATTTGATATCCATAACGCTATTCTACATGACTACACAACATGCTGTAGGGAACACCTATTTATAGGCACACTAAGAACTTCCACACATAAAATGTGAAATGTCTCGACCAATATAAAATATATCAAATTGAATAGAATAGCCAATATATAATACTTAGCCATCACGTAAATAAATCGTAAACCACACCATAATATTTTCAAAATTCCACATACACCTTAATTCACAAAAGAGTTAGCTGTATGACCCACACTAGGGGTTGTTCGCGGACCGGTTTGGGCGGCCGAAACCAATATTTTCTACCCTACCCTACTACCTCGGGTTGGGAAAATTTCAACCCAAACCTGACCAAGTGTCTCACAAACCCAAACCTGACCGAATACGTCAAAAACACAATTTTTTCAATGTTGCTTTTCCAATATATATTCACTCAGTATGAATTATATTAAAATTATATTATTTTATCTATGTAAATATGTTAACTTTAAACTTTAAAAAGAAGATCTCATCTTAAAATTGGTAAAACAACACAGACACACACAATTATACCCATGCAATTCATATTATATTTAAATTTTGAAAATTTAACACAATAATTGATTGTGTGTTTAATTAATAACATTTGAGTTCAAAATGTCAAGATATCAATAAATCAAATAATACAGTTAAAGTATTTTAAGTAAATAAAAACATGTACCGATCCACATGCATGCCTTTAGTCGAGCGGATAGAACCTTATCTAACACAGAGAGTGGTCCGGGTTAAAATCCTAGGAACCGAAATTTTCAAATTTCTCAAAATACACAATGGAGTGTTACGGATCTGGAGCGAAATGGTCTGGAGAATTTTCCTGAAATTTCCGGAACGCCCCGGAATTCTCCGGAATGGACCAGAATTATCACTAGTACAGATTAGTAGCATATCTATTCCGTTTTGCCTTCCAAAGGGAACGTTTGGGTCATTCCAGAACGGAACGGAACGGAACGAAATTTACAGCTGTAATATCCCATCCCACATCGAGGTATTGTGGACTGAAATTGTGGATTAGATGTATGGTGTGGTTGGGGGATTGTAACATCTTGCCTCACATCGGAGATTTGTAAGTTTCACATCTGGCATATGGTAAACCTTGTGGATTACTACTAGCACCTTCAAGGCTTAAGCATTTTTATCCGGTGGTACCGGTAAAGTAGTTTTTGGGGCAGTAATCTACGAGTTTTACAACAACTATGAGTGTGAGTGCATAATTCAGTTTGACCTGATTTCGATTCATTTGGAGCTAAGAGTGCGTGACGATTTCAAAGCCTTCAATAGATTTCTCTCATGCGAGTAGTTCACCGGCTGTGGCCTCCCCTTCAAGCCACGATCCACCAAGGCATGCGCCGTGCTCCGGCGACAGAGACAGCGATGACAGACGAAGAAGAAGAGGTCGTTGATGATTTTAATCACTATTTAATTGGCTCTTTCTAGGCAATCGATCGTACCAACGCTTGGACCATGAAGCAACTATTCATGAAACTGTGGACAGGAGAAGAAAATATAAGTATTTTTTAGACAAGCCCTAATCTTTTTGTTTTGAAATATCATGAATAACGAATCGGTGAAAAAGGTTCTCTTCGAAGGACCTTGGGTTTCTGACGGTTATCTTCTCTACCTCAGACCGGAGTGTCAAAGCCTCAATGTATGGTACATATCCACCATATTCGCCCTTTCTTCATGAAACCGGATGCGGCAAATAAGGCAATGATCAAGTTGGGGGAAATCCTTGAAGGTGATTCTCCGGTACTCTCTTGTGACAACGGGGATTACATGTGGCTACGAGTTGGATTGGATGTGAAGAAACCACTCAAGAGGGGCATACATATTGGGATATTGAAGGAGAAAACCTGTCCATGAAGATAAATCAGGTGTTGCGATCGCCCGACGCACATCTCCTGAAATAACACTATAATACAAAAAAATACTGGTAATTATTAGTTTGTTCCATCGTCTGATCGAAAAATAATGACAATAACACCAACGTACCTGTTTAAAATTGTCAGCTTAGGTCTCCCTTGCCTTGAAAGTATTCTTCCTCACCACAACTATCTTCTCTTGCAATATCAAGTCGGCACACAAATGTCGCTCTTTATCCAAAAGCGAATAAAATCCATATTCGCTCGCATCCCTTTTACATTAAGATTTGAAGGGGTAATCGCCTCTTTTGATAGCAAGGGCCCTACTTGGCCAAAATCGATCTAAGGACTTCGCATGAAGACGCACTTGATAATCCGAGAAGGCCACTCAGTTTGGTGTCGTCTCTCACTGCCTACTCGTAGCTGGTTGAATAAAAGTAAGCATGGCCAATAATAACTCATTTCACCTCCCATATAATAACCTCTTATAGCAATTCTGACTTGCTTGATCAGGCCAAAAGTTAGGCGCGACAGCATCAAAGCCAAATTGAGTACTGACTCGAATTGGGTCATAATCCACAGTTATGAGCTCATAGCTATCAGTTTCATCATCGTACTCAGACAACGCAGGCAATGGCCCCCTTGAGCACCAGTTTAGATATCTTGAATATCATCTCCCACCCTTAGTGATATGCGTGGAGCTGAAAGGGGAATCCTTCTCTGGGTACATCTCCGAATGCGTGACGATGTCATCTAACCCAGTGGCATATGGTATTGCCACAAAATAACTGATATCATCGCATATCATAGAAAATGAACGTTGGATTCCCTTCGTCTTATACCAAAGCCATGCTCGAGGACGAAGATTTTCTTTTGGAGCCTTGTGTGTGTTGAGTTTGACTCTTGTAGGAATTGGAGCATACAAAGGCCATCTTGCGAATGTCCACATTGATAGGAATGCGATATTAACATAGGTTACAACATCATCCATGTCGCCCGATGTATCAATATGATCCATTGCCAGATCCAGACGGTGGTATAATGAGCCCAAAACTAAGGATCCCAAAGCCAGCCTCTGACCTAGAGAAAGACGGACCGCGAGTGAGAGCACGTGGCAGAAGACTCCATCATGAGGATGACCGTCGATCAGATATCTTGATATCCAAACGCATAGAAATCCACACAATGTATAGGCAGCTCCTTTCCCAATGAAATAAGTCACTACCTTGGTATTCTTCTCTAACATCTCTTGAGTCGTCTTCACTTTCGCAAAGTCTCGATCGAAATATTTTATCCACCTAGACCACACGTTTTTGGCACCCGACTTCAAAATTACATGTTTTGGGGCAGGAGGAGTCGACGACCATCTCGATGTTGTTTTCTTCACATATGAAATACACTATTTCATTTGCTCATTTAGAGAAATTTCTTCAGAATCTTCCAACGAAGACAAAGGATATGAACCCATACAAGGGAGCTCAAGCAACATCTCCACATTCTCGAGTGTAGGGGCGGCCTCAAAAGTTGAGAAATGAAAGGTGTGTGTCTTCTTCTAATATCTCGATAGAAGATGCATAAACATGTCATTATCGAGTTTGACACTCAACCCTTTCGGCGTCCACAGCATCATATATTCCTGCTCGACTAAATGCTGGTTCATGGTGTTCGAGAATATACTCAGTCCATTCCTCCATCCAGTCCAATTTCTCCACAAATGTTTGATGGAGGATATCTGTGTAAGGAAATAACCCAACTTCAAGACCAAGCCTGTTTATTTCATTCACATTGGCAACATTCCAATGCTCCATCTCTGATTCATGTATGAGTTGCAAGGGATTCTTTGTCGGGGCTTTGTCTAGTGTTGTTCCCCTAACCGTTGCAAGGTAGAAACCTTCACCATTCAGAAACGGAGCTTTACGCCACAAAACCCTTGGGGATATCCGGTACATTTTCCAGTTCTTTTGATTTCTTAGGAGGAGTCATGCCTATTACATTACAGAATTAATGAAAATGGATGCAAAAGTTTAATTAGAGGAGGTCAAATTGGTTGTTCCGATTTTTAATGATTGAGTACCTGACCATGAAGATATATATTTTGGGATTCTTCAAAGACCCAGAACTCTTTGAATATCATGAACATTCAAGAAAACCGAGTTTATCTCAATCTTACCGTTGTTCTAAACCAGTTATTGAGATGACTTTGGCAAATTGAATTGAATCTTTGAAGTGACTAACCTTGACTCGTTTTGTAAACTTCAAGGGATTGATTGGCGGCGTTGAAGAGTTGATTGAATTCTGAGATCTGTAATCAGAGATCCTTCTCTCTGCATAAACTTCAAAGGGCAGCAATGGTGCACGACAAAAAGACAATATGATGTTTATGAAGAGACATTTGAAGTCACGACCTTTCAATTCGCTTGAACCTCGGTAACTGGGGAAAACGTGTGGATATGGGCTTTACCCACTTCAGGCTATCGATCCCATTAATACCTGCTGCACGACTCTAGAGAAATCGAAGTAATGATGGCGTTTGTTTTGAGGAACAGAATTTTTGAGATGAATTCGAATCGTTTACACGTGCACGTGTGAGACACGCATAGTCAGTTTTGCGCTTCAATGTCACGTCGCGCGTGGCATCTGCGCAAAAGGGGGAAAATCTAGATAGTGCATTATGTGCACATTGGTCATCATCCACGTGTCCATCACAGGTAAGTTCATATAATACTCTAATATCATTGGATACTTATGAATCTGGGGCTGTGAGACAGGGTCACCCTCGCATACTAACCGCACAGGAGTTGAAGGGCTTAAGTGGCTTGGAGGCTAGAGTATGGCACGTCGCACGTGAGCCGCGGTTACGCTCGCGTGCGACCCTTGTCAGTTATCTGAGAGACTCGCTAATCATGTGCCCTATATATACGGCCGATCGTGCAGTGTGCCCTATATATGCGGTCGATCGTGCAACGTGCGAGGAAGTTATATAATTGTTGCGTGCGATTATGTAACTTCTCGTAACTGCTACTCTTAAGACCCTATATATAGGAGTAATGCCTTCTGTCCTCGGTTCGGCTCTCTAGCAGTCACTACACACTATTTCTCTCTCAGATCATTGGCAAAGGCTTACTCTTACCCTTGCACCCTTAGTCTCTTACTCTCTGTGTATATGTACTTTGTGTGTTCTTGTCTATTGCAGGTGTACATCCGGATCCATCCCAGAGGATTCTTTGTCCACAGACTATAAGTGCGAAAGAATACCACACATATGCCAATGGTATGGTCGCCTCAACCACTTCAGTGAGCAATACACACATGTGTCTGGGGAAACGACGATGAACACGAATCAGGGTCTTGGTACATGGCTCCTTTATCGCCCTCCACCTCATGCAAAAAGATTCACTAAAACACCAACCGCCAAAGCAAGTGTTCCGAGGATTTACACCGAAATAGCCCAAGACAAAGAGGATCGGTCTAACAGCGACATGGAGGTAGAGGATATGTCGAATGCTGAAACTAAGCCACACCCCCAAGCTACCAACCTTCATCGAGAGTTCAAGACAACCCTTTAGCTAATAAAGGGATGCAACCCCCTTCGGGCATCAATTTGTGTTGCACCTCGTGTCACTTCACTTGTGCCACCTCAGTTGAGGAAATATAAAGGGATTGTAATGCATGATGAATCTGCAGTAAGAAACCCTATAGCCTAAGCACATAAGATCAAGGAAGCCCTTGCAAAGATAAAACTCCTGGATCTTACAATCAGTTCAAATCCAAAAGAAAGGCAGCAGAATTGAAGGCTGAGCACTGCTCGACTCAAGTATAAACAGTCTACCTTGGTATCAGTATTGCTATTCGTGATAACGAGGACGGGGGAGCCCAAAAGAACCCAAATACAAAATGGTGGTGGCTGCAAACAAGCAGCCCTTCCAAGAATCATCCATGCATTTTTATCATTAGCACGTAATAAATCACGTCAGGTCTATAACAACAAACCACAAATTATGCATGGTAGTACAATTGAGAACAATCCACTTTCAAATTTGTAGTAGTATCATTATCAGTTTCGCATGTTTGGTGAATACTATAACGGGAATATGTATGAGGGATTGATTCACCAAGTCCATGTAGGTCAATTTTGGATTCTATGTTCATATTAGTGATGTAAATGCACTTTTAAGGACTCGGAATACTTATATGAGTTAATTTGGGGGTACCTAATTACTGGGTTGATATATATCGTTATCTCATTGTGAGACTAAAGCTCTCTGAATACCTTGTAATCATTCATCCATAGAACTTCAATAGCATGTGATCATTTGAAAAGGTTGGTTTATATTAATCCTCCAAATAGATGAAAGTCATTCTTGTTTTAACTCATTGCTTATCTATCCCATAAACACAAATCTTCAAGAACAAGACTAAGTGTTTCTTGTTTCTTCAAGAAAGGAAAAATCATTAATAAATTGAGTGATATTTAAGCTCACAAATTACTCACGAACAAGTTCATATCTTACAATTGTTGGATATGTCGAATAAACTAAGGTCTTTAGCTCTCTTAAAAAATATATAGTTGTTGAAGTGGCCAAGAACAATCTCCAAAGTCTCGGTGCAGTCGTGGATATGGCGGGGACATCTTGACCTAGACTCCAAAAGGGATTCTACACCACAGACGGCGCCTGGGAACCCATTGATGTTTAGCGGCTTGGCCCATAATCGGGATCGATCCAATAGTCACATAAGCGGAAACGATCGCCGGATATTTGTGCATCCTCTTTTGGTCAAGCCATACTTGTCGTCGGTGGCGATTATTCTGCTCCCTCTAGGGATCACGTGAAGTCTACGCCTATTGGTGGCGTGCTTCCTAGGTGGATACAACCAAAACTATCTATCGTAATGCAGGAAGAGGTTAACGATGGTGTTTCTTATATCAGAAATGTCAAGTTTGACACAACATCCGACTAGTACGCCATTTTCAAAGGCCGCATGAAGATGAGCAATATTGGCCATTGTATTGATACATGCATCATTGCCTTACCATCTCACAGCCTGGTTGACCAGAGTCATTGCGTCGATATTCTTTCAATCAACTCGCATGTGTACTGCACTCAGTTGTACCATCTCCATAAGAGCGGGGGCACAACCTTCTTCCTTACTGAATGGTTCACTTACACCATTGATACTTGGGTGAGGGAGAAATGCACATCATGGACATCCACCGTGCGAGATAAACTTTCGTGGTGGAATTTCATTAAATATGATTTAAGAAGATATTCGGGGATGTTTTTATAGAGATTTGGTATCTCATGGAAGATGGGTTATACCACGGAAAATGTTCTTAATCCTACTCAATCTTGTTGACAGAAGACCTGTTGGAAAAAGAGCGGACGGAAAAAGCGGTTCCCATATTATAGAAAGAAGACAAGAAATGAGATGAAACGACACTCATTCGTGTAATTATCCAGGACGTCAAGGATGTCCATAATATGATGATGAAAAAAGGTTACAAGGGTTTCGATATGTGGTTACATGAAACATCCTTTTAACTAGAGTATACATAACATATGAAATGTCGATTTGAAAACGATGCTTATAAAACACCCATTTTTGTATTTTCGTGGATATTTTTCACGGGACGGGTGTTTTGCTAGTCAACCCCCTACCACACTTCGCCGATGTTTCCTCTCGATTTTTGAAGTCATCATTACAACTTTTAAACACATGAAGAACACAAAGAATAATATGATAAAAACACGACGAATGTTATGAGATATAACTTATACAAAGAGAGCAAGATAGTACACATGTGTTCAATGATTTTTCCTAATGACTCACTCAAATTATATACAAGTTGCATGTTCATATTTACGTTATAGATCTACTGTAATTAATGGTTGTGATGGAGAGGTAATGGGCTATGGGCTTGGGGATTGATATCTACTCTCCTATTATCACAATTTTACTCATACTACAGAGTTCTAAAATATTTCATTGAGTGTACAACAATGCCCCTCTAGAACCTGCATTGGGATCTCGTGAAGTATATCTCAAATTTGCAATATGGAGTCGGACAAAGGTCACCTGCCAAGAGTACCGAATATTTCATTTGAGTGCGCCAAAAAGCTCGGCCCTTGACACATTGCAGAGATACCTTTTCTACCTAAGAAGACAAACCATAAGCGAAATTTACAACTATTCAATAAACTACTTGTCGAAAATGAAAAAAATGCAAGAATCTAATATTTTACGTGGTTTGACTACGTCAACGGTGCGGCGAATCACATTAGATTTTTATTTAGTGTGAGAAGAAGAAGAAGCGTTACAGTTCTGAAAGTTGACCATAATATCTCTCCTTACTTTTTCTTCTCTCTACAAAGGTGCTAGTGAGTCGCTTTCTCTTACTTCAAATTATGTTGCTCATGCAAAAAGAGGATCACTCAATGTGATATAAAATAATGATGTATGAATCACAGATATATAAACATTCTAGTAAAATCTTTAATAAATTATCAAATGTCTCAACCAATATAAAATATACCACATTTTAATCAAATAGGAAATACTTGTTCATCGAGTAGACCAATAAAAATCCATGATTTTGTTTAAATTTCACTTATGACAAACTTTCATAGGATCTAGAAAAAATTGCCAATACATATGATCTCCAATTTGGCGATAATTACTACAAGACCTCCTTAGGCGGAACATCTCGTACTCTGCATCCAACTATACAAAAGATCTACACCTCAAGCAGAATTTGACTAATCGTTGAATGAAAATTCTTGTTGAAATTTGCTTTAAACTTCAAATCAAATTGTGTTACATTTGAAGCCCCAACTCGATGAGAACCCCTGCAAAAACGTGTGGCCACACCACTAAAAGATCTTCTTGTGGTAACAAGTTCTTCTTGTGGTAACACCACAATTTTTTTGGGCTAAGCTCATTATGATCAACTATGACTTTGTGTGCCTCATCAGGGACCACTATATCAAAGGGAATTTCCAGTGTCCCCACGAGAAAAAAAAAAAAAAAAAAAAAAAAACCCTCTCTCAAGCAATATTCTAACGCTAATATCAATCAAAACAAGCATTTCGAACGAAGTTTGAAACAAAGCCCGCAAGTATAATATGTTGAATTCAATGTTTGCATCCCCTTCACGAACGGTCTAGCCATGCAATTTATTTGATATGGATCTTCTAAAATCATGGGGGGAAGAGAAAATAAACTCCACCTGCTATACAAATTCATGACTTCTAGCCTACCTCTTAAGCATGCTTCTGCAATCTCTGACTTGTAGCCTCCTGCTGAGGTCTGCAAGAACTTGTAGAGTAAATTCAAAAACCATATGCTTTTTTCCACACAAGTCTAGGTTTTTGTGCTATTTACAATCTCTTAGTCTCGTCCTCCATCAAGATCTCTATAATATTATACTTCACACACTTAGCCTTCATGAGCTACCTATAACAAGAACACTGTGGATTAAAATTCAAGACTATACGAGTTGCACCCTACCAAATGAGCATTATTCATGAAAGTAATCCGATCTCAAGCTTGGTCACATGAATGATCAGTATCCTCTTATCCGTGTAGCCTATGGTTACAAATGAAATATTGGATGTTGTTTTAGCTATAATGGAACATGATTTCTCTGTGATTATATGTCAACCTATAGACTGTTACGTAATATGTAAAATTGGACGATACACATGCATGAAGAACGTCCGAAAAACTGAGATTCAACTCTCATATTGAGCAAAAGGCCTACAAGGCATCAAAGACTCGTTGTTGTAGTTAGAGATTATATTGAAATGAGTTCAAAATACAATCAATCTAATCCACACAAATTGATTCGAAGTGTTGGAGGAACTTAGTTACGCTTAAGAATCGCCTACATTGGAGTTCTATCTGCAATTATGATCCAAACAAATAATGGAAAATATGTTTGAATTGGGGACTCTCCACAAAACACTCCAGCCGACCGTCCTGAGTAGCAGCCGATTGTCGCTTATTGTCTCTTGGTCGACTACAAGAATAAGTGAAGTCAAGAATTGAAAAGTAAAAATAAATTAAATTATTGCATACAATATATTTTATTCACAAATTTGTAGTACCAAGTTCACTGCTCTGCACAGACCTTCAACGCAGAATGGACAAAGCTTTGATACCAACTATTGTGCACATTGGAGCCGGTGGTAAAAATAATTTGAAAAAACGGCCAAAAAATAATTTACATCAAGACACCAATACTTATGTGGTTCTGCAATCGCCTCCATCGACGGTGCGACGAGCCCTATTCCAGTTTTATTGAGAAATAGAAGAAGATGAGACGGATTACAAGTTTACAACTTTCAAAGCTAACCATAATCTCTTTCTATACTTTTCACCAATACGAAAAGGGTGTTAGAGAACATCCCTCCATCTAACTGAAATGTTTTATAGAGAATCATTCAATATCCATTACGCTATTCTACGTGAATCCACAACATACTGTAGGAAATACCTATTTATGGGCACTCTAAGCGCTTCCTCACATAAACTGTGATATGTCTCCACCAATACAAAATATATCAAATTTGAATAGAATAGTCAATATATAATAATTCGCCATCAAGTTAACAAATCGTAAACCACAGCATAATATTTTTAAAATTCCACATACGCCTTAATTCTCCAAAGAGTTAGCTATATGACCCATGGTAGGGTTGTTCGCGGACCGGTTTGGGCGGCAGAAACCAATATTTTCTACCCTACCCAAATACCTCGGGTTGGGAAAATTTCAACCCAAACCTGACTAAGTGTCTTACAAACCCAAACCTGGCCGAATACTTCGGCTCTGCCCGGTTCGACTCGATTTTGGCGGGGTTAAATTACGTGGTTTTTGCAGCATCAAAACAACATCATCAAGAAATTTATAAAAATTTGTGAGTGTATTATAGATGAAGAAATTCTTGAGTATCAAAACTATTATTACAATATGATAATTAGATCAAATTTTGATATCATTGATTATCCTTTAGTCCTTTACTGAAAGGAAAGAGTATAAATGGATTTTGTTACAAGATTGTCAACCAAAAATTCTACGGACATCCATATTAGAACTAAAACCTCTATAACAAGAGTTTTAACTGTATGCATGATAATTTGAAAGGGGAGTAAGCAGGTAGAAATGCAGTAGAGATACTCTAGAAGGGGGTGGGTTGAATAGAGTATGCCAACTTTTTGTTAAAATTGCAAAGATAAGAATTTATTTAAAGAGTAATGAAGTTCAAGGCCTTGAAAATAGTTTCAAGCCTTTGAAGTGAAATACAGTTTAAGTGAAGATAGACAAATCTTTTTCAAGGCCTTGAAAAGAGTTTCATAAGATTGAAAACAAACTAGTTTGAATGCTGTGTAAAACATGTATGATAATGAATGAACAATGCAAGTGACACGGGATTTATAGAGTTCAGCCCACTTGGGCCTATGTCTCTACCTCATGGATCTTCTTCCTGCAGGATTTTCAACACAATTCTTATTAATCAAAAGCTAAGGTCTAGATCTCAAGCATAGAGATATGCGTTACTCTGTTACAGCATGTGGTTCTCACTAACCTATCTAGTACCTACTCCAGCTAACTCATTAACTTAGAATTCTCTATTGTTAACTTTAAACAATCCTTGAGAATGAAAGCTATAAGTATTATAAGAATGATATACAAATTAAGTACTGAACAGAAGAACATTGGAAGTGGAACTGCAGTGAATAATGCAGTGATCTTCTGTGAGATGGATTGTGAGAATGATGTGCTTCTTTTATGCTTGTCAATCCTGAAATATGCATCTCTTTTTGCCCGTTGAGTTTTGTTTCAAATGCTTCAAATTGATCTCCACTTATACTGCTCAAAAGATAAGCAAATCTTCCTCATTTTCAGCAACAAACTTTCTGTTTATTAGGCAACAATCTTTGACTTCTCCAACAATCTTTCAAACGGATAGTTGATCAGAATGTCCAAAGATAATGTGCTGATCTTGTATTTAAACGTATTGAGAAGCTGTCATGAGTGTCTGATTGATCACAGAATCACATTCTCTCACTGTTTCCTTTCCTGCAAAACCCATGTTAGGAAACTAATCCTGAAAAATAGGAAAATGAAATTTTCCCTGCAAAAGTAAGTCATCAAACAAGTTAATTAGATGAATTCTAAGTGAATCAAAAGTTTTTGTATTTCATCATCAAGTAATAAAAGATTAAATATAGGTATGAGAGAGTTAGGACAAGATCAGAAGAACTCAGAAAAACTCCCACTTAGAATATGCATACAGGTCAGATAGTTTCAAGGCCTTCAAGCCTGTGAAACCTGTGATTCAAGGCTTTGTAAACTGGTTCAAGGCCTCGAAATAGCTCTGTATATCAAGCCTGTGAAACCTGTGAACTTACAATCTCCCCCTTGATGAAAGACAAAACTACAATCTGTTTGATCCTTCTGCAAAAAATACTTATTAGCACACAGTACATAAAGTAATAACAAATAAGTTCCAAAAAGACCCAACTTATTCAATAACAAACTTAAGCAGAAAAACACATAAGTCTCAGATAATTCCTACTGACCAAAAGAAAGGTCACTAAAAACATAAAAACAACCTAAGATTTCTTCCCCTTTTTTACTTTCATCAAAAGGAATGAGAAAATGTTGGATCAGAGTCTTTCGAAAATTTTGAAAATAAACTTTAAAAAAAGGGTGGGAAAGAAAGAGTAGGTAAGAGTTTATGGGGTTGGGTCTTCATTTCCATCTTGGTGTCAAAACCTTCTTAGCTTTCTTCTTCGGTGGAGGAAGTTCTGTAACTGCTTCGGCACTGGGAGTCCTAGAACTTGAATCCCCACTGATTGTTTGAACTTCATCCTCAGTTGCCTTTCTTTTCTTCTCTGTACTAGGCTTTGAACCACCAGCCATCTTGATTCGGTTAGAGGCTCTTCTTGTGCTCATTAGGGTTTGGAGAAGAATATAGAGAGGTATGATTGATACGGAGAGAATGAGAAGAGGAGAGGATAAACACTAAAAGAGTTCTAATTTAAAAAGGAAACTGCAATTTCTTTCTGATCTCAAAAGATTTAAAAAGATCAGAGAAGATTCAAATATTTGAAGCTGTTGAAAATAAATATTTTAATACTATACTTGGCTGGAAAAAGATTTTGAAAAAGGGTAGGGGCAATATTGAGTAAATATCTACAAAGATAGCACCCAATACTGAATGATCCAAGAGATATTGACTTAAACAGTTATCAGACTTATTTTCAAGGCTTTGAAAAGAATTTCAAAGTCTTGAAACGCTGTTATACTGAAACAAATAAAATCAAAGTTTTGAAAGATTTTTCAAGGCTTTGAAAAGATTTTCAAGGCTTTGAAAATCAGTTCAAACCTTTGAAACACATTAAAGCTTACCTTCCTTACCTTATACTCCCCCTAAACCAATGAATCTTTATTTAGCATACCCAATTCCAGTCTTAGAGCTGAAAATCTTTCATCTGGCAATGGTTTAGTGATGATATCTACAAGTTGCATGTTAGTAGAAACAAATTCAATAATAATATCACCTTTCTCAGCATGATCTCAGATGAAATTGTGTCTGACATCAATGTGCTTGGTTCTTGAATGCCAAACGAGATTCTTTGTGATTGATATTGCACTGGTGTTGTCACATTTGATAGGTACTCTTCTAAAATAAAATCTTAGATCTCTCAACTGTTGAGCAATCCATAATACTTGTGAGCAACAGGCTCCAGCAGCTATGTATTCAGCTTCAGCTGTTGATAAAGCAACTGAGTTTTGTTTCTTGGAGTGCCAACTGATCAAGGAGGATCCAATAAATTGACAACTTCCTGAAGTGCTTTTTCTATCAACTTTGTAACCTGCAAAGTCAGCATCTGAATATCCACACAAAGAAAAGTTAGAATGTCTTGGATGCCAAAGCCCTAAGTCTTTGGTACCATTTAGATATTTAAAAATTATTTTCACTGCAGTTAAGTGTGATTCCTTTGGATCACCTTGAAATCTTGCACACATACGTACATTGAACATGATATCTGGTCTACTGGCAGTAAGGTATAGTAATGATCCAATCATACCTCTATACTCTTTCACATTGATACTCTTACCAGATTCATCATTATCTAAGGACAGTGTAGAAATCATAGGGGTCTTGATTTCTTTGGATTGAGATATGATGTACTTGTTTAACAAGTCCCTAGTGTACATGCTTTGATGTAGAAAGATACCCTTCTTCATCTGATGTATTTGAAATCCAAGGAAGAAGTTCAGCTCTACCATCATGCTCATTTCAAACTCTCTGCTCATAAGAGTTGAGATTTTTTTGCAGTTTGCACAATAGATCATTAGTAGCTCCAAATAAGATATCATCAACATAAATCTAAACTACAAGTAAATCTTTTTCACGAGTCTTTATGAAAAGGGACTTGTCTACTAATCCTCTTTTGAAATCATTTTCAAGTAAAAACTTTGACAATCTTTCATACTAAGCTCTTGGAGCTTGTTTCAAACCATAAAGAGCTTTGTCATGTTTGTAAACATGATCTGGAAACTTGTCATTTTAAAAAACAGGAGGTCGTGAAACATAAACTTCTTCTTGCAGGTATCCTTTCAAAAATACACATTTCACATCCATCTGAAATAGTTTCATGTTCTTGTAGGATGCAAAGGCAAGTAAAATTCTAATTGCATCTAACCTGGCATCAGGAGCAAAAGTTTCTTCACAATCAATACCTTCTTCTTGGTTGTAGCCATGAGCAACTAACCTTGCTTTGTTCCTGATCACTTTACCACTTTCATCCAATTTGATTCTGAACACCCATCCGGTCAGACTAGTTTGTTGGTGGGAGAACTAGGTTCTACACCTTATTTCTTTCAAACTCATAGCATCTCCAATGGATATCTCATTTATATTGCTAAATTTAGGACATGAATAGTGAATTTGGGCATTTATAGCATTTCGTGCTCCAATGTATATGTGGCATGCAATTCTATTTCAAATGCTATTTCGAATTAAAAACAATTTTTTTTATCCTAAACTACCAATTATATACTCCATCAACTACCATAATAACCAAACATATTTTACAATGTAATCAAAACTTATGCCTACGTTAATAATCATCGCGACATAAAGTTAATATGACTTAAAACTAATTTTTTATTATAAATTGCTAATTATATACTCCATCAACTACCATAATAACCAAACCGTCTTTTACAATGTAATCAAATTTTATACATGCGTTAATAACTATCGTGCCATAAAGCTAATATGATGGTTCAATGTGGTCAAAATGGCAAACATGTAAATAAAAATCAAGAGATCCATGGATAGAATACTGGTACTATCTTTAGCACAATCCTATACTTGGTCTCAAATTTGACACCAAGTATAGCACAATGCCATATTTTTTAGAATTGTCACAACTTTTGACACTCCATTGGAGTACTCGAATGCTATAATTACATAATTGGAACAACTTTTAGCACTCCATTGAAGATGCTCTCATTGATTTCATTTTGCATAGCTATAATCCAATCTGCTTCTTGTAATGCTTCCTTCACAGTCTTAGGTTCTACAAGAGAAATAAAAGCATTAAAAGCACAAAGATTCTTCAATTGTGATCTTGTTTGTGTACCAGTGGTTGGATCAGAGATGATGTTGTCAACTGGATGAGATGAAAGATATTTGAATCTCTTTCTTGGAGACCAGGGTTCAGGCTCTCCATATTGCTTCTCTGGTCTTGAAGTAGTAGCCTGATCACTCATGTCTTTCTGATCATCCTTATCAAGGCTTTGATCTCTATTTTCTATTTTCAAGGTCTTGAAAATGGCTTCTATTTCCTTCTGAACCTTTCTTGAAACTAAGTGAGTTTTCAGCTTCTTCTTCTGATTAATGCTTGTTCATATTCAAATCTGCAAAACTTTCACTCAAATAACCATCAAAGCTTTCATCAAAAATACCATGAATACTTTCTTTAGCCAGCTTGGTTCTTTTATTATAAATTCTATAAGCTTTTCTAGTCAGAGAGTAACCAAGAAAGATACCTTCATCACTTCTTGCATCAAACTTACCCAAGTTGTCATTTCCATTGTTGTGGACAAAACATGTGCATCCAAAGGATTTGAAATATGAAATGTTTGGCTTTCTCCCTTTGAATAGTTCATAGGGAGTCTTCTTCAAGATAGGTTTGATCAAGCACATGTTCAAAATATAGTTTGTTGTATTCACAGCTTTTGCCCAATAGTGTTTTGGCAGCTTGTTTTCTAAAAGCATTGTTCTTGACATATCTACAAGAGTCCTGATCTTTCTTTCAGCAACTCCATTATGTTGAGGAGTTCTAGGAGCAGAGAAATTGTGAGAGATACCATGCTTAACACAGAATAAATCAAATTCTAATTGATCAAACTCTCTACCATGATCACTTCTTATTGTAGTAATTTGTAGGTTTTTCAAGGTTTGAAGTTCTCTGCAAAGCTTTGAAAATTCAGAGAGGGCTTCAGATTTTTCTTTCAGAAACATAACCCAAGTAAATCTAGAATAGTCATCTACAATAACTAGCATATACTTCTTACCTTTTGGATTTGGAGTCCTCATAGGACCACAGAGATCCATGTGAATTAATTCAATAGGTCAAGCAGTACTTACAAACTTATTTGGCTTGAATGAGCTTCTGGTCTGCTTACCCTGAGCACAGGCTTTGCATACTTCATCATCTTTGAGCTTAATAGACGGTAATCCTCTTACCAGATTTTTGAAGATCAATTTGTTCAAAGTATCCAAGCTAATGTGACCAAGCTTTTTGTGCCAGAGCTTTGAATCCTCTTTCAAGGCCTTGAGGCACTTCAAGCTTTTACCTGCAACTTTGTTAGTCTGAAAAGTATAAAAATTCTTTGATCTAGAGGCTGTGAGAATGAAATTGCCTGATTTCTCATTCTGCACCACACACTTCTCTTTATCAAATATAACCTTATTACATTATCACAAAGCTGAGATACACTAAGCAAGTTAAATTTCAAGCCATCAACTAGATATACATCAGAAATTCAATTTTCAGAATTTGTACCAACTTTACCAATACCAAAAATGTTGCATTTGTCTTTGTCACCAAGTGTAATTGAACCTTCTAATTGCTCTTTCAATTCTGAGAAAAAATATCTCTTTCCAATCATTTGTCTTGAGCAACCACTGTCCATAAACCACTTCTTTTCTTTGACATTGGTGACAACCTGCAAGCACCAATCACTGCCTTACCCAGCTGTTAGACTGAGTGTAGAATTTGGACTCATATTCAGGATCAACCATGTTAGGTGGCCTGACCCATTTAGGAACCCAAATCTGTTTGACTTGTCCTTTGAGTTGAAATGGGAATGAGTTCCTCATTATGTGAGGGTCTCTTATTCTGAAAGGACACTTCATTTTAACATGACCAATTTTATTGCAGAAATGACACTGAGGAGAAGTTTTGTTTCCATCTTTCACAAATCTGGTATTGTTCTTTCTTAGAAAATTTGGATTATATCCAATACCAGTTTTGTGAACAGACTTTGAACTTTCTCCAAGAATCAAGTTCAACTTGTGTTATGAGCCTACAAGCTTGGATTTGACCAATTCAGATTCTTGAAGTTTCTCAGTAAGAGTAGTCTTTTGTTTATCAAATTCATCAAGTTGATGTCTCAGATTAACAAGGCTATCACTCAATAGAGAGTTCTCAGTGACTACTTCCCTGCCTTGTGTTTTCAAGGCTTTGAAACTGGTTTTCAAGGCCTTGAAATCACTGTCAGTTTTCTTCTGAGAGATTTCAAGATTCTGATTCTGACAAACAAGATGCAAATTCTATTTTGCTTGCTCATGAACTTTTTCTTTCAAAACTGTAATGTCTCAGATAGTCTTCTTCATTTAACAGCATTGTTCTAAGATAATCTGAGAGGACTTCTTTTGGTTTTGAAATCAAACAATTTATCATTACCTCAATGTTCTTTTCAGAACTTTCATCACGCTTGTCCATAAAGCATAGGTTGGCATGTTCTTCTTCAGATTCAGAGTCACTTGAGGTATCTTAATTACTCCATGAAGCTATCATAGCTTTCTTTCTTCTGTCATGATCTTTCTTCTGGCAGTTCTTGCTTCTCTTGTGTGGACAATCTCTAATCAAGTTTCCTGCTTCACCACACTCAAAGCAATTCATGACTTTTGATTTATTATTCTGTGAAGAAGACTTACCGTTGTAACCCTTACTACTGGATGATCTGTTTCATACTCTGTTGAAGTCTTTGTTTCCAAAGTTTTTCTTCATCTTAAGGATTTTGGTCAAGGCTTTGGAAATCAAAGCAAATGGATCTTCATCATCATCTTCAGTTTCAAGGCTTTGAATTTTCTCATTCTCTTTGGCCTTGAGTGCTGAGTTCTTGACACCTTCTGGTAGCTCTCCATCAGCTTCATTCATGGATATTTCATGTGTCAGAAGCTTTCCTTGTAGGTCATCAAGTTGGAGTGATGAGATATCTTGAGCTTCCTCAATAGCGGTAGTCTTTGGTTCCCATTTTGCCTTTGGAAGACTTCTCAAAATCTTATTCACCTTTTCTTCATTGGAAATATGCTTTCCCAGTGAATCAAGGTTATTGACAATGTCTGTAAACCTTTTGAACATGTCTCTGATTGACTCATATGCATTCATCTTGAATAACTCATATTGTCTGAGATAGATGTTGATCCTGGTTTGCTTGACTTGACTGGTTCCTTAAAATGTCACCACAAGCTTATCCTAAATCTCCTTGGCAGTCTTACAACCTGAAATCCTGTTGAATTAATCTATACTCAAAGCACAATACAATATATTAATAGCTTTGAAATTTTTAGAGAATTGTTCTAATTTAGATGAAGAGAGAGAGTCTTCAGATTTGGGAGTTTTAATCCCTTCTTTCTCTGTGTAGAAAGTGTGAGGTCCATTCTGAATAATGGTCTATAGCTCTATGTCTTAATTAATGATGAACATTTTTATCAAGGCTTTCCAGTGAGCAAAATTATCTCCACAAATAGAGGAGGTCTGTTAGTAGATCTTCCATGTGAGAAACCACCATCACTTGCATCACTCATGATCACCAGATGGTTAAATCTATACAATGACACAAGCTCTGATACCAATTGAAAGGGGAGTAAGCATGTAGAAATGCAGTAGAAATACTCTAGAAGGGGGGGGGAGTTGAATAGAGTATGCCAAATTTTTGTAAAACTTGCAAAGATAAGAATTTCTGTGAAGAGTAATGAAGTTCAAGGCCTTGAAAATAGTTTCAAGCCTTTGAAGTGAAATACAGTTTAAGTGAAAATAGACAAGTCTTTTTCAAGGCCTTGAAAAGAGTTTCAAAGGATTGAAAACAAAGTAGTTTGAATGTTGTGTAAAACATGTATGATAATGAATGAACAATGGAAGTGACACGGGATTTATAGAGTTCAGCCCACTTGGGCCTACGTCTCTGCCTCAGGGATCTTATCCCTGCAGAATTTTCAACACAATTCATATTAATCAAAAGCTAAGCCCTAGATCTCAAGCACAAAGACAAGCCTTACTCTGTTACATCTTGTGGTTCTCACTAACCTATCTAGTACCTGCTCTAGCTAACTGATTAACTAAGAATTCTCAATTGTTCAGTGAACAATCCTTGAGAATGAAAGCTATAAGTAGTATAAGAATGATATACAAATTAAGTACAGAACAGAAGAACACTGGAAGTGGAACTGCAGTGAAGAATGCAGTGATCTTCTATGAGATTGACTGTGAGAATGATGTGTTTATTTGATGCTTGTTGATAACTCCATAATAATAGTTATCCTACGTACACGTTATATTGTTATTTGTGTGAGTTTCGGTGCAAAGTGACGAGAATTGAGCCAAAACATAAAGAAAATGCACTTTTGGATGTTTTTGAGCTTTAATGCACAATCCGAGCGTTTCTTAATGGTTTTGATGATGACTTTGATTATTTACCACATTTGATCTTCGCAGTAGTGTTCTTGTTGTTGTTGACAGGAATTACGTATGCGGGAATCAAGTGGAGAGAAGAAACGAGCTTCAGAATAGAAGAAACAGGCGAATTTTGCGCATTTTGGATGTTTTTGCCAAAATTGGACAATAATTGAGAAAAACAAGAAAATGGTCCGGAAACGGGAATTTCTCTACATGGATGAAGTATGCATTGCAAAAGGAATCCCAAGGTGCAAAAATCACATTTATCGGAGTCCGGACGAAAAAGTTATGTAAAAAAGAATGTTCAAAGAGATAAAACGCAGCCAAAAGCATCTGAAAATACCAAACACGCCTTTAAAGGAGCTAAATTGATGAAAGAAGGGTTCCTCGGAATTTGGGAATGTTTTATAGCATAAAAGGAGTCTCGAGGTCGGAGATATACTTAAGGAAGCAAAGGCGCGAGCAAGAAATCGAAAAATAGTCGAAAAAGGATGTTTTAGGCGTGTCCAGGAGTCTCTTAGTACGAAGACAAAAAGTATTCGTACGAAGACTTTATACTTAGCCAAATTTTGAGTTGCTGAAAATTTCTTCCCAAAACAGCTTGCAGTACTTATCTGGGAAGGTCTTCCTACGAAGAGAAAAAGTATTTGTACAAAGACACTTCCTACGAAGGTCTTCCTACGAAGAGAAAAGGTCTTCGTACGAAGAGTCTTCCTACGAAGAGATTGCCAACAGCAGATTCGTTGGGGCTTTTGTGTAATTACTTGTTACTTATTCTAAACACTATGGAAACATATTAGAACAGGTTAGGGCATAGCTTTTGAGTATCTTTGAGTTGGAGACAAGTGCTTGGAGCTACGGGGAGCTTGGGAGACGCTTTTTTTTTTTATCTTTTCTCTTCCCTCTCTCTAGTTTTTGGTTTAAGATCATGAAACTTTGTATCTTGATCATGTATTTACGTAGCTAAACCTTCTTTTGATGGGAATTCTCGTTTGGTACCTAGGGTTTGCTATAAACTTGATGTTTTGAGATTGTGATTCAAGTCTTCAACTTAATCTATCGTTTTCTTTCATTATTATGGATTGTTTATGAGTTGGATTCCATTATTCTTGCGCGTAGCTAACGTAGGAATAATTTTAATTGACATTCACGTGGTAACTCCGTGAAACTTAGTCGGTAAGGTGAACAATCTACCTAGTTGAATCAATATTTGGTAACTCGGTATTGTTAACTAGGATCGTTAGAGTAGAAAGGTGAATTTTAATGCATGCTTAAAAGTGAAATAGACTTGGTAACTCGGTATATCACTACAACAAACTGTACATTCTGTAACAAAATTATGCTACGAAAAAAAACCCGTCACAGACGTTGTTCTTTTGCGACAAAATTAGTTTGTTGTCACAAACTGAAAAACAAGGGCGACGAAACTTTGATTTTGTCACCACCATCGTCACTAAAGCTTTGGCGCCAAAATCTTTGTTCCCCCCAAACTTTTTGTGACGGAGGAGGTGTTGCATATTATTTGACAACATTCAGTTTTGTTGCAATTATTGCACAACTAGTAACAAGATTTTATGGTTCCAAAAAGTTACATTTGAAGGTATTCGTAACCACAAGTGTGTCACCAAAAAGATAAAGTTACAATAAAATACAAGATTTTACAAATTTTTGAGTTCAGGCGTTGCCAAGAACAAAATATCCTCATTAGTTCAATATCTTAAATCTAAAAAAAGTTGAGATTCCTTGGATAACATACGAAGGGTTTAATATAAAATTTTGAAAATAAACGTAACGATGAATTTATCATATCTATTTCTTTTATAACACCACCTTCCAGTATAACACAAGTCGAGGCGACAACCCAACCTCTTAATAAATCCAAGCTCGAAAATTATGTGCCAAAGTTTTGTTAAACAACTGTAAACTTGTAAGCACTTGATAACTTATGAGTATGAGAATAATAATTATTAGTAAGATCACAATGTTTTTCACATGCGATGCCGGCTAGGTGATTTATTTTCTCGTAAAAACTATTAATCATGGAGGAATTACATTGAATCTATAATCATTTTCTTTTGAGGGGAATTTTTTATTGTCATGTTTTACTTGAATAGGAGAAATTTTCCAGTGCTCCATTAGAGCGCTCTAAGTCCAATTAAAGTGTTCCATTTATACAAACTATCAGTGAAGCTTACCACTTCTTAAGTGATTGGCACACAACTATTGGATGTAGAGCACCACGCTGTACTCTTTAGGAGCACTAAAAAAATCTCCTTGAATAGATGGATGTATGCGTGTGGCAATAAATATTTAAAAAAAGAAAAAAGAAACGAAGTTTTACACACATCTTGTGGTAAAATATTATGTGGCCTTTCTCCAGAAAAAAGTTAGTGGGCCTAAAAGTTAGCAAACTGATATGATCCGTTGCAAACTATAAAGACATCTTTTTTTGAAAAATCAAATAAAAAGTTTGTGGACTTAAAACAAAGCCCACTCCCCGATGTCCATCTATCTATACTAATATATAAAGGGAATAAGGATTTTGTTGAAGCCTTTTTCACTAGACATGAGTGCCATTCTCACTAAAGAGAAAAAAAAGTTATGGTGAGGGATAAAATTGAAAATCATAAGAAAATCATTACTTGATAACTACCCACTAACCCATTAACTTTCACCCACTATCCCCCAACATTGGTAGCACACACAATGGGTGTGCCCAGTTTTCTAGTTTCTAGAAAAAGGAAGCCACGACCATCAAACTCACCTAAGATTTCGTTCAGGGTGGATAAATTTGCTTAACCGCAAAACCCTAAAGCACTTGCCTTCACAGGGGATGTGAGAGGCCATCGGAGTCGAAGCACGAAACTTCTGTAGCTCTCTCCTCTCGTTCATAGATGCAACACCTCCAATCCGCATTAGCCTGTATCTCCTAATCAACCCCCATCTTCTCGTCAACGGGTCAGCCTTTCACAACTCACAAAGGGTCTGAATATATTATCTGACGTTTTTGCATAACTCACAGAAGGCGCGATCAAGCTACCGAAGGACGCCGGTCGCCGCTCAAAGATATGTATCTCCTGCTATCATCATCTTTTCCTCCCAATTTATGTTATTTTTCACAACTCTTGCTAATCTCTATTCAGTTTCGTAGCAGTCAATGATTCCTTTGATGGTTTGTCCAATTTCGTGGTTGCTTTTGTTCAGTTGCTAATCTATAATTGTTTGTGAACTGAGGGGCCACCAGACAGTTGGCTTTGCTACTTACAATTGCTAAGTTTTCCTACATACCTTTTGAGCGGAGGATGCAACTTTAAACGCTTTCACGTATGTGGGTTTCAATATCTTTGTAATTCATGGCCAATGTGGTTGCATTTTTAATTATTTCTTGCTTCTTGCAGGCCTCTAGACAAGGAAAGATTGAAATGTTTGGCGTCTCCCGATGAACGAGTAAATATAGTTGGTTTAGCAATTCACCTTTTATAGATATACATAGTCAGACCATAGTGTCACTTGTACAATATACGCTGATGTTAGTAAATGTTGTATGAAGTTTGCGCGTCAGTTTTTATCGACGTTCTTCCACCCCACTCCGAATAAACACTTATACGAATTCTATATCATTCTGTGAAAATGACATATTGGATGAGAGTATATGCATATATTGACATACTACATAACGTTTCTATATGCACGGGTATTGGAACTCTTAAGTTCTGTTTACAATTAGCCGAAAATGATGTTGCTATATAGGCAAATTAGTAAAGATAGGCCATTGGTATCTAAAATAATATTATTTTGTACGAAATCAGGTGTCCCTATAATGACTAAAATTGTTACAGTATGTTTCTGTTGCAACGCAAACTAGTTTGCAACAAAATACTTTTAGTTGGGTATGACGATGTTTCGGTGACGAGTAGAACATGGTGACAAATTAACTTTGTCCCTATTGGTTGTCTTCTCCGACGAAACTAAGGTTGACAAAATTTGTTTTGTTGCAGGTCATTGTTAATGCGACAACAGAAATTGTCGGATAAGCCAACTTAGAGCGACAAATTAGTATTTCATTGCCAATTCAATTAGCAATGTTGTATCGGCGACGACACGCGTGACAAATTAAAAGTGTCGCCAAAAACATTTAGGGATGAAAATATCACTTTCTAAAACAATTTTGTTCGTTACGTAACAATAAATTTGTTGTAGTGTATGTTGGTTTTAGCCGTAGATAATTTGCTTGGTAACTCGGTGAATTTTACATTGTTCGATTAATAATAAAAGACACGGTGTTATTTCATAACTCAAAGCATAAGTTTATAATACCCCTAGTAACCCTACAGAATTCCCGGTATTTGTCCCATATTAGAAATCTTTGCAATTATTTTTTGTTAATCGTGCCAACATCTCTAAGATTAGCTCGTCATTTTTCTTTACTTTTCGTAGAACTAGCAAACACAAACAAATCGATTGACCCACATAAGGTGTATAATTGCTAATTAATTCAAAACAAAGTCTCTTGAGTACGACAACCCGGATTATTGGATTTATTACTGCACCGACAACTGTACACTTGCAGTTGGAGCGTGTCACTTGTCAATCCTAAAATGCGTCTCTCTTTTTGCCCGTTGAGTGTTGTTTCAAATTCTTCAAATTGAGCTCCATTTATACTGCTCAAAAGATCAACAAATCTTTCTCATTTTCAAAAACAAACTTCATGTTTATTAGGCAACAATCTTTGACTTCTCCAACAGTCTTCCCAACGGATAGTTGATCAGAATATCCAAATATAATGTGTTGATATTGTATTTAAACGTATTGAGAAGCTGTCATGAGTGTTTGATTGATCACAGAATCACATTCTCTTACTGTTTCCTTTCCTGCAAAACTCAGGTTAGGAAACTAATCCTGCAAAATAGGAAATGAAATTTTCCTGCAAAACTAAGTCAAACAGGTTAATTAGATGAAGTCTAAGTGAATCAAAAGATTTTGTATTTCATCATCAAGTAATAACAGATCAAATATAGGGATGAGAGAATTAGAACAAGATCGAGAGTCAGATAGTTTCAAGGCTTTGAATGTCGTTTCAAGGCCTTAAACTAGCTTTGCTACTTCAAGCCTGTGAAACCTGTTATTCAAGTCTTTGAAAACTTGTTCAAGGCCTTGAAATAGCTTTGTATTTCAAGCCTTTGAAACCTGTTAACTTACATACTTATTAAAACAAGATTATGTTTGTAAAACATATGACCAAGAAACTGCTAGTAAGAAAAGGAGTGTATGTGAAAAAATCCATAATTGAAGTCTGATCAGGAGGGCATGAATCTGTGATATAATGGTATATAATGAAAATAATACTACAAAATGTGACACTAATGTTGTGAATAAATGTTGCAATTGCAAACCTGAAACAACATAAAACAAATAGAAACAAATAGATACATATATGACATGTTACTATTCAGATTTTATGTACAGGAGGTATGAAAGAGAACCATGAACTAAAAGAATGGATATGGGGCTATAAGGAGGTATTTATAGTCAATTATCGGGCGGGATGGATAAAATTGGGTTTATTAGTGTGTTACCCGCGGTCTGCCCAGGTTTTGGCGGTTTTGGAAATATGAAAACCATTATCATTCAGTTAGCCCCAAAGAGATAACCCAGAGGCTCGATTAGTCTCGAGAAGGGCGGGTTGCGCGGGTGGAGTGGGGTTTTGAACAGCCCTAACCCATGCCATGATACCCTTTATTCCAAAAAAAATCGAAGCTTAAAGAAGTGGTGCAATCTCACTGGACTACTCAAAAGTTAAATGTCAAATGAGGTTGTGAAATAAGTCAAACTCTATATTACATGTAATTTATTTAAAGAGGTCAACAATAAACATACAAAAAATGGCACTGTTTCATTCCATTACGTTCAAATTAACAACCGCAATCATCTAGTGTCTTTACTGGAAAAAAATCTAGTGTCTTTCCATTATATTTTATTGTATTTTCTTCTGTCCAAAGAAGTTTTAGACCGCCTAACTCTTGGGTACTAGTGATAAGAGTAGATCTTCCAGGACCTAACTGACATAACAGCAAACTAAAGCAAGTTTTAAACCATCACTTGCACACCCTACAAAGAGGATAGTAAATCTTGGGCACTAGTGAGATAAGTGTAGAACTTCAAGGACATAAGTGACAAAATAGCAAACTGAAGGTGCTCCAAATGAAAACTGAAGTTATACTGAGAGAGAAACGTACATAGATATTTTCTATAGCAATATGGAGTTCAGAGATCTAAATGAAAACAAAATATAAAGTCTCGACTCCTTTACGTGTACATCAGCACACATATAGGGTTCTACACCAGCACAGTACTGTTTGTAATCGGCGAATCTCTGATTGTGCGATGTGCCTTTCCTGATTGTGCGATCTGCTGGAGTACGGGCATTCTTTGGTTGCTTCAAAACAGTGCAATTTTGTATTATTATTCCTAACCATGGGAATAATTATTATACTACACTACAATTAATTGAGGATCTCATTCATTATTCATCAAAGTGAGAAGAAAGAAGAGGACGAAGAAGGCCATGGCCGAAGCTTCACCATTGAAGATCTTGGTTTGATTTCTTCTTCTCTCTCTTTATTAGTGATTATGGAGAATCAATCTTTGATTGTTTTAGCGATTATGAGTAGCTAAACTCTCTTTGCTAGGCATAAGAGAGCGTAGGGTTTATATAAACGATGACTTTTACAGATTTAATCATTGTTTCACGTATAGTAATTTCTTCTATTAATTGAGTTTTAGTTCTTGTATCTAATTAAGGATCTTAGTATATTGACACGGCTAAGATATGATTTAATAGTCAGTGAAGTAGGTTTTTGTTCTTTAGATCAAATCATGCTTACATGTTAATCTCATTCTTTTTCAATTGTTCATATATTGTTTTAACTCTTAATAGGAATGGAGTAATTGACCAGAACCATTACTTAGCTAGTGTATGTGCGACAGTGATTCTAACTAGCTAGGACGAGATATGAACATCGACCCCGAATCGTCGAGTCCCAAAAGGAAAATGAATAGGATTGGCCAGTGTGGGTAGATTCAGTAGAATTAACAAGTTATTCCATGATCCGGTGGACAGATAGGACCCGTAATCGTATCAATAGTTGCCTTCCTATAATGGACCGGTGAACGTAGGTGAACTGAAAGGACCTAAGTGAACCATGACGTAGAACGACCCGATTGCGACAAGAGATGATCAGTGCTATTACGCAGCTTAGCTAGAATTAAACTAATGTGTTACTCAGATTATTCGGAAAGCGTCTAAACCCCTGGGTGATCTAGGAGATTGCCTAATTTATGCATTAACTTATTAAAACTTCTTATTAAATCATTTTTCTTCTATTTTTGCGATTACTACAGTCACTTGATTGGGGTGACAACTCCAATATTCACACACTCTTCTCCTGTTACCAGTAGACTTAGCTAATATGTTAATTAATTACTTCTTAAGAGATTGTTCCCATGGAATTAGACAACCCGAGTATAAGTTTACTCTTTATTACTCGACCGTGCACTTGCATTAAACCGTTAGTATATTGCAGTCGCTAACGTGGAGTCTATACCTATTAACGGTGTGCCTCCTAGGTGGAGACTACCAAAACTCTCTACTATAATGGAGCAAGAGGTTACGATGGTGTTTCTGACATCATAAATAGAAAAGTTTGACACCACATCCGACCATTACGCCATTTTTATAGGCCGCATGAAGATGAGCAATGTTGGCCATCATGTTGATACATGCATCGTTGCCTTACCATCTCACATCCTGGTTGACCAGAGCTATTGGGTCAATACACTTTCAAACAACTCACAGATGTACAGCGCTAAGTTGTACCATATCCGTAAGAGTGAGGACACAACCTTTTTCCTTACTGAACGGTTCAATTACACCATTGATACTTGGGTGAGGGAGAAATCCGCAACATTGACATCCACCGTGCGAGATAAAATATCGTGGTGTAACTTCATTAAATATGATTTAAGAAGATATTCATGGATGTTGTTAAAGATATTTGGTTTTTGATGGAAGATGGGTTGTAGCAAAAAAAATCTTCATCCTACTAAGTCTTGTTGACAGAAGATGCATTGGAAAAAGAGCTGACAGCAAAAGTGATTCATATATTATGTAAAGAAGACAAGGAAGGAGATGAAAATGCACTCATTCGTGCAGTTATCAAGGACGTCAAAGATGTTCATATTATGATGATGACAAAAGTTATAGGGTTTCCTTTTGGAGGTAATATAAGTGATAAAATGAAGCAAGTGCCTCCAGCCGACATTAAAATCAAATGAATTGATAAGATCTCAGAATGTATGAAACTAATGCTCCCATACCTCTTCCTTCATTTGATGCCATCTCAACTACTATGATTGCTGGGTCCGGACCCACGCTTGTGTATGAGATATCTTACTGATTTTCCAACCCTTTGGATCTCAGATGAGGCCCTAAGCTTCTAAATATGTTTGATGATGGCTGTAGAGCCATAATAGGATTGTAGACGTGTTAGTGATCGTGTGAATCCATAGTCAAAAACTTGCTAAGGAACCTATATTAAAAAGAATGAGGGTATCTTCCATGAGACAACAAGATTAGGTATAACTTAAAATTTCAAACACATGAAGAACACAAAGAATAATATGATAAAAACACGGTGAATGTTATGAGATATAACTTCTATTAAGAGTGCATGAGAGTATACAAGTGTTGGATGGTTTTGCCTAATGCCTAACTCAAATTATATACAAGTTTCATGTTCACATTTACGGTACATATATATATATATATTGTAATCAATGGTTGAGACATGGGATATGGGATTGGGCGTTGGTACCTATTTTCCTACCATCATAATTTTACTCATACTACAAAGTTCTAAAACATTCTCTAGAATGTACAATAATGCCCCTCAAGAACCTGCCTTGGGGTCTCGTCTTGTAGATCTCCAATTCGCAATACGGAATCGGAAAAATTTCACATGCTAAGTGTACTAAATCTTTCATATGGGTGCGCCAAAATGCTCGGCCCGTGATACATTACAGAGATACATTTTATACCCTTGATAAGACAAACTGAAGCGGAATTTACAACTATTAGATAAACTACTTGTCAAAATTAAAACAAAATGCAAGAAGCCAGTATTTTACGCGGTTTGACAATTACTTACAACAAAGTTGTGGCGAATCACACTAGATTTTTATTTAGAGGGAGAAGAAGAAGAATAAGGAGAAGAAGGAGGAGAAGGAGAGGGAGAAGAAGAAGAAGAAGAAGAAGAAGAAGAAGAAGAAGAAGAAGAAGAAGAAGAAGAAGCGTTACAATTCTGAAAGCTAACCATAATATATCTCCTTACTTTTCTCCTTTCTACAAGGTGTCAGTGAGTCTCTTTCTCTTACTTCAAATTATGTTGCTAATGTAAAAAGAGAATCACTCAATGTGATATAAAATAATGGTGTATGAATTACGTATCTATAAACATTCTACTACAATCTCTAATAAATTATGAAATGTCTCAACCAATATAAAATATACCAAATTAAACCAAATAGGAAATACTTGTCATCGAGTAAACTAATAGAAAACCATGTTTTTTTTTAAATTTCACTTATGAAAAACTTTCCAGGAGCTAGAAAAATAATACAGAGGATCTCTACTTTGGCGAGAATTGCTAGAATCATAAGGATCTACTTAGGAAGAATATCTCGTACTCACCATGCAGCTCCACAAAAGATCTACACCTCGAGCAGAAGTTGTCTAATCGCTGAGTGCAAATTCTTGTTAAAAACTGTTTTTTAACTATAAACCGACTTGTGTTACACTTCAAGCCCAAATTCAATGAGAACCCTTGCAAAACGATGTGGTCACACCACTAAAATATCTTCTTAAGGTAACGTAACTACAAATTCTTCTTATGGAAACACCACAACTTTATTGGGTTAAGTTCATTATGAGCAACTGTGACTCGATGTGCCTCATCAGGGCCCGCTATATCAAAGAGAATTTTCAATGTCCCCGCGAGAAGAAAACCCTATCAATCAATATTCTAACGCTAATATCAATCAAAGCAAGCATTTTTTGAACAAAGTTTGCAGCACAATTCGCGATTCCAATGTGTTGTATTCAATTCCGGCATCCCCTTGACGAACGGTCTAGCAATGCAATTTATTTGATATAGATATTCCAAAATTATGGGTGGGACAAAAGGGAAAATATAAAATCCACATGCCTCACAACTTCATGACTTGTAGTCTACCTCTTAAGCTTGCATCTCCAATCTGTAACTTGTAGCCTCCTGCTCAAGTATGTTAAATCTTCTAGAGTATATTCAAATACCATGTGCATTTTCCCACACAAGTCATGGGTTTTCATACAATTTAAGTCTCATTAGTCTTGTCCTCCATCAAGATCTCTAAAATCTTCTACTTCACACACTTCGCCTTTCATGAGCTACGTATAACAAGAACAATGTTCATTGAAATTCCAGACGACACTAGTTGCTACCCTGCCAAATGCGGTCTATTCATGCAAATAATTCAGTCTCAAGCTTGACATGAATGATCATTATCCTCTTATTTGTGTAGCCAATGGTTACAAACGATATTTCGGTAGATTGATGACATCCATTGTTTTTGTTTGAGCTATAATGGCACATGATTTCTCCATGATTATACTTCAACGTATAGACTTGTATGTAATCTCTGAATTGGGACAATACACATGCATGAGGAACGCCTGAAAAACTGAGCTTTAACTCTCATATTGAGCAAAAGGCCTAAAAGGCATTGCAAAAATACTTGTAACAAAATGCTCATTGTAGTAATCAAAAACCAGATTGAGATGAGTGCAAAATACAATCAATGTAATCCATGCAAATTGATTTAAAGTATTAGAGAAGTTAGGCTTAAAAATCACCTACATCGGAATCCTATGTGCAATTATGATCCAAACATACAATGGCACACATGTTTAGCTTGGGGACTCTCCACGCAACACTTCAGCCGTCCGTCCTGAGCAGTAGTCGATTATCGCTTATTGCCTATTGCTTGACTGCAAGGAAGTCAAGACTTGAAAATTATCAATACATTAGATTGTTATGATAAGTCTGAATATGAGTTAGTATTATGGCTTTGTTTCATATATCGTTTTGTGAGTATAATGCTTGATTAGGCGTCACTTGGAGCGTATCTGAGTATGATTTGTGTGGTTGAGCTTATTGTGCTTACTTGTTAATCTGGGCATCTTTTTGCGTATATGTGAGCATTATTTATCACATTTAATCGCACCGGTTAGTTTCGTGTTGTCTTTGGCAGGAAACATGAGCTTCAGGATGATTATAGAGGAGAATGTGAACTTCGAAAGCTTTGGAAAGCA
Organism: Linanthus parryae; assembly: GCA_023055425.1. Taxonomy (NCBI): domain Eukaryota; kingdom Viridiplantae; phylum Streptophyta; class Magnoliopsida; order Ericales; family Polemoniaceae; genus Linanthus; species Linanthus parryae. Next base: position 54,671,966 of record JALGPY010000006.1, on the reverse strand, counting down.
AGGACCGATGCTCGAAAACAAGAGAAAGCAAGAGAAGAATTGAAAAGAATGAAATAGGGGAGCCAACTGTATTTTTCATAAGTTTCAATACAGACTCAACACCCCGGTTTGAAGAGAGAAAAAATCCTTAGCCAAAGTCGTGCAAAGAGAATGGAGCAAACTCACTGTTTTTGCAGATCTGCTGAGCTGATCGCACAACCAAGCAAGGAGGGGGAGCAGTTCACATGATCTGCCTCACCCAGGTCACACGATCGGAGAAGAGGACAAAATACAAGCTTATCGCACGATAAACATTGCCGGGATCGTGCGATCTAGTGGGGGTACATGCACAAGTTTGAGGCATTAACGACGTGTTTTGGTTATTCTAAAAAAACCTAACTGGAGATTAATTAATACACGGAGGGTATTCGACATTCATTATTCATTGGAGGAGATACATAGAAGAGAAGAAGAGCACAATGATATCATTCGGGGGCTCAGGATCATGACAAGATTCAAAGACTTAGTGTTTGATTTCTTCTTCTACCTTTATTAATCTTAGTATGGAAAAATTAATTTGTTTTGTTGTCAATTATGAGTAACTAAACTCACCGTGAGTCTCCATAGAGAGCCTATGGTTTATGTAGACGGACATTTCTAGATTTTAGACTATGTTTCACGTTCGTGAGGATGATTATTGACTGATGATTTATTCTCATGATCTAGTTATTGAACTTAGCATATTGACACAATGAGGATAGAATTCGATTATCAATAGAAATATGTTTTCTTCATGATCATATTCTTTGCTTAAAGTTATAGTCTATTTTAGTTAATGTTCATATGTTGTGTTTAATCCTTAGCAAGAATGGAGTCATGACCATGACTTGTTAATTAGCTAGCGAGTGTTTGCAAGAGACTTAACCTAGTTGTGATGAGATATGAACACAATCCCAAATCAACGAGACTAAAAGGAGAGTTGAATAGGATTGGCCTAAGTGGGTAGATTCGGTAAGAGATTTTGACTATTTCGTGCAATAGTGGACCGACATGACCCGTTATTGTGCAAGTTTTTAGCATGCCAGAATGGACCGGTAGACGGCAGTGGACCGACATGACCTCTAGTAAACCAAGACGTAGAATGACAAGAGACCAATATGAGATTGTCAGTGCAGTTACTTGGCTTAACTAGAGTAGTGTTTGCGGGCTACATTACTAAATCCGGAAATCGTATACAACCCTAGGTAAACTATAGATTGCCTAGTTTTCTTCATATTGATTAAGATCTCTCTAAATTCTCAAATATGTTAAACTTTAGTACACAGTCCCTTGTTTGGAGATGGCAACTCCCCAATTCACAAACTAATAAAGGGAAGTTTTAAACCACCACTTGCACACCCTTGTACCCCCCTACGGAGAGGGCAGTAAATCTTGGGCTCTAGTGAGACAAGTGTAGAACTTCGAGGACGTAAGTGACAGAATAGCAAAATGAAGGTGCTCCAGATGAAAATTGAAGTTCTGAGAGAGAAACGTAACATAGATTGTCGATAGCAATTGGAGTTCAGAGATCTAACGATAGCAGTCGCGACTCCTTTATGTGTACATCAGCACACGAATAGGGTTCTACACCAGCACAGTGCTGTTTCTAATCGGCGAATCTCTGTCTCACTCACTCTCTCTCTCTCTCGTTATCTGGTTTGTCATCTCTCTCTCTCTAGGTTCTGTTCTCTGTCTCATCTCTTTATCTGTTCCCTTCGATCGAATCTAGGGTTTGAGGTTCAAATACAACTTGCTCGACCTTTGCTGTTTGGATTTCAAATGTGTGGGGTTTGATTAGATTGATGATTTGTTTGATTGACGGCTGAAGTTTAATTTCTGAATAGAACTTTGGCTTGATTCTTCACTGTTCACTGTGTTCTTGAACAATCTGAACCAAATTCGAACATTTCTTTGTCGATTCTGGTTCTCAGTCGAAGGGAAAAGCTTTCGATTGCATCGGGGTCTTTTTTATTTTATCGCGGAGGCCTGTCAGATTTTGTAAAGGTTGTAACTTTTCGATGTTGTATCATTTTGGCGTATTTCAGAGTAATTGAAGATGTCAGAGGCTTCAAAAGTAATCCATGTCCGCAATGTAGGGCATGAAATTTCCGAGGTACTTTCTCGTCTATAAGTACTTCTCTAATTGTCTCTGTATGAGTGAGTGGTTATTTGGTGTCTTCAGTTTCATAATTATATACAGACTTGTTTGTAACATTCTTAACTGCACCCAGAGACCTACACGAATATGCTGGCGGAATTCTAGGTGGTGCAGTTTCTATTTCTGTGATGAGAGTCCCTAGTTTGATAGCATACCAATGGAACCATCTGAAAGAAGTTGGGGCTTTGTTTGAGAGATCTATTATGGCGTCATGCCAATAATTTTCCTTGGAAAATATGTAATTATCTTGTCAGAAGCCCGGTACTATAAAGTTGTCCAACAACTCAGAGCATTTAGCTTTACTAAATGCAATTCATCCCTGAGAGTGACAAGTTTTCTTTATATCGTTTTAAACAAATAATCCAAAGTGATGATGTATTGAACATAACAAGTAAGACCAGAGGTCTGCCTAATAAGTCTGCTAAAGGAAAATAGTACTCTTGAGCAATTTCAATTAGTTACAAATTTTCGAACTGTGCTAAGATTAAGTCTTCATCTTCACCTCTACCCCTAAAAGATTGCCGACTCGTTTTTCTTTTCTTCCAAAGCAACCAATACTAGGAAAACGTGGACCTAAATGGCCTTATGAGCAGCGTTCAAGAGCAACCAAATACTTGTTAGGAAAAGGTACCAGTCAACATCCCAGTACTTCCACAACACGATCAACCTGAGGTACTTGTACCACATTCACTTACATCTTGTTAAACTGCTTCAAGATCCTTCGGAAAACATTGCGGATATTGTTGCTAATTCTCATATGATCACAAAAGGAAGTGTAGTAGCAAATACTGAGTGGGGAGATCTCAACCAGGCGTTGTTTAAATTGTTCACATCAAAGCCTCACATACGATTACTTGAATTTTTCATCTCTAAACACTTGTGTGATTTTATGATGTTGTTCTTTAAAACATTTTACTGAAGTCATTTTATAGAAGCAGTAATAGATTTCTTCAGGTTACCACCTAGCCTTGATCCCCTCCAAGATTGGGCAAAACATAACTGATATTCCTGTAGTGGTTAACCGATGGTGATTGGTGTTTTCATCCATTGGCTAATTCTCATAGGAAGTCGAATTTACTACTCTTGTTCAGGTGGGCGACTCGTTTTTGTTTACCATAGTTGCTTTTATCTGGGTCTTTTCCATGATTCTGAGGCGGATAGGCCAAAGCTAAATGGGCTAGATTTTGAGGTTTTAGAGAGGGGGGGGGGGTGCTGTATTTTTCTCTTTCGGGTTTGGGGTGGGGATGAAGCTCCAGGCGCAGGCGGGTTTATAGTTGCATTCTTTCGGTAAACATTGGGTGTTGTTAGACCAGAGGTTTTGTTTATGTTTCTTGAATTCCATCTTCCTTGGAGGTTTCAGATGAGCTTGGATGTTACGTTCTTGGATTTTTTTCCTAAAAAAGCCAGGGCAGGTGAATATATATAAGTTTGTCGAATACCTTGTATAAGATGTTGGCCAAGGTGCTTACGCGAGTTTTACCGTCTCTCATCTCTAGGTTTCATGATGCTTTTGTGGGTGAACGGAACATTTAGACGCAGTTGTGGTGGTGAATGATTGTGTGGATCATAGGTTATGGGGAATAGAGTCGGGTGTGCAGTGCATATGGATATTGAGAAGGCTTATGATCGTGTGAATTGGCAATTTCTGCTCTATGTACTACTTGGTAGCATGGGCATCACCGAAGGTTGGATTCAATCTTGTATCTTTGCAGTTAGGTCTTTCTATTCTTGTGGGCGGGAATCCTTACGTTTTTTTTTCCAGCCTTCGCGCTGGTTGCGGTGATTAGGGCAGGTGTTCCCCCTCTCCTTTATTATTTATCATTGTCATGGAGGCCATTAGTAGGATGATTGAGAGATCGGTACAGGGAGCATTTGGAAGTGTTTTTAAGTAGGCCGTGACGGTGGCCCTCAGATTTAGATTTCTCACATTTTTTTGCAGATGATGCTATTGTCCTTTCAGAGGCGAGAGCAAGTTGTTTACATTATCACTGTGTTCTGGATTGGTTTCAGATTCTGGGTTGGGGGTTAATCTTGGCAAGTGTGAGGTGATTCCGAGGGTGTGCCTTGGGGTGATGAGTTTACGATTATTCTGTGGTGTCACCTTCCAATCACGTATATGCGGTTGCCTCTGGGGCTAAGTATATGGATACTAAAGTGTGGGATCATATAACGGAGCGGTATCAGCGTAGCTTAGCGGGGTGGGAGTAATATCTCTCGAAAGGTAGTCGGATTACTCTGGTAAAGAGTACTTTGCATAGCATTCCCACATATTTTATGGCTATTTTCATGATGCCTGTTTCTATGGTTGGAGAAAATTCAGTGTGTTTTTTTCGAGAAGGTATCATACATGAGTTTTAAGTATCATTTAATAGATGTGTAGCCCAATGAAGAGTGGGGTTTTGGTAATTCAACCAATTGTCTATTTCTTTTCAATTGCGCTTTGCGAGGAAACTGGTTTTGTGGTTGGGCCTAGAGCCGGACTCTCTTTGGAGGAGATTGAGATTCTTGCTTTGGCTTTTTTTTTTTTGGGGGTGGGGGGGGGGGGGGGTGATGGTGCTCTAATGCGGTCGTATTTTTTTTTTTTTGGGTATTGATATGTAATTATATTAGTGTAGGATGTGATCTTGTGGAGAGAGTTCAATTTAGAATTGGGCTACGACATTATGTAAATTTTTGGGAGGATTGGTGGATGGGGGAGGAGCCATTATTGCATCAGTTTCCCTCTTGTTCTTTTCTTCTGCAGGATCCTTCTGTTCTAGTGGGTAAAATGCTCTCAGCATCTCATGGGTGTGGCGAAACTTAGATTACTGGGAGGTACAGGGTCTCTTAACTTTTGATATCCTTTTAACGAATTGTGCAAGGAAGTAGTGACTCTCTTAAGTGGCGCCTGTGCACCACTGGTTTATTCTCTGTTCAATTCTATTACTCTTCATTGTGTGGGGCATATGTATCCAATTATCCATGGTTCCATCTCCTTTAATCTGGGCAGTGGGGGTTTGCCGCAGGTCTCGTTTTTTTCTGGTGCAGCTCATGACTAGGATTGACTAGGATCTGACAACTAGGGTCGTTTGCCATCATCAGGTGCTAGTTAATTGGTGCTGTTTGTGCCTATCTAGTTTAGAATTGGTCAACCACCTGCTGCATTTTATTGCTGCGCAGTCCACTTGTCTGTTCTAGTGACTTTTGGTATTTGTTGTGCTGTTCCTGCCACAGTGTCAGAATTGCGCGTTGCTTGGGTTGACGTGGAAAGTGTGGAGGTTGGTTCCTTTGGTTGTCTGATGCCTTTGTCAGTGGTCTCATCTTTCAGTTGCTATTGAAGTGGTTGTGACGATTGGTTCAATCGGCCATTTACCGGATGTCATTGATTCTCTGGTTTAGTTTGTTTTTGTAACTTTTAGTTAGTGACTTGGTGCCTTCTCTCTCTGTCTAGGTTGTGTTAGTATGGCCTGTCAGTTCCTTTGTACTCCGTTTTCATTTATTGAAGTTCTGTTTAAGCCAGAACAATGATTTTGCTTTGTGTAACCGTCTCTTAAAGAAGCGCCATCAACCAAAATAGTTTGCATGGTTGTGTGCCTGTCAGTGACTAGGTTGCTTAGGAATCCCCGGATTTGGCCTTTTAACCTCCTTTTGAGAGTTAGCAATCAATGCCTAATTTGTTGTTTATTCTTCAAAACATGAAGTTAGATCGATCTTCTGAGATTGTGTTTATCCATCTCATAATATCCATCATCCCAATCCTCCATTCCTCTACCATAATTTGAGCTTATTATCCATTTTTTTTCTGTTCCTGGGATAGCGTGCTTTTCTTTTTGGTCCAGTGATCGTGTAACTCTTCATAATCTTTTAAAGTATTTGTCGATGAACTTTGAAATGGTGGTGGTCTGTTGGAAAAAAGTATTGATTCAGTGTTTGCAAGTTGGATAAGGAATATCTATTGTTATCAGTCAAGACTCAAGAGTATAAGAAGGATAGATGCAGTGGAAATTATAAAAAAAAAAAGTAATTCAGCTGGGGCTGTTTCTTACGATTATCAAAGGTTCCCATTACTTCTTCTGTTGGTTGATGTATTGGAGACTTAGAGCACTCTACAAGAGATATTTCAGTCATGAATGGGATTGATGCAAAAACTTGTATCTGCGCAGGGTTTCTTTTTGTAGTGAGGATATGAGAAAGAGTGCAAGTTCCTATATGAACAACATGGAGAAGTAGGTCTAAAGGAGTACATCTGAATTATGGAAACCTTGAGGGGGTCACGGTTGACCTCGTCTTCAGTTGGCTTGCTAGATAATTCTCTTAGGGCAGGTTTCACCTGGTCTATGACTTCAAATCTCCATTGTTGGTTTAAAAGAAAAACATTGTGAAATATTCTTTTTAGAAATTTCAATGGAGCCCATAGTGTTCCCTTGGTCTATGGTGCATTAACATCTGTGTGGATGCAAAACGGGATAAGATTGTCGAATTATGTTTTACAGTGCTTATCTGACAATGTAGCACATCACACTGTGTTCATGATTGAGATTTGGACTTGGTGCTTATGGGCAAGTTTGGTGCAACTTTTTGACTTTTAGTTTGTAAGCTTTGCTGCCAGAAAAGTTCGTGACAAAAAAATATGAAAAACGTTGGAAGTGTATCTAAAGAAGTTAGAAAAAGTAAAAAAGTAAGTGATATGACTGGTTTCTTGTTCAGCTGTTGTTATTACTTATGTACCCTTATCGTGTTTACAAAATAGAAAGATCTAGAGGGTACTATCCTTATCGTGCTTAGAAAATAGAAAGAGATAGAGGTTGCTACAGTATTTTCTACATAGTAAGTGGACTAATAGTCCCAAAAATTACAATTTCTTAGCTTTTTTTCTCCTACCTTTTGACCTATGGGTTTTTAGCTAATTGAAAAAAAGTCGAAAAAAAGTCGCATACCAATCGTGAATTATATCCTAGCCATTTTACCATTTCTATATCTAAATCTGTTGACTCCTGGTGGGTTTGTGCAGACTAATAGTGCTTGAAAGATTCAAGTCTGCACAATTTTGTAGGATTTCACATAATTGTTTGATACCCATTTGAATAATTTTTTACATTTTTCATGTAAAGATTACTAAGAAGCAATGGCAGGGAAACCCGGTATGCTGGCCTTCGGGCCTCAAAAGCTGTATGTTAGGGCCTACAGAAAAAAAGGGCCTACTCCGTGGCTCCCTTACAGAAAAGAAAATGTATTAGAGTTGGACATGTACCGCCGCGACATGATATGATACTTTTAAATTTGCAGCTGGAAAGTCCATGCAGCAGGAAACTATAGAGTTGGAGTTGTTTTGCATGTCTATTTACAGCAATATTTGCAGCTGGAAAGTCCATGCATAGGGATTTAAATTCTGTTCTTCTGTTAGTGGTTTGTATGTATCTTCTAACAGAGCTTTTTCAATATTTTTCCAGAATGATTTGCTTCAGCTATTCCAGCCATTTGGGGTCGTTACCAAGCTCGTGATGCTCCGCGCTAAAAATCAGGTTTAGTTGGTTACTTGTATGTCATTTAGAACTGCAATCTCAGAAATTTATGTTGTTAACCTCATTTACCTGCAGGCTCTCCTGCAAATGCAAGATGTCCCCACAGCTGTCAGTGCATTGCAGTTCTACTCAGATGTGCAGCCCAATGTAAGGTATGCAGCAAGGTTCTTTTCAATGTGTCTGTTGACCCCAACCTTTTGGAGCTTAGTAAAGTCTCCAACTTTCTTTCTAACTAATCAATTTATATTTCCTTTTTGATATGACTCAAATGTTTTGCTATGGCATTTAGGGGAAGGAATGTTTATGTCCAATTCTCATCTCATCAGGAATTAACAACGATGGAACAGAATAATCAAAACAGAGAGGATGAGGTTAGTACTTTCCCCGTGTCTACTTGTACGGCGGTAGGTACTGTGCTATATATGAATTGAATGGGCGAGAAGAAGACACCAGGTTTCGGAAACATATATGCTTGCTTCGTTACATGAATCTCAAGTGTTTGTGTAAATGAGAGAAAGACAATACATTTTATGAATTTGCTGAGGGAAAATCCCGAACTGCTCTGCCAGTTTCAGTTTCTCTTACAGACATACAACAATGATACAGTTCACTCACATGCTCTACAATTATAATGAGACATTGAGAGCACTGGTTGAGTAGAGATGGGACCTTTTTGAGCATATTTCCTGTGAGCTGTTGAGGTTATCGTGGTTTAATTTCTTGAGTTGCGAACTCCCTTCTCTTTTTAAATGGATTCATGTTACATACAAAAGGAACAAATAATCTCATTTTAGATCCATGATTCTGCTCACATTCATAATATAATGCTCCATAGACTATTAGCTTAGCCTCTAGTATAAAAGCAATTGATTCCCCACAGAGAGTTGGTTTATATGTTTAGAAGTCTTGGAGTTATTGGTGGGGTCGATTTGATTGAAGGCAGGCACAACGCCACTCCTATATTCTAAGGTCCATAACTACTGGGAACTGATCCATGGTATGTATTACTACAACACCACATAACTGGAAGAGCATAGATGCTATGAAATATATAGGTGTATTGCATCTAGAAGCACAGTTCGACTATATCTGAGTTCTACTTTCCTCCACGAGAGAGTAACAATAGACCACAAGGGTGGTATATGAAGCTTGTGGAGTCTCGGTCCATCACCAAAAAGTCAAAAAATTGCTTCCAGCTTAACTAGCTTATCACTGAAACATATTCTCTACAGAGAATCTGTTTTTAAGTACTCAAAGCTAATGCTTTTTCAGCTGTAGGCTGGTGTTAGCTTCTAGTTGATAAAACGTCCCATTGTGAATTGTTTTTTTTTAATGTTTTTATCACTTTCTTCATACCCAACCACTGAGCTTATAAGCAGAATCCAGACGTTTATAGTTTTCAATACTCCAAGGATAAATGGATCAACGCAGTCATATTCCGACATACTAGATTACTGGCAACAAGAAAACATTATCAGCTGACTATCATGTTGTATCTTACTCTCTTTTTCTTCATATTTTTTATTAGCATCTTCTGTCTCTCTTTCTGGTGTGTTTATGTAGTTGTACGTAGATTAGTGGTTGTGTATCTGTTATTTTGTGCAAATTACTTGTTTCATTTATTATATCTGTAATGATTTATCCTTTCTCCATCTATTCTTCTCTATTCATTCTTTCTCTTTCTCTATCTTTTCTCTATGCTGGTCTGCTGACGCCCGCTCTGGAAAAGCAGCCTAATCGAATTCTCTTAGTTACAATTCACCACATGCTATACCCTATAACCGTGGAAGTGCTGCATCAAGTGTTTTCTCCTCATGGATATGTCGAGAAGGTCGTCACATTTCAGAAGTCAGCTGGTCAGCTTCTCCAAGTTTCTTCTTCCTCTCTCTCTCTTCTATTTCTTTCTTAACGTCAACTATCTGTTAAAGCCATGAAGGCTTAGTTTCATTTGGGAGCTGTTATAATTTGCACACCAATACCCTAGCTTGTTGTGAAAGAAAAATTGCAGTCCTTACCGCTATGTGCCGGACAAAAACATTGCAGCTACTATTTGCCACGAACCACATTTTTTCTCAAAATTCTTCTGTCAGCCAAATTTATCATTCCTGTCTGAACTCTGTAGGTTTTCAAGCCCTTATACAGTATCAGTCTTTGCAAAGTGCTGTTTCTGCAAGAAGTTCTCTTCAGGTCAGTGTAACTTGTAATATTGTGTTCCTTATGTGAAAGTGTGGATATTTGTAGGTTCAGTTAATCCGCAACAATTTTAATGCTTGGCACTGTTTTGTAGGGACGCAATATTTATGATGGATGCTGTCAGTTAGACATTCAGTTTTCAAAGTAGGCAACTAACCTCATTACTATTTCCTTCCTTTTTCCTCTTTTCTTTTTCTCGCCCTTCCATCTCTTCGATCTTTTATTTGATTGTGCCGTTGGCATTGTGTTCATTACACACATTTCCTTTTTGGTTTATCGCGCTTGTCCCTTTTCTATGCGGACCTTATGTTTATAGTTTACTTTTCTGATTCAGCCTGGATGAGTTACAAGTGAACTTCAACAATGAGAGATCAAGGTTGGTAGTGGCAGCATTTATATTTTTATGTAGCTGTTTACCGTTACCTTGTGTGAAAATTACAACAATGTACTCACTTATATTACTGATTTGGTTTAGGGATTTTACAAACCCGTCTCTTCCTTCAGAACAAAAAGGAAGACCCTCACAAGTATGTCATGGATTCTTCTATATGTCGTCGCGTTTAAGTATAGTCGAAATAAAATAAAGCCTAATATTTGCATGTTTGGGCAGTCTGGGTATGGAGATGCAGGTGGCATGTATGGATTGCAACAGCCTGGACCCAGGGGAGGTTTGTAAATTTGTACTTATATAACCATTTAGCAATTCGTCGTGACTTTTGGATACATCCTGATACACTATTCTTTTTGTGTTTTGCAGGTGGATATCCGCAGGTGCGTGTTGGCTTTTTGTGTTCATCTTTTCCATCATGATATAGGGCATGTTTGGATTTTGGGGTTAGGTTGAACCCAACCTAACCCCAACCATGACAAAGACCCGGTCACCGGACGTGATTACCGGTGGCCGGGTAATTTTAACCGGTGACCGGGTAATTTTGACCGGTGACCGGGTGTGAGATGATGTGGTGACGGAAATTGCAGTTTTAGCGACAAAAAAAATAATAAAAAAACAACCGGTGACCGGCTCCAACTAAACCGGTCACCGGAAAATTCTACCCCACCCACTAAACCTAAAACTCCAACCATTAAATCCAAACGACAACAGGTTACGGTTCAACCTAACCCCAAAACCGTTAAATCCAAACAGCCCCATAGTTTGCTGTGATAACATGGATGATAGTAACCCTTCTCACGCCTCATTAAGCCCCTAGCTTGCATCTTCTTTCATTGGGTGTTTACTGAAAATGTGATGGAGGATTGTTAGATAAGTTGTGCTAAGTAAAGAAAATGAAGCTGTAGAAAAGTAAACAGATCATGTTAGTTTCACAATGAGACCTACGGTTTCTGAACTGTGTTCTTAGTGAATGCTGGCACGCTGGGTTAGTCCAGCCATTTCATGTTTCTTTCTTAGCACAGAAACATCCACAGCTAAGTGTCTGCATATGGTTTCATTCATCACTATTCACATGATATTATATCATTTAGCCTTTACCTTTCTCTGTAGACGTGTGTTATTTCTGGGGACACTGCGAGGAATTGATGTTTCTTATGAATATTATATTTTTGTTTCTTCTAGATGGGCAATGCTGCTGCCATTTCAGCTGCTTTTGTTGGAGGTTTGCCCCCTGGCGTAAGCGGGACAAATGACAGGTGCACTGTGCTTGTATCTAACCTTGATCCCGATGTAATTTTCCGTCTCTATCCACTTACTCACTCTCAAGTTACATGTTATATCGGTGGGTCAATTATAGACCAAGCTCTATCTCATGGTCTCTAGGTAATGAATAATCTTTCTCTGTTTTCATTTCAGAGAATCGATGAAGACAAACTTTTCAATCTGTTCTCAATCTACGGAAACATAGTGCGAATTAAGCTTCTCCGGAACAAACCTGATCATGCACTAGTTCAGATGGGTGATGGGTTCCAGGCTGAATTAGCTGTGCATTTCTTGAAGGTTTGCGTTCCTCAACTTACATTTCTTCCCCTCATACTTTATAGGGGGAGTTTGGTACGACTTATAAGCAACTTATAAGTCAGTTTTGGATTATAAGTTGAAGTCAGCTCAAAAGTTGTGTTTGCTATGGACTTATAAGCCAAAAAGTTGGATATGAACATAAAAGTTCAGTGTTAAAATTGAATATAGAAGAAGTTGAGTTTTTGAAGTTTTTTTTGAACTTTTGAACTTAACAACCTTTTCACTAAACACACTACTTTTTTCTATTTTTTTTGTTTTTGTTTTTTTTTATTTGTTTTTTTGTTTTTTTTGGGGGGGGGGGGGGTGTTTGGTATTACTTATGAGTCAATTTTGGATTACAAGTTGAAGTCAGCTTAAAGGTGTGTTTGGTATGGACTTATAAGCCGAAAAGTTGGATATGAACTTAGAAGTTCATAGTGTTAACATTGAATCTAGAAAAAGTTAAGTTTTTGAAGCTTTTTTTGAACTTAACAACCTTTTCACCAAACACGCCCCACTTTTTATCTCCATCTTCTTTGTCATAAACTTACAAGTCAACTTAAGTTGCAAATAAGTCGTACCAAACTCACCCATAGTCTGATACTTATCGTAAGACTTTTACGGTGTGGTATCCAGTTAGTGTAAGAATCCATGGGATTTCACTACAAAACCAATTGACAATGAGAGTAGCCTAGGAGACTTACTAATTCTTTGTTTTCTTCTTGAATTCCTGATGTAGGAGTAGGACTTCTCAACAGTTAGATGGGTAGTTAAACTGTTTTTTTAGATGTATTCAGTTCTGAAATCGATCTGAATTCTTCAACAGGGAGCGATGCTATTTGGAAAGCGCTTGGAGGTGAACTTTTCAAAGCATCCATCTATCACTCCTGGCGCGGATTCCCACGACTACTCAAACTCAAACCTGAACCGCTTCAACCGCAACGCTGCGAAGAATTATCGCTACTGCTGCTCCCCGACCAAAATGATCCATCTATCTTCCCTGCCGGAGGATATCACTGAGGAAGACATTGTGACCCATGTAGAGGAACACGGTACCATTGCCAACTCCAAGCTCTTTGAGATGAACGGTAAGAAACAAGCACTTGTCATGTTTGAGAACGAGGAACAGGCCGCAGAAGCCCTTGTCTGCAAACATGCCACTTCCCTTGGGGGATCAATCATCCGAATCTCCTTCTCCCAATTGCAGAACATTTAGGACGTCGCTGGAATGGAAACTAACGTGTCTGAAACTGAATCGTGAATGATCTTGTGTACCTTGGACCCATATTGGATTGTTGGGCTTGTGTACCTGTTAGTTGCTGGTTTGAATTTGATGTTTTTCCTCTCATTGGACTGGAAATAAGCTTCTGTTATAATTTTCCTTTTGTTATTGATATGTATGTTCTTATGCCATTTAATGTCTGCACGGTATCATTGAGAAAACGTTTTCTTATCTTCAGAGATGCTGCGAGTTCAGTTATGCGGGTAGGTCGCATATGAAGAAGCCCTTCCAGGATGCGAGGAGACCAGTACTGATGTTTGTAAGCTCGTAATTCACAAAATACGACTAATTTTTTCAAGAGAACATATATGAAAAGAGGATTGAATAATTTTATTCACATAGTATGACTTGCAAGAAAAAAATTGGTAGCAGTAGTAGGTAATAGTAGTAGTCAGGAATAGTGGTGCGAATTCGGGTCGGTTGACCCGAGAACCGACCCGAACCGGGTAGAAAATTAACCGAAACAAACCAACCCGTAACCGAACCGAGAACCGACTACCCGGACCGAACCGAATCCGTGGGTAGTTCGGTTCCGGTTCGGTTTTCGGTTAATCGGGAACCGGGAACCGACCCGGAACCGGAACCGGTAGAACCGGAACCGGAACCGGGCCAGAACCGACCCGATAACCGTGTAACGGTCGGAAGTTTTCAAAAATGTAGCCGTTGGTTTTCTACCGTTTGCCAAACGGTAGTCATGACCGTTGGTGATTTTTTCTTTTTTTTTTTTTGTTTTTTTTTTTGTTTTTTTTGTTTTTTTTTTTTCACTTCCCCTCTCCTTCCTTCTACACCTATAAATACCCAACCCACACTACCATTTTTTTCACACTTCATCAACAAACTCTCTCAACACTTCTCACAATTCTTCACTCAAAAATCATCCTACACTCTCCAAAATTCATTCTCCAATCTCCATATTCCTCAATCCTCAATTCCAATTTCCACACACACACTCTCAAAAATCAAAATCACTCAAAAATCGTCATACGCTCTCGTCTTCAAAATTCGACAAGCAAGAGCAACGCATCTTCCATATTCGGCAACGCATCTTCAATCTTCGACGTTTCGCTTCACCTCCAAGAATTATTATTGGAATTTGTAAGTTTTATTTTTTGTTGTTTGTTATTTGATTGTGTTATTATTTGTGCTTTATTTGTAAAACTTAATTTTTTTTAATCACATTTCTATAAGAAAAAAATGGCTTCTTCTTCTCGTGCAAATTTTGATGACCAAAACAACCAATACGTACCCATAATCGAAGAAATTGATATTGATGATCAAATGGACATTTTATTTGGCGAAGGTGCCGCTAACGCTTTTGACGGTATAGAGGAAAATGATCCGAATTTAGGTAGTAATAAAAGAACACGTAAGGCGGAAAAACCTAAAAAAAGCCCCGTTTGGGAACATATGGATAAAATACCCGATGGTGTAGACGCCAACGGTACACCAAAATTTAGGGCTAAATGCAAACATTGTCAAAAAAGTTTTGTGTTGGATAAAACCGGTGGATTAGGATCACTTAGAAAACATTTACAAAATGTACACGGACTTTTGAAAGATACACCCGCCGTAGGCGACGCGATGCTCCAAACCCAACTAGGATTCGACGCACAAGGCAACGTAGTTACTTTTGTCTACGATGAAAATAGGGCAATAAAAGCATTATCTCATTATATCATGGCCACCGAAAAACCTCTAAATATGACCGACGACAACGAGTGGGACACATTAGTACAAACCGCTTTTTGTCCGGGTTATAAGCATATTAGTAGACACACCATTAGAAAAAATATAATGGAAACATATAGTGAGAGGAAAGCGGAACTTATGCAAACATTTTTTGATTCTAATTTCATAGTTGGTTGTACTTCGGATATGTGGTCGGGTAGAAATAACAAGGGATATATTTGCGTCACCGCACACTACATTGACACTAATTGGACTTTACAAAAACGTGTTATTGCATTTCAAGAAGTTGCATATCCTCACAACGGTGTAAACATAGGAGAAGCCATAATCGATATTGTTGAAGAGTGGGGAATTGATCAACGAATTACATCAATTACTTTTGACAATGCATCGGCATGTGATAGTGCGATAGATCATATTCGAACTTTGATACAAACACCATTTCGCGAAGAAATCGAACATGTTCGTTGTGTATGTCACATTATCAATTTAATTGTACAAGTTGGTTTGAAAAAACTAGAAGAGTATATTTCTCCTATTCGTGATGCTATTCTCTTTATTGCGTCTTCAAACAAAAGACAAAAACTTTTTGGGGATTATTGTGCTAAAATAGGCAAGAAAAAAAGAAGGTTTGGGGGAGATTGTAGGACTAGATGGAACTCCACTTATTTGATGTTGAAAAGTGTTGAAGGTTATGAGACCACAATCACACGTTTTTTGAATGAAAATGGCTATCCCGGATCCGTTACACAAAATGATTGGAACGTCGCAAGTGTCTTAAGAGAGTTTCTTGAACCATTTTATGACGCCACTAATATTCTTTCGGGTGTTTATTATCCTACTACTAACAACGTTATTCCACAACTATTGTTTTTAACGTCGGCTTTTCAACAATATAGGGGGAATGAAATTTTATACGAGGCAATTAACGACATGGAAGACAAATTTCTCAAATATTTTGAAACGATCCCTATGATTTTTTGTTTGTCAAGTATTTTGGACCCAAGACAAAAGGATGCTTCCGTAGGTTTTATGCTAAACCAAATACAGGAAAACATGACTACCACATATAGACCCGTAGTGATATCACCAACTATTGAACAAGTTAAACAAGAACTTAATGTTATGTACGATAAATATCTTGCTAAATTTGGTGTTAGTGGTGGTTCTCAAAAATCATCGAGCGATCCGAAGGGTAAGGGCAAGGGTAAGAGTAAGTGGGCTATTGGTTCTTTATTTAAGACTACACAAGCCACACCCACCGGGAGTAGTTGCGTCTCGGAATTAACGTTGTTTCTCAACCAACATTATTTCATAAACGTGTCGGAGAGAGACATAGAAAATTTTGATATACTTGATTGGTGGAAAAATTATGAAAGAACTTATCCAATTGTTTCTAAAATGGCACGTGATTTACTAACCCCTCCCGCTTCTACAGTCCCTTCCGAATCTACTTTTAGTGCAGGTAAACGAGTTTTATCGGAGAAAAGATCGTGCCTAACCTCGGAGATATTGGAGGTACTCATATGCTCGAAGGATTGGAGCGACGCCAACAAACGCACACAACACCTACACCCTTTGGACGTTATGGTCAACGAGCTTTACCAAGAATTGGGAATAGACCCGGACACTCCCCTTGATGTAGACCAATTGCCAAAGACGACGGGTTGAAAAATGAAGACTATTATTGGGTATTTTTGTTAATTTCAATAAGTTTGTATGTAAGTTAGAAAAAATGCAAATGATTGTTAGTTAAGTAGGTGCCAACCTAGTTGGGATGTACTTAAACTATAGTGATGCAATTTTTTCTAACATTTGATGTTTTTACTTTTAATCAATAATAAAAGTTTACTTTGTTTTTTCCACTTATTTGTCAAGTTTTGATGTTTTTTTTAAATATTTGTGAAAAGTGTTGTCAAGTTTAAATACATAACATTCAAAGCATTAATAACATTCCCTAAATACATTAATATTAAAAAAAACTAGTATTAATTAATAACAATTCCTAAACCCTAACCCTAATTTAACTAATGAACCCTACCTAACCCTAACCTTGTTAATTAATACTTAATACTTATTAATTAAAACTACAACAATTATTCAAATATCAACACAAAAACGAAAAAAAAAAATGGTCGACCGGTTCTGGAACCGAACCGAACCGAAAACCGAACCGGTGAAGGATCCGGTTCCGGTTAACGGGTCGGATTCGGTTCTACCATATCAAAATTATCGGTTCCGGTTCAACCGAACCGAACTCGGTCTTTGAACCGCCGAACCGAAACCGACCGGTTCCGGCTTCGGTCGGTTCGGTTACGGTTCGGTTGAACCGAAATCGCACCCCTAGTCAGGAAATCAGGAATTGTTGGTTCATCGTGCAAATTGTGTAATATTGTTCTAGAAAGAGTAATTCAATAGCTGGAGTAAATTGTTGTGAAATAGAAAGGAGTGGTTATTTTTCTAAAATGATGACGATTTTTTTTCTCAAAAAAAAAAAAAAAATACATGATATCAAAATTTAAACAAATATGTATATATTTTTTGAAAGGATATATATATATATATATAGGAAACACAGAAATGGGTTTTTTTTTCTAAAAAAGAGTAGAAAAGTTTTATGTAAAAGAGTTTCTTTTTCTACAATGATATTAAAATTATTTTTTAAAATTTATACGCTAGAAGAAGGGTTCGAACCTTCGACCTTGTGGTTAACAGCCACACGCATTGTTTTAAAAACCGGACCGGACCGGCCGGTTCGACCGGTCGGACCGGCGAACCGGGCCTTGACCGGTCCGGTTCAGTTAGAAGACCGGGTATGCAAGAAAACCGGACCACGTCATCAAAACCGGCGGTTCAACCGCTGAACCGGTCGAACCAGCCGGTTGATGATCAGCCCGGTTCACTAAATTAGAGCAAAATGCGCGCTGTTGGGAGAATCGAACCTGAAACCTCAGTGAAGAAGCCAGGCGCGCTTTACCACCAAGACAACCCAGCTCTTGTTTATAGAGAGACACTTCAAATTATTTAACCGTCTTTGCATGCACGGAACCAACTTCAAATCTTTTTCTATGGTGTGATTCCTTTTGTTGTTTCTTTTTAGAAATATATTATCTTCTTAAGAGATCGCATTATGTTTTGTCAAAGTATTTTATCCGTAAATTATATCACAAATTTAAAATTAATTATTTAAATTTAATTTTCACTACCATAAATGTCTATTGCTCTCACAAAAATTGCTATTAAAAAAATGAAAATGTGATACTCCAAAAATAGACGCGATTATTTTATTGGTCAACTAAATGAGTTCTTAAAAGTTACGGTTAATTGTTTATAAACCTCAAAATATATTTGCTAATGTCAATCACATTTATATATATATATATATATTGTAACTTTAAAATATATATGTTGTTGACCATAATTTAGTTTTTTAAACATAGCTAGTACTATAAAAATATTACAATGCTAAAAAAATGCTCAAATTAAAACATTCGAGTATTTTTTTGACTATATTCTATTATGTTTACTATTTATTAAATAAAAAATAATAAATATATAAACGTGCGACTGAACCGGTCCGACCACCGGTCCGACCGGTCCGACCATGAACCGGTGCCTCACCGGTTCGATGGCCGGTCCGGTTTTTAAAACTTTGGCCACACGCTCTAACCAACTGAGCTACTCCAGCTTGATGCACTAAATTTTTGAAATTAATTATATTAATACTTATCAATTTGTGACACATGTAGCTTCCATGTCATTGGCTTCAAAATAAAATCTTCAACATCCTGCACGAAGATTTTTTTTATTTTTTTTATTTTTTTATTTTTTTATTTTTTTTTGGGTCCAAAACTCTAATCTCTACCATTTGAGCTACCACCCTAGGTGCACGAAGATGGTTACTTAGTATACTGTAGTTGGTTAACCTAACAATTGCAGAAAATAAAATAAAATGATGAATTATTGTTTTTAATTTAACAAATGTACATACTAAACTAATTACAGAATAATTATCTTTCAATAAAAATAATTAGAAAGCCCTACTCTTACACCAACATGGTTTATAATTTAATAATTTTATTTAGTTTTAGCCGGTTAAAATTTTCTAATATTTCTCTCGGAAAATTTGAAATCGAAAGATGTTGTTAGGTCTTCAAAGGATATATGCCAAGCATGCATAGGACGTACAATTGTGAGTAACATGATGAAGATGATGAAGACTGTATTCAGTTATCTGTACTGTTTTTTTTTGTTTGTTTTTATTTAAAAAGAATTACATCATATAATCGGGTTTGAACCCAGAATTTCATGCATAGACTTTAAACGCTCCACCACCAAGTTAACACCCATTTGCAGCCATTCATACCGTATTAAAAGTGTTTTTGTTACCACATATTTCTTTTGGCTCATCGGAAAGTTTCCATTTTGATTTTTTATACTATTTACCGGATCACTCTAACTTTTTTGAAATTTGGATCACTTTTATTTGGTGATTTGGTTAGCAAAACAATGCATTTTTTTAGTAATATTTTATCCAACAACACGCAAAATTCTCATGTCATGAAATGACAGGATAATTGTAGATGTGGTGACGCCTACTTGTTAATATGGATGTCAATTGGATACGATCCGATAAGATATCCGGCATGAATCGATCTTAATGGCGCAGATCTGATCCGATCCATTAACAAATGGAACATATATGAATTATAGATTTTGTGATCCGTGAAATCATATCAGATCATATTAGGTTATTATACCTAATAAGTTCAATAATATAGTTTTACTAATCTAATCATGGATATCTTATGGAAGTTTTGTAATGCAAGTAGAATAACATGATCTAATACTCTAGAAGGGAGGAGAGTTGAATAGAATATGAATTTTTTTGCTCAAACCAATCTTTTAAAACTTTAAGCTATTGTGCAGTTGATATCTACAGGAAATGTTGCTTAAAACGACGGTAAGCAAATTGGAACCGTCGTTTTTTAATTTAAATACGGCGGTTTACATATTTCCGTCGTATTTTATATATTTACTATGCTGTGCTATATAACCGTCGTATTTAATATAGTTTAACTACGGTTCGTAAGTTTAGCGTCGTTATCTAGTACCAGTCTGTCCCGTCTCTTTGTTCCCAATTTTATTTTTGTCACTATTCACTTGGTCACTTTGACCCGGTGATTTAAATAGCAAATCGATATAATTTTTTGATAATTTTTTCATGGTGTTGTAGAGTAAAAGTTGCTCTATAATATGGTGAAAAAATTATAAAGAAATTGTATTATGTTGCTATCCAAATCACCCGGTCAAAGTGACCCAGATACGAGTCAAAAAAGTCAAATGAGAACAAAGAGACGGGACAGACTCGTAGTAAAAATTACGACGGGCAGACCATCCCTCCAAAATATTGAAACTCTTTACCCAAAAATTTCACACTCCCGCCCACATAGTGATTATCTTTTCATAAAAAATAAATTAATGTCCTTTAATTTCCCTTTTCTCCCATCCCCATTCTTCTCCACGATTGACGAGACTCCCACCATCGTGAGAAGGCCAACCGATTGGCGTACTTTCATTCTTCTTCCCCTCGTCCTGTATCAAACTCACTCGGACCATTTCTTTTCTCACATGATTCACAAACATAGTGTTAGTCTCAAACCGGAGAACTCAATTCGGTAAGTCGTCGGTGTAGTGTTTATACTTCTCTTCTCTTCATCCATCTGATTTAGGGCTTCGCTAACTATCTATTACCGCAACTGTAGTAGGCGAAATAGTAGGGTACGTGGACTGGGTCGATTGGAGAGTACTAAGAGTACTACAAGTCGATATTCACCAATTGCAGAGTACTTGGGCACTAGCAGGTATGTTCTTCCCTACGCTCTTGGATATGAAAATCTGCCATTAAGAGCTATTAAAACTAGTAGTGATGTGAGTTATTTGTATGATTTTCTAATTTTCCTAGGGTTTCTGAATCCAATTTGAGATTTGATGGGTCCATTGTATGGATCGAATTAGTAGTTTGTGTCTCCTCCGAAGGCGTGAAATTGGGTTATTTTCCGCAGTTAGTTTTCAAGATCACGTAGAGGTTCCCTTGGAACATTGAAAACGAAGTTCTATTGATGAGATGAAACTGAGTTTTGTAGCAACTTTAATCACCTTCCTTTAAGTCCATACATTCTCGCTTAGAAAAACAAATTAACTCAGTTAAAGAGGTGTACTACTACCTTGTAAAGTAGACCAAGTCGTCATTTGTGCGGTCCCACCCATTGAGGTTGAACCCTAATATTCTGTGCTTGAGCTCTCGATACGCGTGTTCTCGTCGCTCCGAGCATTCAGTTCTTGATGCGAAATTCACCAATGAAGTGAGCAATATAGGTTTATCGACGTTCAGTTGTCAGATAGTAGAAACCATTCTAGAATCAGCCAATTCCCCTCATCTTTATGGCCGTTTTTTGCATTCTCTGGATACTCTGGTTAACCTATCATCTAGTGGTTGCTGTGAGTGTTGTTTGGTTAACTTGTTCCACTTTGCAAAAACAGTTTCTGCTTTGAAATAGAAGGAACTCACCCAATTGTTGTTGCTTCATTAGGCTTCTAGTAGACTCACCATTTATAGTACCGACTTGTTAAGTAAGTTAGATTGGCCGCTCATTCTATGCTTTCAGTCACGCTTGAGGTTCTAAGTTAATTAAAGAGGGAAATGAAATGAGAGGTAATTTTCAGTTTTCAGGCCATTAGGAGCAAATGGTCTACTAAATTTGGAACTTCTCTATAAACGGTGTTCTGAAACTTGACAAAGCCATTACATATTACATATCGATTCTACGCTTAGTTTCATCGAAGGAGTCTGTTGATGAATTAAAATTGCATATTTTAGTATGTTAACGAACTCTTCTTAACTTGCTAATATGTGTAATTTATCTATTTTATCTCTCTTTCTAGACTTATGCTTGTTTTCGTAGTTTTGGTTGTTTTCTCTCATTTTGTAGGCAAAGAAGTGATTTAGAACGCAAGGGGCTAGTTATGAAAGCTTGAATGAGGAATTTGAAGGCTTAATTTGAAGAAGTCAAGTGATAAAGAGGCTAAAGTTGAAGACAAAGCAAGAATTTGCAAGTTAAAGAGAGGTTTCAAGGGTTTAAATGAAGAGGAAAAGGGAAGATAGAGGCCAAAAATGAAGATTTAGAAGCCAAGAGGCCACATTACAAGGCCAAAGTTGCATCTATGGGGTTGTTTGAGAAGAAACTAACGGAAGTGGGGCTTAAGTGCAAGTTTTGAAACGTTTTAATGGCTTATTTGAAGGATACTTAACGGATTGGGGGTCAGATTGCCATTTTCAGAAGTTTTTAAGTAATGACCCGGGCCTTTTAAAACATTCCAGCAAGCTAGGGGGGAGCCGGGTGCAATTTCCCTAACCCAGCTCACCCCCAGCCCGTCTCTCACACGGCTCACTCTCTCTCCCCGTCAAACACGCAGAAGAAAACCCAGCAGCCATTGTCAAGCTTCGCCGAAGCTTCCTCCAACCCAAAACCAGACCAAAACTCCACCAAATCTCACAAAATTAGTCCCAATCTTCTCCTTGTCCAACCCTCTTCCAAACCCACTGCTCAATTTGGCCCAAACCGAAGTGAAGAGAAAAGCCTCAAATGACCTAGGGTTCGTGAAGCTTCTGCAAATCAACGAAGGAGGAGCTCTGAGATGAATTGGAGGGTGAGGATTGAAGACTTGGAGGCTACGAAACCCCCTCTCACTGCCTATATAAGCTGAAGAGAAAGAAGGAAGAAAGGGGGACGAACGACGCTTCTTGCTAAGCCGAAACTCTGTCTCTCTCTCTCTTCTCTCTCGGTTCTGCAACATTTCTGGGTTTGTGCTGGTGATTCCGAGCTCGTCCTGAGCTAACACGGAGCCAGCAACAGCCCAAGGGAGAGAAGGGTAGGTCTGGTTGGATCTGGTTTCGAGTTGAGCACTGTTTTGAGCACTGTTTTGGACAGTGTTGTTTGCAGCAGCAGTTAGCTTGTGTTTTAGCTGCTGTTAGCTTTGAATTTTTGGGTTGTTAGCTGGTTTAGATTGATTAAAGTGTAGTTTGAATCATACACTAGTAGTTTGTTCATCATTTGGTAGCAACTTGGTGTTATTTGGTGGAATTGAAGAGTATTTGAGCTTGAATATAATGACTATTTTCATGAATACTCTTGATTCTTGTTTCTTGCTCTTGAATATGAACAACTAAGCTACTTGTTGGGTTTGATTGATGAAGATAGATGACTTGTGTGTGAGAAATTCAATTGTTCTTCTAGTCTTATAAGTTGGATGTCGAATTCGTAGTATTCAAGTGTTGAATATCAAATCCGAATTGTGGCTTGATCTTTCATATGGAAACACTCTCGTTTACATATGAAAGATGCTTGACATAACTCGATTTTGCATTTCACTCTTGAATACAAGAGCTAGACAAAAATCCTCTTGCTATATAATCCATGCTTTTCTTTGACATAAACTTTGGGTGTTGATGCTCACACACAAGGCATCTATTGGAATCGATCGACCCAACTTACTCTCTTATTGTCAAACTCGTTTGAATCGTATTAGTAATAGTATTAGTAGTTGTTTTCTTTCTTAGTTATTTGCTCTAGCAATATCAACAACTCTTGCTCCATCACTTGAGTGGTGGATTCAAAGCTTGGCTAGCTCTAAAGCCTTTGGGAAACTTGTTTTGTTAATTTAGTTAGTTGCTTAGTAAGTTTACTAGTTAGCTTAGAGTGTTTAATCTCCTTCCCAATCCTTGTGGAAATCGACCCCGTTCTTACTCGGGTACTACTTAGAACGATATTTCTATACTTGGGAATTATCGTCAACAGAGTCCTCGAGTAAATCAAGCTCTACATCAATCTTTAAGAGAAGTTGTTTGCCTAGCCACTTGTTTGTTTTCATACTTAGTGAATTTGCTTCATACATTGCTGCATATGTTTCTCAGCATTTGTTTATTTTTATACTTTTTTGCTTTGCTTCTACTTGAAAAAATTCTGCTCCAACATTCTGTATCTGAAGTGTAAAGATTGAGGGGTTGGCTAGTGGGGTAACATATGTTTAGATTAGTGAGCAAATAGTACATAGCTAAAGAGACATACAGCTTGCCTGAAATTGGAAATACTAAAAGCATCATAGAAAGTAAAAGGTTAGTTGTTATCCTCTACCCAAACGAGGCCACATGTCTAATATTTTAGGTAGTATATACATATACAACATGGTAAGGAGACTTCCTTCTAAATCTCGACAACCAAGAGACCCAGTGGTTTTAACAAGGGGTATTATTGGAATAAGATGCACACTCAATTTTTTTTACAAACCATGACATGAAAAGGTGTACTAAGTTCCTGTTGGGATGTTAGAGCACTAAGTTGGTCATGGTTGCAGATTGAGATAGAACATATAAATAATTCAGCTAATTGATCATTATAGAAAGAAAAAGGAAAGAATCGCAAAACCACAAGTGAAAAGAGGGAACTTGAAATCAGATCGACGTTATGTACAAATAAAAAAACAAATCAACTTGCTGGAGGAGAAGTTTGGGTGTTATGAGTGAAGGGTGCATACATGAAACAATCAGATTTCATGTAGTCCCCAACCTTTTCAATTGCATATTCTTCTTTTCTTCACTGCTGTTCGCTTCCACTACCCCTAAAAGCAATACCAACAACATCCCAATTGAACTCAACTTAAATAAATACCCAAAAAACATAAAACCTTAATCAAACATGTGTTTGTGTGTGTGTTCTTTATTATAATTTGTATTACGCAGAAGAAGTGGTGGTACATGGTGGTGAAATCATCATCATTAGATGCAACAAATGGAGCATACATGTAATAGTTTGAGCAGAGGTAGTGCAAAGCTTTCCTCGAAAACCTCTTTCTCCGGTTGGTTGGTTGTTTCTTGAGCATCTTCTTCTTCTTCTTGGGGTTCTTGTGGTGAAATCCCTAGAGAAGCCACCACCCTCTTTGCCATTTCTGCAGAACATGTTTCAGGTTTTGGGATAGAACTAGTCGTTGCGGTGCTGGTGTTGGTTCACCTAGAGTGCTATATGAATTAGGAGCTTGGGAAACCAGCCTGCCAATGAGTGTGTGTTTGTTACATTCCTACGTAAATGGGTATGAAAGTTTTATGCATTTTGTTGCTGCAAAAATGGTCAATCTCATGATGGCTGATGTGGTTTTTACAAAATTGACAATTCATAACATCATTGAGAAGTGTAGTATTGATAGCAACTGCAATATTTGTGAGTGTTGACGATCATTTTATTATTATTTTGCAGCTTGGAGAACACACAAACTGACATGAGCAAACTAGCATCAAAAGAGTGGATGGTAGGCACGCCACTATGAGATTTAGTTGCATCTCAATATCCAGGGACAATTCCTTTATTTGTGTAGTAGGTTCGCCAAGTAGTATGGGTAATTTGTCGGACATGAGTTTAGTATTCTGTAGTTGTATTTTTTGTGATATTTATTGCAAGAATCAGTTTAGAAATGACTGATGAATGTGAAAACAGTCCCGGAATGAATGGAATTTTTGATATTTTTTTGTGTGCAATTTTGTACTTGTGATTGTTTGCTTGAATTGTGATTACATGTTTGGTTAGTACAAAAAATCTCGTCATACATACATATACGACATAAAAGTCTTGTCATATATACATATACGACATTTTAGAAGTGCCATATAATAACTGTCGTATTATTTTAATATACAACAGTTTCAGAATACCGTAGTTATTAAAAATACGACAGTTTCTATATACCGTCGTTTTTAGTACATATAAACGACGCTTAGGGTCCAAACCGTCATATCACTACAAACGACGGAAAGGTGACTGTCGTTTAGTATTAAACTACGCCGTCCGATACGGCAATAAACCGTCGTATTTATTAAAAACGACGGTAATAGATAGAAAAACGACACTTTAAGACCGCCATTTTTATTGATATTCCCTGTAGATGATTTGGAAAATATCTGAGAAACTAGAGATATAACTGTCACTCAAAGAACCTTCAAAGCTTTGAGATTGGAAATCTTCCAAAGCTTTGGAGCTGCCTGTTCTTAAATGGAATAAAAAGAAACAAAATAAATAACAGGAACACAGAGATTTTTACAGAGTTCAGTCACAATTGGACCTAGTCTCTGCTAGGGGTGCAACTTGGGCGGGTTGAACCCGACCAACCCGAGCCCAGCCCGAACTTAAATAGGGCCCAGACACATAGTTTTGGTAATTTGGACGGGCTTGGACAAGAATTCTCAGCCCGAATTGCAATTAGGGTCGGGCTTGGGCACAAATATCGAACGACGGGCTAACCCGAATTGCCCGATTTGCATGACCACTACGTATTAATATTATATTTAAAAAAAAATATGTAGTATATTTAACATGTCTACTTTTCTTTCAAGTATTAACGATATTTTTAATCATTGTTTTGTTCTTCAACTAGTTGATTTGTTTTTCGCCAATAATTAATTATTCTCTTGTGTTTTTAAGAAGATACTGAGTTTAATTTACTAGCCCGAATTCAACCCGAACCCGAATTGATTTATACGAACTTGGGCTTGGACGGGTTGACAATGCTCTTAACTCAGATCGGGTTGGGCTTGGGCAGCCACGACAGAACTCGGGCTCGGGCTTGGACAGGGGTGCCAACCCGTCCAGCCCGCCCGAGTTGCAGTCCTTGTCTCTGCCTAAGGGATCTAATCCCTCCAGGATTTGAACACAACTTCATATTAATCACCCAGATTTAGCCCTAGATCTCAAGCCTAAGTGAGCTACCTTACACTTATACAGCTTGTGGTTCCCAACCTATCTAGTTATCAGCTACAATCTGTTGAAACAATAAGAACCTCTTTGTTGTTCACTTGAAAAACTAAACTACAAAGTTTTGTGAGATTTTAGAAGGATATAATGAACAATACAATTCAGTACAAGTAGAGGAACTCAGAGAAAGATAAGCTGATGAAGCTTGGAAGTGTTCTTCTGAATTGATGAATGATCTTCTCCTCTTGCAATGTTGATTGGCCTGATTGTTTGAAGAGTTTTGTAACTTGATCTCTCTTTTTTATAACTCTCTTCAATTCCCACATTGACCATCCTCTCTCTCTCTGTGTGTCTCCCTTTGAAATTCAAACACTGATCTTTTATCAACAGTCTCCAACAACTCTGAGAGATTTTAGGAACTGAATTCGTATAAATCCTCTCCCCAGATATGCTTCTTTTAACAACAATGCTTGGATAGCTAAATGAGTTGTTTATGAACGCTGGAACGGCCAACAAACATGCACACACTCAACAACAAAGATCAAACAACATCTAGACAAAATAGCAACAATATCTGATCTGTAACAGACAGACAGTTCATGAAAAACTGGGCTAATTTTACCATAGATAATATTCAATATTTATATCCAACTGAGTGGATATAACTGTATATCAATATAAAACAAGTAATAGACAGTTTGAATAACTCAATATACAGTTTTGATTCCATATATTCCAACCAGCATACACAGATTAGTTAAGTGAACTTTAGCAGTATATAGTCATCAGAAAATCTCAAAGCTTTGGAGCTTTGACTGCTAGTTCACAAGTGTGAGCCTTGATACTCTAACCTGCAATCTATGTTATACATTCCAAAACAAGACTCAATAATATTTTTAGAGTATATTGGTGCATGATAAACTCACTCTCCAATCCAATTTAATAAGCCTGCAAACACAAAACAGATAAGCACAATATAAGCATATGAACACTACAGTATCTCAAAGCTTTGAAGCTTTGATACTTAGTGTTGCTTCTCAAGTTCTGATTCTGGCTTTCATCATCAAGGAACAAAATCTCCCCCTAATTTTATGAACCTATTCAATACTCAATAGCTTCTGATCTATCAATCTCTCCCTTGATGAAAGACAAAACAAATATTATTGATATCCAAGATTTTCTGGATTTCCTGCAACTCAAAAACAGTAGTAAGACTAGGCAATGTAAAATTAGCACATAACACTTAATTTCAACATATCACAGCACACAAGATTATAAAAACAAAACAATTGCATATAATAAGAACAAAATCCACCATCCTACAGTATCCATCCAAGATTATTACATAACCAGAAAAACTAAAAACTAGCACATTAAACATATAACTTCTCCCCCTTTTTGACTTTCATCAAAAGATTAGAAGCACTGTAGGATCATGTTCAGAGGGTTTTTATTAAATAAAACAAAAACAAACTTCAGGACTTAGAAGAAAATAAAGAATAGAAAGAAAGGAAAGAATAGGCTTCAAGGCTTTGAAGTTCCAGCTCCAGCACTTTTCTTTGCAGACTTCCTCCCACTCTGAGCTTTTTCCTTGCCTTTATCCTCGGCCTCCAATTGCTCTTCTTCAGCTGTTTCAGCATCTGACTCTTCTTCAGCTTCAGCTTGCTCTTCCATCTATGTTCATCTTGTTCATCAACTTCTCCCCCTTGTACTTCCACATTCTTAGCTTGAATATTAGCCATCACTTCAGGAATAACTTCATCAACTTTAGATGTAATACCCCGTTTTTATTAAAAGAGTAAGTTGTGGAAATTTCATATGTTTAAATATTAATTATATAGCGATAGGGGAGGTAGTTGTCGTTTTGAGAAGTATGAAATAGTTAATTAAATACTCAAGTTGGGGTAGAAGTTGTAGTTATTAGAAACATGAAATCCTTAGGAGAAATTTATAAAAAGTTAATAAAAAAAAGAAACAAATAGTTTTCACAATTCCCTAACCCTTCCTGCAATCACGATTCCCAGAACTCCCCTCCTCTTCTTGACACGTTCCAACTGCAAGTGTACAGCTGTCGTGTGTAGTAATAAACCGGAAATCCGGGTTGTCGAACCCAAGGGGCCTTGTTTAAATTAATTATTGTTCTAAACCTTATGTGGGTACGTCGCAATTTGTGTTTTGATCTAATTCTACTAAAATAAACGCAATATTCTCAATTAACCAAGTGAAATAGTTCACGATTAATAAAGAATGAATTTTAGGGTTTTTGTAATATAAGGGAAAAACACCGGGAATTCTCTAGGTTCACTAGGTTGAGCTAAATTTATGTTTTGACTTGTAAAACAACCACGTATCTTTCACTATCAATCAAGCAATGTTAAACTTACCGAGTTACCAAGTAAGTTTACTATACTTTAGACCAATACAAACCGAGTTACCAAGTCTATTCTAGCTTAAAGCATGCATTAAAACCACAATTCTACTTTAACGATCCTAGTTAACGACGTCGAGTTACCAAACATTGATTCGACTAGGTGGATTATTCAATTTACCGACTAATTCTCACGGAGTTACCGCGTGAAAACCAATTAAGTTTATCTCTACGTTAGCTACTCGCAAAGATAATTTGATTACAAACGTGAATAATCCATAATAATGCAAGATTACGTGAGATTAAGCTAAAACATGAATCACAATCATCAAAACATGGTATTTAGATCAAACCCTAGCTACACCAAACGAGAATTCCCAGCAAATAACGTTTAGCTACTCATATTCATACTCAAAACGATAAGTCTCATGAGTTTAAGCATAAAAATCAAGAAAAGAGAAGAGTTGAGAATCCAAACGGATGATCCAAAGCTCCTAAGCTCTCACAATAGCTCCTTGATCTCCAAAAGATGTGTCTCACGTGAAAAACTACTCAAAAAGTTGACCTAACACACTTAAATACGTTCCTAGAATGATATAACAAAGTTTCTAATAATTGCAAAAAGACCCCGGCCGTTTCTAGCTTTCTGGGCGAACTCTTCGTGCGAAGACACTTTCTCTTCGTGCGAAGAGAATGTCTGAAGTCTTCCTGCAAAAGTCCTCCTATTTTGAGACAGCATCATGTCACAGGAAGAGAACCGGAATTTTGGCTAAGTCTTTTCTTCGTGGGAAGAGCTTTTCTCTTCGTGCGAAGAGTTCCTGCCTTAGCTTTTTTTTCTGGCTTCTTTTCTCGAGTTTTCCTTGCTTTCTTTATTTCCGAAGCTCGTTTCTTCACCACCTTTGATCCTCGCGTCCTATTTCCTGCCAACCACAACACGAAACACGAACCCGCGATCATATCACAATAAAAGCAACAAAAATATACGAGAAACGCCCGGATTTAACGATTAATGCTCAAAAACTCAATTTTCACAATTTTAGCACAAAACGCTCAAAGACGATTAAATTCTCCATGATAAGCACGCAAAACATAGCAAAAATAAGGAATAATATAACTCCAAAACGGAGTTATCACTTCTCCCCCCTCTTCTTATACGGCTTCTTCTTCTCTTCTCCTTCACACCCGAACAACCACCACCGTCGGCATCACTCTCACCACCATCACAACCACCACCTCCACCAGATCTCTCTCTGCTCCCCTCCCCCTCAGTACCAGCAGTAGCAGCAGCGGCACAAGGCCGCTGCCTTCTCCGACGAGGAGACCCATTGACGGGAAGCCACCATCACAGCCACCGCATCCTCCACCACCTCTCTCCGTCTCTCTCCCTCCTCTCTGTTCTATCTGGCCAAACGAAAACAGAGCCAGCAGCGACAGTGGTGGACCGGTTGAGCAAGACAGTTTGGAAATGGGATTCCATCTCGATGGCTTTCGTAACTGCCCTGCCAACGTCAAAGAATGGTCTCAATCAGATATGGGTAGTGGTGGACCGGTTGAGCAAGACAGCAAGGTTCATTCCAATGAAGGACACATGGAGCATGGAGCAAAGAGCTGATGCGTATGTCAAGAACATAGTGAGATACCATGGGGTTCAGAGTTCAATAATCTCATATAGGGACCCTAACTTTCTCTCGCATTTCTGGAAGGCCCTTCAAGAAGCGCTGGGAACCCAACTGAGATTCAGTACAGCAATCTACCTAGCCACCAATGGACAAAAAGAAAGGACCATTCAAACCTTGGAGGAAATGCTAAGGGCTTGTGTTATGGATTTCCAAGGATCATGGGTTGACAAGCTGCCACTGATATAGTTCTCGTACAACAACAGCTGCCACGCCAGCATTGACATGGCACCCCATGAAGCTTTGTATGGGAGGAAGTGTCGAACGCCCCTATGTTGGAGTGACATCAGCGGGACGGTGGTGTTAGGCCCACAAATGATTGAGGAAATGACAGATCAAGTACGACTCATCCAGCAACAAATGAAAGCAGCACAAGACAGACAAAAGTCCTATGCAGATCAGAAGAGGAGACCATTACTGTTCAAAGTGGGTGAAAAGGCGTTTCTTAAGGTTTCGCCTACAAAGGGAGTAACAAGGTTCAACCAGGAAGGGAAATTGAGCCCAAAGTTTATCAGGCCATATGACATTCTGGAGAGAATTGGAGAAGTTGCTTATCAATTGGACCTACCATCCAAATTGGGGCGAGTTAAAAATGTATTCCACGTATCACAGCTGAAGAAGTATGTACCAGACCCATCTCATGTGTTGGATCCTTAACCAGATGAATTAGACCCGTGTCTAACATACGAAGAGCATCCTGTGAAGATTCTAGATACTAAGAAAAGGGACACGCGTACCAAAAGCATCAAACTGGTAAAAGTTTTATGGACGAACCATCAAACAGAAGAGGCTACTTGGGAAGCAGAGGACGATATGAGGAAAAAGTATCCACACCTATTTGTGGAAGTAAACTGAGTTCCGGGGACGTCACTCCTCTAAGGGGGAGAGGAATGCAACCCTTTAGTTTTGTGACCTTAATTCGTGTTCCGCATCGAACCATATATTGATAAAATTAACATTTTGCGTGTATTGCATGTCCTACATGTCATATTATATGTGTTGGCTGTTACGATATACAGAAAATCTTATAGTGACCTTTCGTGGATTTATTGGCTTAAGCTTCGAGGACGAAGCTCTGTTTAAGGGGGGAAGGATGTAATACCCCGTTTTGATTAAAAGAGTAATTTATGGAAATTTTGTATGGTTAAATATTAATTATATAGCGATAGGGGAGGTAGTTGTCGTTTCGAGAAGTATGAAATAGTTAATTAAATACTCAAGTTGGGGTAGAACTTGTACTTATTAGAAACATGAAATCCTTAGGAGAAATTTAATAAAAGTTAATAAAAAAAAGAAAAAATAGTCTTCACAATTCCCTAACCCTACCTGCAATCACGATTCCCAGAACTCCCCTCCTCTTCTCCCCCCTCTTCTTATACAGCTTCTTCTTCTCTTTTCCTTCACACCCAACAACCACCACCATCAGCATCACTCTCACCACCATCACAACCACCACCTCCACCAGCTCTCTCTCTCTCTCTCTGCTCCCCTCCCCCTCAGTACCAGCAGCAGCAGTAGCAGCAGCGGCACAAGGCCGCTGCCTTCTCTGACAAGGAGACCCACCGACAGGAAGCCACCATCACAGCCACCACATCCTCCACCACCTATCTCTCTGTTTCTCTCCCTCCTCTCTGTTCTCTCCGGCCAAGCGAAAATAGAGCCAGCAGCGGCAGTGGCCGTAGGCCACGCCACCACCGCCGCCGGAGAAGACCGACGGGATCACCACCGAGGCCGCCACCACCACTGCTCTCTCTCTCTCTCTCTCTCGCTCACTCTCACTCTCTGGGCTATTTCTACCTCGCGTCCTCCTTCTCGAACGACCAGAAAAGAAACTGGAGCAGGGGAAGCTGAGACCCGCTTCATCGCCGCTGACGTCGCCACCATTAACGCCGGCGACAAAGCTCGACTTGAGCTAACGGGAGACACCCACCTCCTGAAATCAGTTCCATTCACCTCCTGGGAGTCCGAGGAGCCCCTCAGCAGCCTCAATCGGAGCCAAGAGCGTCCACAACGTCGCTGACGAACATCACCGCCGACCCACTCGACGGCGAACCCGAATCGGCCCATTTCTCGACCATTCTTTGCGGTTTTCAGCTTGGGTACACTCTAAATCCTCATACGGTTCATTTTTGATAATCAAAATGTCATCTTGCTAGTTAAAATCGAATTCGAGATGTTTGGGTATGGGAGATTATACGTGTTCTTGCATTGGGGGTCGTTTTTGCACTTCTTGAAACTTTAAGGGCATGTTGTGATGAATATAAAACTGCTATTAGTGGTGTGGGGTAGTTGTTTGTAGTTTTTGCATACGTTAGGGGATCCCGTGGTTGTTTATACATTCTGCATCTATTTATATATAAATGAATTATGATTATTTTGGCTTTAAACAATAAGTGTATATTCTAATTAAAATAAATAATTTGGGGTTGTAATTTGAAGAGAGAATATTTACTATCAAAAATTTTAATAATAATATAAGTAAATAAATAAATAAATTAATGAATAAATAAATAAATAAATAAAAATGATCTAGTTACATTTTCAAAGTTGTTTTTGAAAAAGAGATTAAAATACATTGTGGGTTGTACTTAGTAAATTTTTATTAACAAAAGCTTTTAAGTCAATATTATGAATTATGAAATATTACGAAATGATTTCTCTAGTTGTGAGATGTTACACTTTCAGTAAAAAAAATAAAACAACACTTCCCATTATTTGATAATAATTACATTTTCTATAACCTTAGTAGTTACAAGAATTATTTAATTATTTTAGTTGGTGAAAAATGTATATTCATGTCCTAAATAATGGTAATCGGGAAATAAATAAATACATAGATATATAGAAAATGACACTTGTTTTCTTAATAGACATTTTTATGATATCACTTAAATAACTCATATCTGATTCTCTTATCACATTATTAGATTGCATTGCTAACATTTAATTTAGTTAATAGTTTCTTTTACTTGGGGATTTTAATAAAAATAAATAAGTAAATAAATAAATAAATATATGGAATTATTTGTAAGTAAAGCCTAAACTAGTATTTATTAACTGAAGAGGTTGTAATTAGTTAGTTTGAAACCGAATTTTTGTTTTCTCACTATATAGAATACAAGAGCATTGTTTGCGAAACTAAGTACTAATATTAGATAAGTGCAATTTGGGTTGACATTACCATAAACTAGCAAACTCCTGACAAATGTATCAAACGAAGAGGGTTTTAGACTTTGAACTAAACCAAATAGGACTCTTTCACGTCATCACCTTCATATTAAGTGCTAGTTGAACTTGTGATTAATCAGAAATTATAAACTGTAGGTGACGAGTTCGTAGATGAGGGTTACGTCTACCTGTGAACGCTGACGTGATATTTGCTGTGTTATCAAGGTGAGTAAACATGCCAAGTCTAGAGCCCTAGCTTCTTTCGTGTCAAAATGTGATTTTATAATTTGTCTGAAAATGTGTTTTATGACATGCATGCTTTACTTGAGATTTGGTTTGAGATATTTTCTTTGAAATTGACGCGTGAAAATAATACCGCGTAATAACATAAAGTGGAAAGAGTTGTGCTGGGAAAACTTATTATTATTGCCGTGTTGGCTTCGTCCACTCGGCCTGTGATTATTATTGTCGATTTTGGCTTCGTCCACTCGGCCTGTGTCTTTTAACCCGGTCGCAACCTGCCGGGTCGCTCCATGTACTCACCTCTCTGGCCGCAAGAAGTCTTAGGGGGGTTCCGACACTTAAGGTCTTGGATGCTTGTGATGGATTGTTCTTCCCCGTATCAACCAATGGATTAAATGGTTTGGATCTGGACGTTTTTAATGATAATACTGAGAGCAAATGGTTTGGATATTGGACATTTTTAATGGTAATGGAAATACTGAGAGTAAATGGTTTGGATATTGGATATGGATTTAATTATGATTATTAGAGGATTCCTGGAAATTTACAAGAACTCGGGAATGTCTTGCTATTCCACTGTCTTTTACTTATGCTGTATCTCTATTTAAGTTAAATACCCGTGAATTTTTTTCTCTTCATCCATTCATTATTGGCTACTTGAGTTAAAATATCTCGTATCCGATTTACATGCTTGAGTGTTATTCACTCAGTATTTCATTGATGACTTTCGAAACTGCGGTTCCTGTTTTAATTCCCACCGCAGGTCTAGACGGAGAAGGCTTGGCTT
The DNA here is from genome assembly GCA_023055425.1 of Linanthus parryae. NCBI lineage: Eukaryota > Viridiplantae > Streptophyta > Magnoliopsida > Ericales > Polemoniaceae > Linanthus > Linanthus parryae. The sequence goes on along the minus strand of JALGPY010000006.1, from coordinate 54,637,134 downwards.
AGGACGGAAAAAACGTGAACTCATCTAGTTCTATCAGCATGCCTAGTAAATTAAACTCCTAGAATTTTCACCTTGTGTAATAATGTGTTAAGACGATGTGTGAAACTTTTGTCATGTGTAATATATAATTGTGGCAGTGTTTGTTCTCGATTTCCGCCGTTTCATGTTCAGTAGCACCCACCCGGGCTCTCCGGTCCGGAACAGAAAGTCTGGGAATCAAGGGGTGTTACATTAGCAACTTCTTTCTCAGCAGTTTCCTTAACTGTTTCCTCACCACCAGCTTCCTCATCAGATTGCTCATACAAATCTTTTGAAGTAAGAACAATTGGGACCTTCTTTTTCTTCTTCTGTTTCTTCAAAACTTCCCAAATGACCTCATCTGAATCAATGTTGGTGTCTCTGCTCTCTGAAGATGGTATCTTTTCTAAATGCAAGCCTTTGATAATCACATCTAGTTTACCATCAATCAAACCCTTGAACTTCACAAAATTAGTTGACAGATCAAATAGTCCTTGTCTAAGATCTTCAATGCCATCTTCTAAGACATCAACCCTGTCAAGAACCTATTAGATATCCAAGCTACCAGGTGCCTTAGGTGTTGTAGCTGCTCTAGGTTTGATTAACTCTTTCTCCCTCAATTCTTTAGAAGTCAACTCAGAACAGAACTTCCATGTACCTTTAGCAGTCTGAACTATTCCAATCCTTTGAAATGATGCCTCGTCCACCAGCCCAAAATCAGTTGTAATTTTCTCCTCGTGCTCCAAGGTACTCCAAAGTGCTTAAAAAATAATGGCAACACATTGGCATAGGGAAATGAGTGATTTCTAGTCCTAGTACCACATTACACCATATGCTCCATAACAACAGTAGGCAAATGAACTTCAAATCCTTGACATATCAAACACACAAGTATTAGAACCATGTCTGTCACCAACTCTTTGGAATGTTCCCTTGGAACTACACATCTCATGATTATGGAGAACAAGATTTTAGCTTCACAATTAAACACAGAATGTGTTAACTGTTTGGATCCAGTAGGGGTACCCTCCAAGAAAAACATAGCTTTAGCTAACTCCAAACACTCTTTCCTATCTGGGTGCTCACTAACCTTGTATTTCCTAGGCACTCCCAAAACTTTAGAAAACGTTCTATGGTCTAGCTTCATGACAATTCCAGCAACCTTAGAGGTCAAGACAAAGTTGTCACTATCATCCACTTCTTGAACCAAATTCAAGTAGAAAAGCCTAGTTAACCTAGGATATGCCTCAGAGGATGGATTCAATAACTTCCCAACAGAAGACTCTCTTAACTTCCTAATGTAGTCTATATCCAACTTATCCAATAAATTAGTACTTATAAGGCTACAGTAGGCAATTTTTGATGATTCATACCTGATAACTTAGTATTAGAGTTATATTTCTTACACGATTTGTTGTCGTTTTGTGGGATTTCCGGGTAGAATATCTCAGTTTTACGCTATGAATATTGAGAAATTGTAGAAGTATAGATTTGTGCTTTAAATTGTAAATCCGGGGGTTTCTTGCATTTATTTAAGTTATTGTGTCACGTTTGATCGCACGGGTGTGTTTCGTATTGTTTTGACAGGAAACGTAACTTGGAGACTAAACGTAGAGGAGAAACGAACTTCCGAAATTGAGAAAAAGCTCGGAGTTGGCAAAGAAATGAACAAAGGGGAGGTAGTTGTAGTTCTTGGAGGTTGGAAAATTGAGCTTGGCTCCTTTTACCATCACCATCTCCAAAATTCACCACTGCTACCATTACCAATTCGACCAACAAACAAAACTACCTCCTTACCTATTCATCAATGCAAACAATTCCCTCCAATACATCACAAACCCAGTCCCCTAACACCTCTGCCTACCTTCATCACCATTACTACCATTTAAGTAATTCTACCAAGTATCAATTACCACCAGCTCACTGTACCTCCTACAAATCACCACCATTCAGCCCACCTTCACCTCCATTACCAAACTCCATAACACCACTGCTATGAAAACCAACCCAGGAAACACCTCAGCCTTAGACTTCCCCATTAACCACAACCTACCTTCAATTGCAATAACTAGACCCACACATTACCACCTGCAAGTTCACCTCCAAACAACTTGGAATCAACACCATTACAACCACCATAGCCAAGGCCTAGTAACCCACCCTCCTACTTTCACCAGACCTGAACCTTGCTTCACAACCATCACCGAACTCACACCATCATCTCCATTAACCACCGGCCAAAAACTCACCACTGACCTGCAAAATAACCGAACCAGAACACAACCAAATCACCATTACTACCTCTTCCAAACAATACCTGCCACCAACATCCAATTCGCCTCATAATCCACCACAAACACCAAACTGACTCCTTCAATCACCATAACACAACCCAACAACTACAACCTGGCCTATTACCCAAAAAATCACCAACTCCACCTATGGTAATAACTAACTTCATCACCCTCATCAACCTAGCAAACCACCTGTTATGCCATTAACCACCATCACTATCCTCCAAAATCAACCCTGAAACCCAATTGAACCCGCTACCAAAACCATCGTGAAACCCACCTGCAACAACCCACAATCACCGGACCATAACCCCACCTAAAACCGCTGAATCTCAGACCCAACACCAGAAGAATCGCAGAAGCAAGAATAAAGAGGAACAAGCAGCCATGGCCGCGAGAAACTCACAACCTCACGGCCAAAATCCAGCAGCAGATAAGGAAGAAAAAGAAGAAGAAACAGAGCCAAGAATCATCGCCAGAGGAAGAAGAAGACTCGGAAAAAAAAGTCCAGCAAATCGCACGACCAGACTTACTGAGGTCGTGCGATCAAAACAGAGTACTTAGCCGAATTTGTGAGATGAAAATTGAAAACCTACTATTTTCACGATCTGACCTTCAAGTCATGCGATCTGAGAAGCTGATCGCACGATCAGCTGTTTTGATATCGTGCGATCTCCTTAAGAAAAATCACACGGACGGGGAAGGAAGAAAAATAAGCTGGCTTTGGCTCAAAACTACGTAGTTTCATATTAATTATTTCCTAAAACCTAATTTGGGAGTAATTAATACATGGGGGCTGATTTATTAAGGGGATTCATTCGACATCATACGAACGGGAGAAGACCAACGTGAGAAGAGACAAGGAGAAGAAGGAGGACACGAAGAAGACAAAGCCACCACAGAAGCTTCTTTGCGTTTGATTTCTTCTACTCTTCTTAATCAATTTTAATGGAGAGACTCATGAGTATTTCATATTTAGTTATGAGTAACTAAACACTTTTGCTAGGCATCTCGATTTGAGAGCCATGTAAACGATGAATATTTTCCGGTTTTGATCTTTGCTTCATGATTTATTGATTTCTTCTTTTGAATCCATTCTAGTTTTTGTTGATTTTAGTATCCTACTCGAGTGACACGATTAGGAGATAAGGTAGGGTTCAAGAACTAGGGTTTCATTCAATAGTTGATTCATGCTTAAAGTTAGCAATATTTTAATTCAATTGTTCATGTACTGTGCTTAATACTCAGTGTAATGGAGTAGCTAACCGGAAACACTGCTTAGTTAGTGAATGCGCAACAGTGATTCTAACTAACTAGGATGAGACTTGAACATCAATGCCGTATCACTGAGACTGAGAAGAGACGTGTTAGGATTGGCTAGTGAGGGTAGATTCGGTAGGTGAGATTCGACTATTTCGTGCAACGGTGAACTGACATGACCCGTTGTCGTGCATGTCGTTAGCCTACTAGAACGGACCGGTAGACATAAGAGACCGATAGGAGATTGTAGTCTATCGTGAAGTAGAATGACTTGAGGTCGATAGGAGATAGTCAGCGCTGTTACTCGACTTAGTTAGAGTATAGTTATTGTGTTGCTCAGATAACCCCGACATCGTTTACAACCCTAGGTGATCAACGAGATTGCCTAGTCCTCTCCATTAATTGATTAAGAATTCTTCTTAATTTTAGTTTACGATTATTTCTGTCTTTACTACAGCCACTTGTTTGGGGGTGGAAACACCATAAATCAACACTTTTTATTCCGGTTACTCAGTGAACTGCGCTATTTTGTTAACTATAGACTTGTTGCGAGATTGTCCTCGGGGGTTCGACAACCCGAGTCCTACAAATACTCCACTCTTACTACTTGACCGTGCACTTGTGTAATACGCGCTAGTAATCCGCGTCAATACCCATCCATCCACACATCCTGAACTTCAAAATTGATAAACCAAGACTCTGGTAAAAGATGCTTACCAAACCAGAGATTTTCTTGGTCTTTACTGCACTGTGTTTAACCTTCTTCTGTGTTGATGGATCAACCTTCTTATCCTCTGACTTCTTTTCTTTTGGAGATGAAGCCATTTTCTTCTCATCCACCTTCTTATCTGTACTTACCTCCTTCTTCTTCTTGTATGACTGATCTCCTTTATTCTTATTCTCCTGTTCCTTTGGTTTCACCACTTCCTCTGTTGCAGACTCAGCTTCAGAACCAACTTCTGGCTCTTCTTAAACTTCCTTCCCCTTCCTGATATTCTTTGAAGGTGGAGAAGTCTCACGAACACTTGCTGGCCCCTCAGAATTTGATCCATGAATGGTGATCTTCCTATTTTACTTTCTCTTAATCCTCTTCCCATAACTCTGACCTTGCTTCTTGATATTCTCTGATTTTCGCTCAACAGAGTTTAGGGTTTCAGAGAATTGAGAAAGAAACTGAGAAAGAGATAGAGACGGAGAGAAAGAGGTGAAGAATGAGAGAAATAAGCCCTGAAGTTGGGTTAAGTAGGTAGAAGAGTTTGATTGAAAGTAGGATTGCATGCAAATCAGATTTTAAAAGATTTCAAAAGATGTTTTGAGATATTTTGTCAAAATCTCTGAACGTGTGAAATATTCTGTAATTATCTAAAAGGTATTACAAAATATTCCATGATCCAATTATAAATTAAAAAACATAAGATTAGTCAAAGATATTGAAACAGTGGTTCAAGGCTTTGAGAAATTTCAAGGATGCCAGAAAGTTTCAAAGTTTTGAAGCATACTTTCAAGGATCGGAAAGTATGATCTCAAGGCTTTGAGATTTTCACACATAATACACATAAGAACTAATACTCCCCCTAAACCAATGCATCCTTGTTTAACATACCCAGTTCAAGCCTTAGGGATGAAAACCTTTCATCTGGCAAAGGTTTAGTGAAAAAATCAGCTATCTGCATAGTAGTTAAAATAAAAGTTAAAGATACATCACCTTTCTCTGTATGATCCCTAATAAAATGATGTCTCACATCTATGTGCTTAGCCCTTGAATGCTGCACTGGATTCTTTGATATTGAAATGGCACTAGTATTATCACATTTGATAGGCACATTTCTGAATTCATATCCAAGATCTCTTAGCTGTTGAGCAATCCATAGCACTTGAGAGCAACAAGCCCCAGCTGCAATGTACTCAGCTTCTGCAATTGACAAGGCCACTGAGTTTTGCTTCTTTGAATGCCAACTTATCAATGATGAACCAAGAAATTGACAGCATCCAGAAGTACTCTTTCTATCTACTTTGTAACCTGCAAAGTCTGCATCTGAATACCCACTCAACATAAAATGAGTTCTTCTTGGATACCAAAGCCCCAAGTATTTGGTTGCATTCAAATATCTAAAAATTATTTTAACAGCAATCAAATGACTTTCTTTAGGATCTGCTTGAAACCTTGCACACATACATACACTAAACATAATATCAGGTCTACTAGCAGTTAAGTACATAAGTGAACCAATCATACCTCTGTATTCATTTTGATTTACACTCTTACCATTTGTATCCTTGTCTAAGGATAAAGAAGAACTCATAGGAGTTTTTGCTACCCTAGACTGAGACATGTTATACTTGTTTAACAAGTCCTTGGTATATTTCCCTTGATGCAAAAATATTCCTTCCTTTATTTGATGAACATGAAGTCCAAGAAAGAAGTTGAGTTCTCGCCTTAAACTCATTTCAAACTCCCTGCACATTAGACTTCAAAAATCTTTTGAAAGAGCATCATTAGTAGCACCAAAAAGTATATCATCAACATAAATTTGTACTACTAACAAGTCCTTTTCATTACTCTTGATAAAAAGAGTTTTTTTTCAACCAGTCATCTCTTGAAACCATTGTCAAGTAAAAACTTCGAGAGTCTGTCATACCAAGCCCTTGGAGCTTGCTTAAGGCCATAAAGACCTTTGTCTAATTTGTAAACATAATCAGGGAAATTTCATCTTCAAAACGAGGTGGTTGAGGAAGATATACTTCTTCTTGTAAATAACCATTTAAGAAAGCACATTTAACATCCATTTGAAATAGCTTTATATGTTTATGGGATGCAAATGCAAGAAGTATTCTGATAGCTTCTAACCTGGAAACAGGAGAAAATGTCTCCTCATCATCAATTCATTTATCTTGATTATACCCCTGTGTCACAAGTCTGGCTTTATTTCTCACAACATTACCATTTTCATCAAGTTTATTCCTGAAAACCCATCTGGTTCCAATAACAGACTGAGTTTTTGGTATTGGAATCAAGTTCCAAAACTTATTACTTTTAAACTCATTCAACTCATTCTGCGTTGCAATGATCCAATCTGCATCTTCTAGTGCATCCTTTGAATTTTTAGGCTCAATAAGTGATACAACGGAACTGAATGCACACAGATTCCTTTGCTATCCTCTTGTCTGTGTTCCAGTGGTTGGATATGAGATGATGTTGTCTACACAATGATCTGATAAGTGCTTTGAGAGACTTAATGACCACGCCCTATAAACCCGGTTGATCTCATAACGGTCTCCGATATCTACGGACTGGTGCCTAACGTTCCCTATATATACGGTCAAACGTGCCATTACAGGTTTACCATTAAGCCGTCATTTATGGTGCATTAACCCCCACAACTGTCACTTCCCCACTATATATAGGAAGGTTAGCCCTCCATGGAAAGGGTTCATTCTAAAGTTCTGCTTCTAAGCTCTCTTACCATCATTTAAGCTCTCTCTCTCTCTCTCTCTCTCTCTCTCTCTCTCTCTCTCTTACAGTTACCTTTGCTTACTCTCTCCCTACTCACACCCTACATCTCTCTGTGTTCTACTCTAATTCCCTACTTGAGGTGTACACTTGGATCTCTCTTCAGGATTTCCTTGTACACAAAATGCCATGCTTTGCACAAAATAAATCAAAACCAAGCTGATCAAATTCTTTACCATGATCACTTCTAATTGATGCAACATGTAAGTTTTTCAAAGATTGAAGCTCTTTACAAAGCTTTAGAATTTAGATAATGCTTCAGACTTGTCTCTAATAAACATTACCCATGTAAATATAGAGTAATTATCTACCCCAACAAGCATATATCTCTTACCTTTGGGTGTCTGGATCCTCATAGGACAACACTAGTCCATATGCATCAATTCTAAGGGTCTGGAAGTACTTATAAATTTCTTGGGCTTGAATGAACTCTTGGTCTGATTACCTTGGGTACATGACTTGCAAATCTCATCATCTTTGAATTTCAGGATTGGTAATCCTCTTACCAAGTCTTTTGAGATGAGTTTTGTCATTGTATGCATGCTAAGATGCCCAAGTTATCAGTGCCAAAGCTTTTAGTCATCCTTCAAAGCTTTGAGACAATTCAGACTTTCACCTACAACTTTGTTAGTACTAAAAGCATAAACATTATGTGACCTAAGAGCAGTGAGTATGCAATTTCCAGATTCATCATCTTGCACCACACATTTCTCCTTGTCAAAAAATACTTTATTACATCTATCACATAACTGAGATATACTTAAGAGATTATACTTTAGACCTTCAACCAAATAGACTTCTGAGATTGAACTTGCAGAATCATTACCAATACTACCTATACCAATGATGTTGCACCTAGATTTTTCACCAAGTGTGATTTTTCCTCCTGATTGCTCTTTAAGCTCAGTGAATAAATATTTCTTTTCACTCATGTGCCTGGAGCACCCACTATCCAAAATCCACTTTTGATCCTTCAAAGCTTTGGTGACATCCTGCAAAATTCAATCAATGCCTTAACAGACTATTAGACCAAGTGTAGAATTTGGATTCATACTCAGAATCAACCAGTTAAGTAATGACCCCATTTCTTAAGCTTATATTACTTCAGTTTATTTCATGTTTAATTGTTTAGTAGTTGATAGATAAGCCCATAACTGCAAAACTATTAAAGTTAAGCTCGTCTAGAAAGACACCAAAAGTCATAATTTCTTATTTTATTCCTAAATTAAAGATAAAATATTTAGGGATAATTAGTGATAATTAGTAGCTTAAGTGTTAATTAGTACATATGTATGAATGTTGTGATATGTGGCATGCTATATGCTTGACGTGACTAAATTACATGTTTATTTGACGCGGTGGATGAGGATAAGCATTTAGATTTGGCCAAATAAATATATGACACGCAGAGGGACCCGTGTCACAACATATGTGACTGTCCCTGCATGCACGACACGTAGGGCAGACACATGTCACACATAGGGGCCTAGTTTATGCATGATTGACACGCAGTAAGGACACGTGTCATGCATATGAGCTTATTCCTTGCATGAATGACACACATGGGACACATGTCAGCGTGTGGCGACCCTTTTGCTTCATGCACGCCACGTGCTCCGATGACTCGTCGCGATCTAATTGGTCGTTGACTTCTATAAATAGAGCCTAGTGCATTAGTTATTTCTCATTCCTGATTCGATTCAAATATTGATAAGTGATATAGAGAGATACTGTGAATATTTCAAGATAAAAGATTTGGAGCTACTCGTATCATTTCAAAGCTGTTATCATGAACCTACTATGGGTAGGGGAAATATAGTTTTCACGTCTACTGTAATTACGGTCTATACATGATTATCTGCTTATATGTTGATTGTTAAGCTATTGTTTGTTATTCGCATGAAGTATAAAGCATGATAATTATGTGATTCGTGATCGATGTTACATGTTAATTAATTATTATATTTCTACGCCGATGGTTAGGCGGTACATACTGGGATTTTTGCTCACCCTAAAATATCTACAGGTACCGTAACGGGTCGATCGGAGACTATAGACGGATTAGATTTATAGCGTTTCCGAATTCATTGTAATAATTTTAAGATTCTTTATTTGATAATTGTTTATTGTTCAAATGAATAGGAAAAGTGAGATTTTTATTCAAATTAAATTATTCAAGCTTCCGCTATATTTTATCTAAAAGCGAAAAGGTTCGTATTTCCGTCGCGGCCAAAAATGACGCGTTTACTCTGATAAATTCTTAATCAACGTAAAGAGAAAAAGTCGGGTCGTGACAAGTTAGGTGGTATGATTACCTTTGGAACCCAAATCTGTCTCACTTGTCCCTTAAGCTGATAAGGATAGGTATTCCTCAAAATGTGATATTTTGTCCTTCTAAAGGGGCAAGTTAACTTCACATGTCCAATTTTACCACATTAAAGACACTTTGGAGAATGCCTGCTTCCTGATTTTACAAATGTGGTTTGGTTTCTTTTTGGAAGATTTGGATTATAGCCAATTTCATTTTTGTAAACAGAATGCATACTTCCTCCAAGCATGAGATTTAGCTTGTATTTTGGGCCAACAAAGGTTGATAAGATCTTCTTAGATTCTTGAAGCTTATCAGTCAATGAAGTTTTCTGTTGTCCTAAATCATCTGAATGATTATTTAGATCAACATACTTATCGGTTAAAAGAGAGTTTTGATCAACAACTTCTTTGATCTGTGATTTCAAAGCTTTGAATCTACTGTCCAAGGCTTTGAAATCACTATCAATTTTTAACTTAGTTGCTTCAAGACACTTTTTTTGAAAAATTAAATCTAAATTCTCCTTTTCTTGCTCATGAACCTTCACTTTCAAATAATCAATCTCATTTAAGTAACTTTCCTCATTCAAAAACATACTTTTGAGAATTTCAGGCAAGACTTCTGAAGGGCTAGATAAGAGATTCTTTAACATATCCTCAATATGCTTGTCTGAGCCTTTTCTTCATTATGCTCAGCCATTAAGAAGAGATTTGCCTGTTCTTCATCAGATTCTGAGTCTGTTGAAGAATCTGAATCACTCCAGGAAGCAACCATTGATTTATTCCTCCTGTTGTCATTTAACTTTTTGGAAAAATGCCTGCTTTTCTTATTTTGAGGGAAATCTCTCACCAAGTGATCTGCATCTCCACATTCATACCAATTCATAACTTTAGGTTTATATGAATGTGAAGAAGATTTACCTTTCTGATCCTTACTACTTGAGGATCTGAATTTTTTTGTTGTTGAAGTCTTTGTTTCCAAAGCTCTTTTTCTTCTTCAGGATTCTGGCCAAGGCTTTGGAGATCAAGGCTAAAGCTTCTTCATCATCATCATCCTCGTGTTCAAGGCTTTGAGATTTCTAATTGTCTTTTTCCTTGAGGGCTAGGTTCTTGATGTTGTCACTCATTTCACCATCCACTTCCTTCATTTAAATCTCATGAGTGATCAGTTAGCCTTAAAGATCATCTAGCTCTAAGATACTCAAGTCATGAGCTTCCTCAATTGCATTTGTCTTGGGATCCCACTTGGATTTTGGTAAGCTTCTAAGTATCTTCCCGACTTTGTCTTCATTTGAGAAAGCTTTTACCAAAGATTCAAATTTGTTCACAATGTCAGTAAACCTCTTGAACATGTTGTTGGCACGTAAATTTTGTCAGCAGATTTATATGTATAAAGTATATATAAATTTGTTTAATTCCTAACATGCAGAAAAACGGAATTAAAATAAAATGAATTTGGACTGTTTTTTTTGCTGAGAAGTCAAAATCCAGGAAAAAGTAGAGTTTATCTGCAGAGATGGATTTTATTTCTTGGTTTATCTCCTAAGCTTGGAGATAAGATAAAGGCTAGAGATTAGAGGGATAAAAGAGATAAAATCTCTTCCTTTATCTCCTAAAACTGGAGATAAGTCAAAAGTCCAGTTGATAAACCCCTTCTTTATCTGAAAAAAATATGGAGATGAGATATCTCATAAATCTGGAGAACTTATCAACATCCAGCTCCAGACCTCTATAAATAAAGGGTCTCACAAAGCTGTGAGGGGACTTTCTCTGGAAAAAATAATACAGAAGAAGGAGAATTTTTAGATAAAAATACAGCAGAAAAGAAAAGAGAGAAACAGTAGTGAAGCCTCTGTGCAAAATCCTGCAGAGTACAGTTTCTGCAGAGAGAAGAGAACCTCGCTGGAATTATATTCTGGAAAAGAAGGCAGAACACAAGCTGCTGCAACTTGCAGCAAACAGATCCAAAAGTGCAAATCTCCAGAAACCGGAAATAAACTGCAATGGTTGTCCATCTTGCCAGGTAAACAGTTCCGGTTTCAGAACAGAAAAGTCCATCAATTCTGAAGCACAAAAGTGTAAACAGATTGTAAAAAATGTGTTTTTTACATTGAATTTGATCTATAAAACTCTACCCAGTCTTCTTTCATACAAATATGTTGCTTTTCTTCATTTTAGGCTTATCAATCAGGGGTTCCAGTAAGCTTTAGGGTAATTAACGATTCGATTGTTCGAATCGGGAATAGGGAACTCACACACAAATCTGAAATCATTTGTCTTTCTCCGGATTTTCAGAAAAGTTAACGAAAATATGGGTTAAAAAATTGGCACGCCCAGTGGGACCCTATTTCTCCCCTCATCTCTTAAGCCTAAAAAAAATGTTTAAAGAAAGAAACAAATTGACAGGAGCAGGAAGTTAAAGTTAAATATTTCTGTTTCTTGTCACTCTCACTGCCGAAATTTCTGTTGCAGTTCGAAAAAATGCATAAACTACTCCAGGGAAGGCGACGTTCCCAGTGTTGGGCTCTTGCAAAGAGAGGCTCTTGTCTCCTGTGTCGGTGGCCTCGCGGGAGCCGACCTCGTTTGAGGTTTGTGCTCCAAAACGTGGTCATGGCGCTGGGGGTTGGGAGCCAACTCTCTCAAGTTCCTGCAAAGAATCAACTTCCTCAGGAATTAGAATACATGTGCAGGGAAGCTCAGTACCTGGTTCAGGCTGCGAGGATTTACCTCACGATCCGGAAAACAGCCTGGGCTTGGAGGTTCATGTAGCTCGCTAAGAGGGTCGAGCGGGCAGCTGTTCTCGCTGGAGAAGTGGCTCCGGTTGGCTCACTGCCAATGTCTACTAAAAGGCTTTGGAAAGAAGCCAGATAGCACAATGTCCGAGCCGATCAGGCTTGAGAAGCCGTTTCGGCAGAAAACACGAGGATAATTTGGGAGATAGGACGAAAAGTTACTGTCCGTGAATCCCAAAAGATTGCGGCTGATGAGGTTCGGGCTAAACGCCTCGAAACCACTTCGGTCACGCCACCGGCTGATGCGGTTCGGGTTAAACACCCTGAAACCGCTTTGGTCACACCACCGGCCGATGCTGTTCGGGTTAAACACCCTTAAATTGCTTCGGTCACACCACTGGCTGATGCGGTTCGGGTTAAACACCCTGAAACCGCTTCGGTCACCTGATGCGGTACGGGTTAAACACCCTTAAACCGCTTTGGTCACACCACCAGCTGATGCAGTTCGGGTTAAACACCCTGAAATTGCTTCGGTCACACCACCGGCTGATGAGGTTTGGGTTAAACACCCTGAAACCGCTTCGGTCACACAACCAGCTGATGTGGTTCGGGTTAAACACCCTGAGACCACTTCGGTCAAAATTTCGGTTGACGCGGTACGGGTCAAACGCCCCGAAACCGCTTCAGTCAAACCCTCGGCTGACGGAATGTGGGTCCAACGCCCCGAAATCCCTTCGGTAAAGCAAAAGACCCTAAGGGCTAGGGTTCAAAACCCAGCAGCCCCTTTGGCCAAGCAGGTACGAGTCTCCGAAGCTCATCGGGACGAAGATATGGTGGCCAGGGATGGCAAACTAATCCCTCGTCACGGTCAAAAAACGGTTACGGTTATGCCGGTAGGGGTCCGCCTCAAACAGGGGAAACCAAAGGGTAAACAAAATGCAAAATCAACGTTGCAAAATAACGTCGCATCCAATGTCTTGAAGGCAATCGAGAAGGCATTAGGAGAAAATAGTAACTCTGGAAAGAAGAGTGAATCTCCTATTTTTCCACTACGAGAAAGTAAAGGGAAGGGGAAAATGGTTGAAAAACAACCGACCTCTTCGGCACCAACCGGAAAGCAATTAATAATGGGTGATACTCGTAGAACAAGGTCAGGACCCGTCACTCGGTCCATGACCGGGGGCCTTGAAGCTCGTAGTATTATAAACCCGTTATTTGAGGGGGACGATCAAAGTTCCGCCACAAAAAGAGACAATGCGGTATCGGTCATGATGACCGACGTCGATGATGATGAAGAATCGACGCAAAGCCAACTTGTTATGCTCCGAGAGCAGTTGGAGCGAAAAAATAAAGAAATGGTTGCCATGGTTGAGGAGATGAAGACTTTGCAAGAGCAACTAGCAAGCCTCGGAAGTGGAACAAGCTCTGGACCTCCTAGGCCAGTTATCCCACCTACAACACAAGGGGTATCGCAAGGGATGCAAGCAACTCCACGATTTGAGACCCCCAACGCATCTTACCCGGACATCCAAGACATAGGAATCAACGATTTTAGCCCAATGCTAATGACGTTGATCGATGACATGGTCACAAAGAGAGTCCAAAAGGTTAGAGAAAAAGATGAAGAGGGGTTACAAGTGATTACGAAACCCTATCCAGCATGGGTAGATAAGGTTTCTTTTCCTCCCGGGTATGTTCAACCAGAGTTCAAAATGTTCAATGGAACTGGTGACCCGAGACAGCACTTAGCCCACTTTCTCTCAAGGTGCGGACCCATTGCACACAATGAAGCCCTGTGTTTGCAATTGTTTGTGCAGTCATTGGAGGACGCCGTATTCACATGGTACTCCCAATTGCCGGAGGGTTCTATCCCGGATTGGAGCACTATGACGAAGGAATTCCTCAAACAGTTGCAATACCCAAAGAAGAGTTGGGGTACCAGAACTAATTGAAACCAAGCAACGAGACAACAAACCAGTCACGGACTTCATAGCAAGATGGAGAGCTCTTTCCTTTGCTTGTCCTCAAAAGTTCACTCAAAAAGAACTCATAAGGATGTGTCTTAACAACTTTAGGCACGAGTTGTCCACCTCCTTGATGGCACAGTCATTTGACGGTTTCAATGACCTATGCACCAAAGCCCATGATATGGAACTCCATCTCGGCAAAAGAAGAAGGTCGAGGTTTTCAGACAAAATCGAATCCTCAACAGCCGCAGTGGTCGAAACCAAGAGGAAGAATCCTGTGGTCGTGGGAGTCAAGAAACCAACAGAGACAAGATAGTCATCTATTCAGGAAAGATTGAGAAAGACTTATTCTTTCTCAGATGACCTTGTAGAAGATTTGTTCGGAGACCTTGTTGAACAAGACTTGATTGTGCTTCCAGAAGCTAAGAGGCCACATGAAGTGGGGAGGACTAGGGATGGCAATATGGTCCGATCCGATCTGAGATCCGAGCGATCCGAACCGAATGGATCGGATCCGAATCCGATCCAATTGAAAATGGATCGGATTTGGATCTGGAAAGCCAGACCCGAACGGATTTGGATCTGGATTTGGATCTCAGGGCAGATCCACCGGGTTCCGACCCGATCCGATCCGACGTATATGTGTGCTTTACAATTATACCCCTATTACCTCCCTATATACACTTCCAAAAATAATACTATAGTAACTCCAATCTACAAAACTATTTCTTTAATTTTTTATGCTTCATAACTTACGAACAAGTCTTAGTGCATGAAGTAGTGTTTGTTTTTTTATGTTATTTTTTCAATTTTATTGCAAACTCGATTCGGATCCGATCAAATCCGATCCGACAACATATTATATGGATTTACGGATCGGATTTGGATCAGCTGAAAAAAACCCGATCCGATCTGATCCGAATCCGGTGATGATCCGAACGGATCTGGATCGGATCTGGATCCCATTTCTCCTAGTCGGATCTGGATCGGGTTGAGCCTGATCCGATCCAGATCCGACCCGTTGCCATCCCTAGGGAGGACTGATGACCCTAAATATTGTCCATACCACAGGCTAATCGGGCATTGCCTAAAGGATTGTTTTGTGTTAAAGGACAAGATCCAAGAGTTGTTGGACTCTAAAATCATTGAGTTACCTCCGTCTGAGAGGCTGGCAGCGAATGCCACCACCCTTCACGAAGAAAATGGAGGTGAGTGGACAATCTATAAATCAAGAAGATCGAGGAATAACCGCGATGCAAAGGGGAAAAGTCAAAACACGTCCATCACCCCGAGTGCAACGGCCAAAACTAAGAAGGCATCCAAGCCGGGAAAGAAAAAGCCCCTAAGCGAAGACGAGGAAGGACTGTGGGAGCAAGTTCATCGGGACCCTGTAGTACTGGAAGAGTTCATGCAACCCCAGTATCAGAATCCTGAAATGATTTTGCGGCTTGAAGAAAGGAGAAACCCAATTGCGATGCCATGTTTGGCCGTCACAGTCCAAGGGGTTGAGACGAGAGAGGAAGAAAAGACTCCTCCAAATGATAACTCTATACCCGCAACGCCTGAGTTCAGCCCGTTTCCTTTGGACTATTACATGAACTCTCCGAGACGGCTCCACGCCTCTAGTGGCAATGAGGTGGGAAACCGAAGTAAAGCACAAAGATCCTTACAGTTTTGGGAGAAAGAGCCTAAGTCTCCCCCGAACTCGGAAAATGAAGTCCATGTGGATCGATCGAGTGATGGCGAGTTGGGGCTGAATTACCCTCTAGCTAGCTTCCCCCCTTACTCATCAACTAAAATACAAGACTCGGACAACATCTCCGAGCTTTGTCCATGCAACGTCATAACAGTTGATGTCGACTTCGCCGGAAAAGCGGTTCACGTCGAAAGGGATCCGGAAGACTGCAATAAGACAGTTATAAAAACATGGACCGGAAATGGCGAGGCCCGACTGTCCATAGCACTAAAGGAAAATATTCCCGAGGTACCTGTCATGCCAAAAGGAAACCCATATCCACGTTGGGTAGATGCGGTCCCATTCCCGCCTGGGTATGCAATACCCATATTTCCTACCTACCACGGAGTGGGATGCCCGAGGCGTCATCTCGTCCGTTATCTAGCTGCATGTGGGATCACAATAAGCAATCAAGCTTTGCTCATGCGACAATTTGTCCTCTCTTTGGAGGAGCAGGCAGAAGATTGGTACTTAGTCTCCCGAGAAACTCCATCGCTGACTGGGATACCATGGCGGAGAGGTTTTATAAAAGGTTCTACCCTGCAAGCCGCCTTGATGACTGTCATTCTTCAGTTGGCTCGGTGAACATGGTTCAAATCAGCGAGGAAGACAAGGGAGAAAATCAAGTGATTGCTAGTGTATGTCCCGCATTTCTTACGTACAAGAGGCGCGCGAAAGTCAGCACGCCTGAAGGCACTCAAACACAAAAGATAGGGAAAGTTCAACCCGAAGAGGAACAGGTAAAGTACGATGTTCTTTCCCACCTCAAGAAAATTCCAGCACTCTTGAGTGTGTATGATGCCCTTCGAATGTCGTCTGAGCTTCGAAAGTCTTTGATATACTCTTTATCTAAGCCAGAAGACTTCCGTGGGACAGTCACCGACAGTCAAGAAAGTGTGATCGCATGCATGTCCGCAATCACATTTGGGGACGACGACATGTACGTCGAGGTGACCGACCATAACCGCCCGCTGTTTATCACCGGGTCCATCTACGACACCAAAATATCAAGGGTTTTGGTAGATGGAGGGTCAGCTGTGAATCTTTTGCCAAGAAGGGCTTTAAGCTTAATGGGTCTGAAAGTGTCTCATTTGCAACCGAGTCGTTTGGTGATTCAGGGGTTTAACCAAAACGAGCAAAAACCCTTAGGAAAGATCAGGTTGCGTACAAAATTCGGCGAAATCGAAGACAACACCGAGTTCCTCGTAATTGATGTTGATACTTCGTATAATGCAATGCTTGGACGCCCTTGGGTGCACGATAACAGAGCTGTACCCTCAACGTACCATCAATGCATCAAATTCCCATTACCCTCGCCAAGAAATGTAGGGGTAATCGTCGCAGACCATGACCCTTTCAACGGGGTAGAGGCCTACTACGCTGACGCACACTTTTACCAAGCGAAATCAGTGAAAGAAGAGAAAGAAGTGTCTAGGCCTATGGTCGGGGTAAGTAATAGGCAACCCCCTCCTCCTCCGAAGACCTTTCGGTACGTCCCGAAGTCTGAAAGGAAGCCTGGGGCAAGTTCCTTAGCACCTGTGGACCCAGTTGCGAAGCTGAAGATAAATTTCACTTTGCCACTTCAGAAAACCGAATGCTCTATAGTAGAAACCTATAGTTAGTTCGTGGTCCCAGCCAAAGGAGAAGGCTCTAAGCAAATTCGTTTTCATGCACTCGGAGATATCGAGAAGAGTGGTCCTGAGATGAGCCAAAGCATGGAAGAGGTGCGCACGGGATTCAAGAAACCCATTTTTAGCACAAAAACGGCCAAAATGTTGGTAAAAGCAGGATTGGACCCTGAAAAGCTTGATGGAAGGGGCTCATTCGATCGAATATTGACGTCTTCCCAGAGAAAGGCTTTAAGAAACGGGACTCCTATCAAAGCCACTAAAGAAGGCTTAGGATACAAACGACCCAGCGGCTCGGAAGAAGCATCAGTAAATATGACAACTTCTCATGAGGATGCGAGCCTGTATGAAGAAGGAACTAATCATACTTCTCAAGAAGATTCAGATTTAAGCGAAGAAGAAGCTAAGCCTGCTCCATTAGAATTGGAGGACGGTGGGCAAGCCACCGTAGATGAACTCCGTGAAGTTAATCTGGGTGACGACGTGAACAGAAGGCCGACGTTCATAAATGCCAATCTGACAAATGAGGAAGCCTCAAGTTACATCTCTTTCCTTAAGGAATATAAAGATGTGTTCGCCTGGAGTTACGAGGAAATTCCTGGACTCGATCCGCAAATAGCCGTACATAGGCTTGCGGTTTCCACAGGGAAGAGGCCTGTGAAACAAGCTCAAAGACGAACTCGCCCGGAGCTAACCGCCCAGATAGAAATGGAGGTGGAGAAGCTCATCAAGGCCGGTTTCATACGAGAAGTTAAGTACCCTACGTGGCTCGCCAACATAGTTCCCGTGAAGAAGAAGAACGGCCAAATTAGAGTGTGCATCGATTTTCGGGACTTAAACGAAGCATGTCCAAAAGACGACTTGCCCTTGCCCATAACAGAGCTCTTGGTAGATGCAACCACTGGTTACGAAACGCTATCCTTCATGGACGGGTATTCGGGGTATAACCAAATTCGGATGGCTCCTGAAGACGAAGAATTGACAGCTTTCAGGACACCCAAAGGCGTATTCTGTTACAAAGTAATGCCCTTTGGTCTTAAAAACGCGGGGGCCACCTATCAAATAGCTATGACAGTAATCTTCAACGACGTACTGCATGATATTGTTGAATGCTATGTCGATGAACTAGTCGTGAAGACTAGGAGAAGAGAAGATCACCTCAAGGACCTGAGGGAAATTTTTGAACACTTGAGGCGTCACAACCTCAGGATGAACCCTTTAAAATGTGCCTTTGGGGTCTCATCGGGAAAATTCCTCGGATTTGTAGTCCGAAGTAGGGGTATTGAAGTTGACCCCGCTAAAACAAAGGCGATCATTGATATGCCCCCACCAAGAAACCTTAGGGAGTTAAAAGGACTGCAAGGGAGGCTAGCCTACATAAGGAGATTCATATCGAATCTCGCTGGACGATGTATGCCATTTTCCAGACTTATGAAGAAAGGGGTGCCTTATGAATGGGATGAGGCTTGCCAAAATGCTTTTGATAGCATCAAAAGGTACTTGGTGAATCCACCTGTTCTCATGAGCCCAATAAAGGGAAAGCCTTTGATTTTATACATCACGGCTCTCGACAATTCCCTCGGTGCTCTATTGGCTCAACAAAATGAACAAGGAAAAGAAAATGCATTGTACTACTTAAGTCGGACTTTGGTGGGGGCAGAAATTAACTATTCTCCCATCGGAAAGATTTGCTTGGCCTTGGTGTTCGCGCTGCAAAAGCTTAAACACTACGTGTCTGAACACGAAGTTAAGCTGATATCTAAAGCCGATCCGCTAAAGTACATACTCTCGCGTCCCGTCCTTAATGGGAGGATCGAAAAATGGGCTGTACTTCTTCAGCAATTCGACATCCAGTATGTCCCTCAAAAGGCGATAAAGGGACAAGCCTTGGCAGATTTCTTAGCTGCACACCCTATCCCAGATGACTCACCCTTAGAAACAGACTTGCCAGACGAAGATGTGATGGCGGTAGATGTGCAAAAAGGATGGGAAATGTACTTTGATGGAGCTTCAAGAAGCCCTGATGGGATGAAGCAAGAAAACGTTAAAAACAATAAGTCAGGGATTGGTGTTGTTTTCATCACACCAGAAAACGCTGTCATCCCACATTATTTGGCACTTAGCGAAGGGTGCTCCAACAATGAGGCCGAGTATGAAGCCATTATCGCCGGATTAGAGCTCGCCCTCCAGATCCCCATTGAAGAGTTAACAATATATGGGGACTCTGAATTGGTGATTAAACAGTTACGAGGAGAGTACATCGTGAAAAAGGCGAGCCTCGTCCCATACTATGAGCGGGCGGACCAATTACTCTCACAATTCAAGAAAATACACATCTTCCATGTGAGGAGGGGGGTAAATGCTCAAGCCGACGCGCTAGCAAGCCTGGCTGCGTCCCTGACTCTTCCCGACAACAAAACACTTAAGGTCGTTGTAGGGGAAAGGAGAGTTTTGACACCCCTTAAAGAAGCCCCGAATACAGTCCAAGTCTTGACACTCTCCACAAATGAAGACGGTGAGGATTGGCGGGACGTGTTCATCAACTATCTTCAAAATGGGAGACTTCCAGAAGATAAAGTGAAGAAAGCGGAAATAAGGCGTCGATCGACTAAGTTTGTCATGTTGAAAGACATCCTTTATAAAAGGTCCCTCGATGGCATATATCTACGTTGCATTGCCGGAAATGCAACCAAAGAAGCCATGGCTGAAGTCCATGCAGGGATATGTGGTGCTCACCAAGGCGGTCCAAAGTTGCACATGCAACTCAAAAGGCTGGGGTATTATTGGCCCACTATGATCGCAGATTGCATTGACTATGCAAAAAGATGCCAAGTATGTCAATACCATGGTGACTTCATTCACCAACCCACCGAGCCCTTGCATGTCACGACTGCCTCATGGCCTTTTGCGTCGTGGGGTATGGATATCATCGGACCATTCGTTCCTCCTTCGTCAAAGGGGTATCGATACATCCTTATCGATACATCCTTACTGCCACTGACTACTTCTCTAAGTGGGCAGAGGCTGTCGCTCTAAAAGACTTCAAGAGCTCGACGGTTGCCGAATTTGTCCGAACTCATGTCATCTACAGGTTCGGAGTTCTTGACAGAGTCATTGCAGACAATGGGCAACCATTTCGAAGCGATGCTCTTCATAAGTTGTACGCTAAGTACAACATTAAATCAAACCACTCTACCAGGTATCATGCTCCCGCCAACGGTCTAGTCGAGGCTTTCAACAAGACTCTCAGCAAGATTCTCAAGAAAATGGTAGACAAGAACAAGAAAACATGGCCGGAGAAGCTACAAGAAGCCCTATGGGCCTATCGGACTTCTTACAGGACAGCTACTCAAGCTACGCCGTATTCACTTGTCTTTGGAGGTGAGGCAGTCCTACCACTCGAAGTCCAAATGCCTTCCTTGCGAGTGGCGGTGCAAGAGTCTCTTACTGAGGAAGAGCACGCCAAGCTAAGGTTGGCTGAGCTAGAAACCTTGGATGAAAGGAGAATACATGCCCAACAAAATTTGGAGATGTATCAACAAAGGATGGCGAACGCATTCAACAAGAGAGTACGCCTCCGCTCCTTCAAGAAAGGGGACTTAGTTCTAATGGTCCGAACACCAATCATAGTGACCAGACGGACAAAAGGGAAGTTGGAACCCAAATGGGAAGGACCTTATGTGATCGAGAAAGTATACTCGAATGGAGCATACTTGTTGATCACTGTAGATGGGGAAAGGATTATACCACCTACTAATGCAAGGTTCCTGAAACGGTACTATCCTTGATAAAGGGTCTACTAGGCAAAAAAAAAAATCCGAAGGGACTCCTAGACAAATTCAGACCCTAGTCCACTAGGTTGAAAACCCGAAAGGGCGGCCTAGCATGAAAACAAAATGACCTGCAAGGTTGAAAACCTGAAAAGGCGGCCAAGCAAGTTCTAAGGTCAATCAAAAAAAAAAAAAAAAAAAAAAAAAAAAAAAAGAACTACGTCTGACTTGATCCCGACAGGGTACGTAGGCAACTCGACTTCTACATTCGAGTTCAGTCCACCTCAAAAAGAAACTTCATGTTCCCTCAAATGAACTACGTCTGACTTGATCCCGACAGGGTACGTAGGCAGCTTGACTTCTACATTCGAGTTCAGTACACCTCAAAAAGAAACTTCATGTTCCCCAAATGGCGGACTCAAAGTCCCAAAAGACACGTATCGAAGAGGTTCAACAGAGTCGTTGATCAAGTCCTTAAAGACAAGTACCAAGCAAGTAGCTCGACGTCAAGAAGCATCTCAGGCCAAAAGGGAAAAGGCCAACAAGAAAGGTCCAAATACAAATAAATAGATAAAGAAAGGAAGCCCAAAAGAAGACGGGCCAAAATACAAAGAAATGGGTAGGCGATGAAGACCCTAAAAGCGTCCACAAGGCCGAAAAAATAGAAGCCCGGACCATATAAAGCCATGCATCAGGCCTCAATCATGAAACGGGCCAAAATACATAATGCATACTCTAAAGAAGCCCAAAAGAAGAATCGGGCCAAAGTGCGAAAAGATGGGTTATGGGATGAAGACCCTAAAGATGTCCGCAAGGCCGAAGCATGAGTCAGGACCATTCAAGCTAGGCATCAGGCCTCAAACATGATGGTGCCAAGTTTTCGTGATTTGCGCAAAAGCTTCATCCCTCTTGCACAAATCACGAGGGGTATTTGTTGGCACGTAAATTTTGTCAGCAGATTTATATGTATAAAGTATATATAAATTTGTTTAATTCCTAACATGCAGAAAAACGGAATTAAAATAAAATGAATCTGGACTGTTTTTTTGCTGAGAAGTCAAAATCCAGGAAAAAGTAGAGTTTATCTGCAGAGATGGATTTTATTTATTGGTTTATCTCCTAAGCTTGGAGATAAGATAAAGGCTAGAGATTAGAGGGATAAAAGAGATAAAATCTCTTCCTTTATCTCCTAAAACTGGAGATAAGTTAAAAGTCCAGTTGATAAACCCCTTCTTTATCTGAAAAAAATATGGAGATGAGATATCTCATAAATCTGGAGAACTTATCAACATCCAGCTCCAGACCTCTATAAATAAAGGGTCTCACAAAGCTGTGAGGGGACTTTCTCTGGAAAAAATAATACAGCAGAAGGAGAATTTTTAGAGAAAAATACAGCAGAAAAGAAAAGAGAGAAACAGTAGTGAAGCCTCTGTGCAAAATCCTGCAGAGTACAGTTTCTGCAGAGAGAAGAGAACCTCGCTGGAATTATATTCTGGAAAAGAAGGCAGAACACAAGCTGCTGCAACTTGCAGCAAACAGATCCAAAAGTGCAAATCTCCATAAACCGGAAATAAACTGCAATGGTTGTCCATCTCGCCAGGTAAACAGTTCCGGTTTCAGAACAGAAAAGTCCATCAATTCTGAAGCACATAAGTGTAAACAGATTGTAAAAAATGTGTTTTTACATTGAATTTGATCTATAAAACTCTACCCAGTCTTCTTTCATACAAATATGTTGCTTTTCTTCATTTTAGGCTTATCAATCAGGGGTTCCAGTAAGCTTTAGGGTAATTAACGATTCGATTGTTCGAATCGGGAATAGGGAACTCACACACAAATCTGAAATCATTTGTCTTTCTCCGGATTTTCAGAAAAGTTAACGAAAATATGGGTTAAACACATGTCCTTGATGGATTCATCAGATTCATCTTAAACAGTTCATACTGACTCAGAAGGATATTGATTTTAGTCTGCTTGACTTGGCTAGTTCTTTCATAAGTGACATTAAGCTTATCCCATATCTCTTTTTCACTATTGCAGTTGGATATTCTGTAGAACTCACCTGCACTAAGAGCACAATATAATAAGTTCAAATCTTTGTAATTCTTTGATACCTTTTCCAGTTCAGTAACAGAGAGATCTTCTTCAGATTTGACAGTCTTGATGCCATCAGAGGTAGAATAGAATAAGTTGGGACCATTAACAACAATAGACCATACTTCCATGTCCTGGTCTATGATGAACGTTTTCATCAATGTCTTCCAGTGCACAAAGTTATAACCACAGAATAGTGTAGGTCCATTGGCTGCTCTTCCCTGTGAGAATCCGCCATCACCTACATACTCATAGTCACAAGATTGTTAGATCCTTAAACAGTGTCCAAGCTCTGATACCAATTGAAAGTTTGTAATGCAAGTAGAATAACAGAATCTAATACTCTAGAAGGGGGGGGGGGAGGTTGAATAGAGTATGAAAACTTTTGCTCAAAATGGTTTTTTAAAAATTTGAGCTATTGTGCAGTTGATATCTCAAAGATTTGGAAAAGATTTGAGAAGCTAGAGATATAAATGTCACTCACAGAAGCTTCAAAGCTTTGAGATTGGAAATCATCCAAAGCTTTGGAGCTGCCTGTTCTTAGCTGAAATAAAAAGCAACAAAATAAATAACAAGAACACATGGATTTTTACAGAGTTCACTCACAATTGGACCAAGTCTCTGCCTGAGGGATCTAATCCCTCCAGGATTTCAACACAACTTCTTATTAATCACCAGATTTAGCCCTAGATCTCAAGCCTAAGTGAGCTACCTTAAACTTATACAACTTGTGGTTCCCAACATATCTAGTTACCAGCTACAACCTGTTGAAACAATAAGAACCTCTTTGTTGTTCACTTGAACAACTAAACTACTAAGTTTTGTGAGGTTTTTCAAAGATAGAATGAACAATACAATCCAGTACAAGTAGAAGAACTCAGAAAAAGATAAGCTGATGAAGCTTGGAAGTGTTCTTCTGAACTGATGAATGATCTTCTCCTCTTGCAGTGTTGATTGGCCTGATTGTTTGAAGAGTTCTGTAACTTGATCTCTCTTGTTTATAACTCTCTTCAATTCCCACATTGATCAGCCTCTCTCTCTGTGTGTCTCCCTTTGAATTTCAAACACTGATCTTTTATCAAGAGTCTGTAACAACTCTGAGAGATTTTAGGAACTGAATTCGTATAAATCCTCTCCCCTGATATGCTTCTTTCAACAACTATGCTTGGATAGCTAACTAAGTTGTTTATGAACGCTGGAATGGCCAACAAACATGCACACACTCAGCAACAAAGATCAAACAACATCTAGACAAAATAGCAAAAATATCTGATCTGTAACAGACAGACAGTTCATGAAAAACTGGTCTAATTTTACCATAGATAATATTCAATATCTATATCCAACTGAGTGGATATAACTGTATATTAATATAAAACAAGTAATAAAGAGTTTGAATAACTCAATATATAGTTTTGATTCCATCTATTCCAACCAGCATACACAGATTAGTTAAGTGAACTTTAGCAGTATATAGTAATCAGAAAATCCAAAAGCTTTGGAGCTTTGACTGCTAGTTCACAAGTGTGAGCCTTGATGCTCTAACCTGCAATCTATGTTATACAATCCAAAACTAGACTCAATAATATTTGCAGAGTATACTGGTGAATGATAAACTCACTCTCCAATCCAATTCAATAAGCCTGCAAACACAAAACAGATAAGCACAATATAACCATATGAACACTACAATATCTCAAAGCTTTGAAGCTTTGCTACTTAGTGTTGCTTCTCAACAACTGATTCTGGCTTTCATCATCAAGGAACAAAAGCTCCCCCTAAGTTTATGAACCTATTCAATACTCAAGAGCTTCTGATCTATCATCTTATTTACTATGTTAACTTTAAATAACATCATAAATTTTACATAAAAATGATTTTGTTATGATAAAATTAATGAATATATTACTTATAATGTGAGAGTTAATCTCGTTTTGATTATAATTCATGATTATCTTAGGTAAGATAAACTAAAAATATCGCCCACTATGATCTCATCGATAATCCGATTGAATCTGCTGAAATCCGGTTTGAATATGATCTGTCCTAACCCCAATAGATCGGATTTAGATATAATTCTTATTCGATCATAACCCGATCCATTGCCATCCATACTTGTTAATTAGGAAAAAAAAATACAGGAAAAGCCTTTGTGAGTAAGACTCGAATCTTTAAGCCGTTGCCATCCCTACTTGTTACTACCTCCGTTTCTTCTCTAAGTCCTTCGTTAGACTTTTGACTTGTAATTGGGTCACTTTGGCCTGGTAATTTCGATTGTAAAATGATGTATTTTTGTCCATTTTTTAATATGATATTTTAGAGTAAAAAACAATTTACAACACCATGAAAAGATCAAAAAATTGCATCATTTTGCTATCTAGATTAACAGGTCAAAGTGATCCGGTGAATAGTGACAAAAGTCATAACGTGGACTTAGGGAAGGGAGGTAGAAATCACGAAAAAAAGAATCTAACATTGTTTCTAACATGTCGTTCTTAGTTACATAGAACTCTATGTAATGACAGGATCACTGTATATGTCACATGAGGCCTACTTGTTTAAAAAGGACCTTTGTCACGAAGACTCGAGTCTTGAGATGAAGCAACGTCGACGTCGGCAACGAAACACAGTTCAATTCCAACATGAACACTAGCTCAACGTCAACTCTCTTAAAACCGACATTCTATTTTCAAACCCTACCTCAGTAGGTTTCTATATTCATCCATTCATCTCCCACATCATCCTCATTTCTTTATCGTGTGTGAACACTATCTAGTCTCTCCATTAGTACGGCAAAAATAAAATGAAACAAAATTGAGTACTCTGCTTCTGGTCCTAAATCCATCGACTCAAGTACACGATTTTTGGCATCGCACCAATAAATCTGAAAAAGCGGCTTCTTCTTTATCCACTTTTATCTTCTCCCCCCATATGCAAAAGCCACAAAAAAGGTGGTAACTTACCAGAGAAGTCGAGACTACTGCTTCTATGACGGCTAGTTAGGCAAAAGCCAACTTCTCATCAGCTTTTACTTATTCCTTGCCTTCTATATATAGAAAGAACAAATAAAAGTCCTTCCTTCCTAGAGCTTAGCTAGGAGAAGTAACTACATAATTTTTATCGGGGGTTGTTGTATGTACATGTGCTTTCTTAAGGTGGCGGACAAAGACGAACCCGACGATTACCTCACTTTCACGGCGGCGGCGGCGGCGGCGGAAGAAGATGAAACTGGTGGTGGTGGTCCGCCTTTGGCGGGGATTTTGGGGTATAACTGGTCAAGGGAGATGTCGGCGATGGTGACGGCTTTGACCCATGTTGTGTCCGGAGGCCAGGGTCATGAAACTGGTACTGGAGCTGGGTCGACGTTTGGTGGCGGCGGTGGTTCGGTGAATTCAACGTCGTCGTCGTCGTCAAGTGCAGGGCAGAAGAGAGGACGTGAGGAAGAGGCTATGGTGGCTGATCAGGGCTTGCAGAGAGGGGTTTATGGAGGGTTTGTAGGTGATTTTAGAGGAGGTCCTTCTTCGTCATCATCTACTTCTTCTGTTACAACCGGTTAGCTCTCTTGCAAACTTTTTTACTTTGTCCAAACTCTTGCAAACTTGAGCACAGTTTTTATTTTTTTGTCTCAATTTCTTATTTCAGTTAACATTCTCTGCTTCTTTAGTTTTAAATTTCGACTTTTTCTTGCAAACTTGAGCATTTTTTTTTATCAATTACATAGAATAACATACAAATGATAAGAGTTGAACACGAGACCTCTCACTCAACGCATAGATACCTTTAGGCAACAAGGCCATTGGTAAACTTGAACAAAGTTGACATTATGAAACTCTCAACAAAAGAAAGTTTTAGTCGCTGAACGAACATCACGCCAGCATCAGGTGACACCACGTCACAACATGCTTTACATCGTTAATTAACATGCTCATATGATAATTATAGTTCATCAATATTTATGTATATCGAAGAAGAATAGTGTCTAATTCTTACATATCTATTTTTTCTCTCTCATCCACATACTTACTTCTGGCCAAATGTCCGTAGTAAGTGCATGTCTGGTATCGCCAATTTTAATCAAATTGGACTAAATTCATTTTTTCAACAATTATGTTTGTTATGTCTGTAGATTTTAATCTGATAATCCGCAGATTAAAATAATTTCTGTGCAATTGTAGAATCTCAAAAATTAAGGATTATGCAGCTTAATATCTCTAAAAAAGTAATTTTTATATTTTTTTAAAATGCATAATTATAGTTCAGTTATAAACACGTGTATTCAATTGCTTAATTTGAGAGCTCTTTAAATTTTGTCAAATGGATCAAGTTAGTGATCTATAATTTCAGCTCATACTAAACAGATTGTGATTATCAGTTAAGTTGAATTTTCTTTTTAGATTATTTTCAGCTGATTATTGAGATTTTCAGCTGGTACCAAGTCTAGGAAGTACAATGTTGAAACACTTCTCAACCTGTAGTTACCTTGGTTGGAATAGAGGTTTTAAGGGGAGATGGTTCAACTGCAACTTGTCATATAAGGTTGTAATTCCACAGAGTTTTCAGTAGTATTTTCATTCTTCTGGACCGAGACAAAATGATTATTCTCTTCTTTGACTTTTTTCTATTTTATTTTATGGATTCTTCGAAATATACAAAATTGGGTCAAACATGTTGATCCAATATGATATCCTTTTTGGCCCTTTTCTCTTTGGGGAGACTTATCAACTTGGAGCTCTACTTTTATCAAGAATGAATAAAAATAGAACTAGTAAACTCTCTGCATGTTTGGGGACTGATTTTCAGCTAACTTGAAATTAGATTTTGCTAAAAAACTAATCTCGTTTCGTATAATATCTTTCATATCAGAAAAAAGTAATAAATTATTTAATTTCTAAATTTGCTCAAGTACTCTCATTGTATATATATTCAGCTCATACCAAATCGTGTGAAATTTATGTTATACTTTTACTCATAATATTTAAGGACATTTTTTGAATTTTAGCCAATACCAAGCATGCTCCAGAGTGCATGTGGTATCATTGTTTCTACTGGTACTTTCTAATAAACTGAAAAGCAATTGTGTTAATAAAGATACCACTAGTTATATTGTTTCTCTTGAGACAAATACTTCTTTTTTCACACTTCAGTAGCTAAAAACATTCTTACTTTAGGAGAAAGTGTAGTAACGCTTCTACCTCACGAGTAAGGAAAGAAATGATCAAACGAGTTTACGTGATTCGCTATAGCACTTCGTGCTAATTACGTCCATGGCGAAAAAAGATATTTATTTATCAAGAAGAACGATTACAATTTTGTGCATAATGGTCTAGACTTGTCCTAGTCTCTTTAAGTTCGACATAAATACAGTTTCACCCTTTCTTGTTTGAGAAATGATATTTTTACTCTTTTTGTGTATTAAGGACACCAACACTCCTTAATTATGACGCGGATTATTGGGGGGCGGAAGTCCTTCCCTAATACTACCTCCGTTTCTTCTCTATCATACCAGTTTGACTTTTTGACTCGTACCGCGGTCACTTTGACTCTACAACACCACGAAAAAATTATCAAAAAATTACATCGTTTTATTACACAAATTACTGGATAAAGTGATCTAGTGAATAGTGACAAAAGTCAAACCGGTGTGATAGAGAAGAAACGGAGGTAGTAGTAATTTTTAGGGGTGTAAGTGTCCTGAAGTTTGGCACAATGAAAAGATACGCATGTCATTTCCCAAATTAGAAGGGGTGAAATTTTCTGTATGTCAAAATCGAAGGGGTGAAGTGTCTTTTACCGATTTTGTTTTTTTTCCCACTTTTATTATCTTTGTAATTGTTTTTTCACTTTTTTTATGCTTCGAGACAAAAATGAAAAATTTATCTTTGCCGCATGACAGCTCACCAATTTCCAAACATGCCACCACCTCCCACCGCCGGCGCAGCCATCGCCGTCGCCACCACTCCATCAACACAAGCAGCTTCACAAGGAGAGGTGAAGAGAAGATACAGAGGAGTGAGGCAGAGGCCATGGGGCAAATGGGCAGCGGAAATAAGGGACCCACACAAAGCAGCTAGGGTTTGGTTAGGCACATTCGACACAGCAGAAGGAGCAGCCAGAGCCTACGACGAAGCAGCTCTTCGTTTCAGAGGAAACAGAGCAAAACTCAATTTCCCCGAGAACGTCCGATTGCTCCCACGTCCCCAGATTCCTCCGGCGACCCAGTTGGCGGTTTCGACTTCTCCGGCAACCCTTTTTCCGGCGAACCCGTCACGGCCGGCTTTAGTCCAAAATCAGCAGCAGAGTGCAGCCACCAGAGACTATTTGGAGTATTCGCGGTTGTTGCAGAGCCCAAATATTGATTTTCAGAGGCAACGAAACACCGAATTGGTACAGCAGATGTTTTATTCGTCTGAATTGGGTAGTTTACAGTCGGAGACATCGGGGTCTTTGTCATCATCGTCATCAGCAGCAACTTCTTCTTCTTCCTCGTATCCTCTGCTTTTCTCGGGGCAGCAATTGGGTTATTTCCGGCCGCCGGAAGATCAAAATCGTGGTGGCGGGTCGGATTTTAAGGAGCCTCCGTGGACCGGTTCCAGTCACTACCCTCCATCTTCTAGCTAGTTGCCTGCCTTTGGGTGATTTTCGAAACAATAAAGTAAGAGTACAAAAAAAAAAAAAAGAGCATTTCATTTATTTTTCAACTTTGTTCTTAAACTGGTTATACATGCTTTTCAATATTAACACAAAAATATACCCATAGGTAGCAACACTTGTGTTAGGTACATCACAGTTTTGTTTATTTCTTATGAGAAAATAGTTGTTTGTAATCTTAGCCCTATATTGTGGATTTGTAATCTTGAATTCGTTTTCTTCATTCTTTTTCATTTATTAGTTTTTTCCTAATAAATATCACAATTCCATTAATAAAATAGTAGTCCAGTGCTGAGACTTGCCAGACGATTTCTGACCCGACACCATGACACGAACCTGCAACAGGTCGACCCAAAAGAAACAGAATTTAAAGAAATCGTGTTAGTATCGTGTCGTCAAATCCGAAAATGACTCGTTTCAACCTGCCTAACAGAACAGTGACCATCTTTTTCACCGTTAGTCATTCTCTCTAATAAAAAAATGCATAATGCTAACAATATATGGGTCGACACGACAATCCGAGAAGAGCCTGACACGAAGTTAGCGGGTCTGGGTTGAGACCAACCCGCAACAGGTCAGAAATGGGTTGTCCCGAAAGTGACAAAAAAAGGTTCAGATTAGTGTCGTGCCGATAAACCCAAAACGACTCGTTTCATCCCTCCAAACAAAACAATAACTCTTTTCACCATTAGCCATTCTCTGAGAAAAAATATAGACATAATGCTAACAATATCCTGATCGACTCGGAAACCCAACACAAACCCGACACGAAGCTAGCGGGTTTGGGTTGACCTAAACCTACAACAAGTCAGAAAAGCATCGACCTAAAAGTGACACGAAATGAATGGGTCAAACTTCAGGTCGACCATTTTTCTGACCCGACACGGTTCGATCCAACCCCACCCCGACAAGTTAATCGAAATTGCTAGGCCTAGTCGAGACAGCATCCAACCTGCAAGATAACATAGATCTTACAGAGTAATCAACCGAAAATAAACTAGGAGTAAAAAGCAACTAAACAAGCATTAAATAAACTGAAAATGCATTGAGCTGGGAGAGTTTAATTGTAGCATTAACCCAACAAAATACTCATGGTTAGGGGTGAAGGGAAAGTTCGATGAGATTTGTCCCGTACCACGTGATTTATGCATAGAATTAATCATAGCATTCAAAAAAATTATTGTGGTAAGTTAGCTTGCGGAATAAATTTACCACGGTCCATATGGACTGGGACGATACGAATCCCAAGACTTTGACCAACAACTGACAAATCTCTGTTATTAATCTGATATCGGGACCTGTTCCATTGCGTCCGTCTCGTCGAGATACACGATTTTCATATATGACTTGTCTTCATCCGACATCTATAGCTCCAGTTATGCACCGAAAACCGAATTCAGATCCTGCTGAAAAACAACTGCGGACGAGAAATTTTGACCGGCGATATCTGGAGTTCTACAACTCCGATCGACGCGCCGTTTCTTCCTGTCTCTTCTTTTTTTCGAGATCTACAACTTTTGTGATTTGCCAAAAGCAATCCGAGATCGTTATCTTGGCCTAAACACCCAAAAACAGAATCTGGTATGTCCGGAAGCTTTCCGATGTATGATCCAAGCTCCGATTCAAGTTCAATGGTGATTTGAACATGAAAAGCTCATGGATGCACAAATGGGTTTTTCTCTTTTATGTGTCAAAGATGTATGATCAATCATCATCACTTAAGAACTATGGTGGACTATTTATAGAGACATATTACTAACCCTAATATTAGGAATACCCATAATTGCACACAAGTTCCTTGTAGGAAAACTTTACATAGCAAGTCCCTCCCTAGTCCCTACAAACTTTAGTGTAGCTTGCAATTAAGTTCTAATCATAAGGTTTATCGTAATACCCATCAACTATAAAATACCATACATAATCTCAATTTACATTCCACACACTTGAGACTCAAAAACACTTGTGAATCACATGATCACGCTTATGTTGGACTACATCGGGGATCTCTTGAGAATAAATGAATCGGCTCCCAATAATATATTTGAAGTCATAATTCAACCCGAATTAAATTCAAAACTAATTATTAATTATAGTTTACTCCACCATAAAAGTATAATTGCGCTCCGACATTTATTCTCATCATTATGTATGAGCTCCTGTTATTAATATCAGATAACTCCCCACGTTAAGATTACAGATACCCGTTAATGCTGATCTACTCTTACTGAAAATTTCGATATCATCAACATCTTATGTATTCCTTGATCTAAACCGCTCAACCCTTATTCGTTATGTCTGGTTACAAATAACCAGCTGGCCAGACTTGACATAACAAAACCTAGTGAGCTCCCAGGAGGGTACATCATTCTCATACGAGACGTGGATTCCATGATTCATTTAGCTTTCACCAAATCATAACAATCATTATCCAATATACCAGGATTGTTGACTCGCATTTGAATCTCACTCAATATATCAAAATAATGATTTATCAAGATTTGTGTCCACATAAACAATCATAGGTTAAGAGTTTCCAATATTACCAATAAAAATAAATATTATATTATCTCGCTACGGTCAGTCCGAAATAATTATATTTCATATGGCGGTCCAGTTCAACATACACAAAGTATGATAGTGTAACAAGTTGAAACTATACCGTTTCCTTGACCGAGATGTGTCACTATAATGTTACACTACAGTCGTTCCGATGTTTTGTCCAAAATCATCTAGACTGTGAACCCTTACTTATATTCCATAAATAACTGACAATCACTCTCGCGCATACCCGAACTCGTCTGCATGTCCAATTGTCTTAGGTATGGAACATTAGACTTTATAATCATATTTATATGGCAAATAATAAATAGCATTTGCATACTCACATGTTTGCTAAATTAAGATGCGAACAGTTATCTATTAAGAATTATTAATTCAACCATAAATATGGCTTTCTGAATACAATTCCCAACAATCTTCCACTTATTCTCAAAGCCATAAATTAACAATCTAGAAACCCTTCATAATCGGAAGTCTGAATCTATGTGTAGACTATATGTGATAACTAGCATATCTACTTTAAATCTTCTCAGATTTCCGAGTATGCTATTATCACAGTCCACTAGTGTTCTTTCCTTGTAAGTGACTTAAAACTTTTATCCATGCTAAAAGCAAAATAGTTATCCTGTCAAATACTTTACATAGTATACATGAGGATCCACCCGCTAAAGCATGAGGAACTGCCGTTTTCCTCTCCATCTAATCACGTGTTCTAAACACTGATTCTTAGACAGAGAAACTCCACACGCCATAAGCAATAACGTGCTCTTGGAGTCTTTGCATACTTGAACATGAAAGAACTTTACTGATATATGTGACTTTAGAAACAACCATCATTCTATTCTCCCGACCACGCGAGAGCTCAAACCAAGAATATGAATGGTTTTACCTAAATTCCACATATCACGTTTACTAGATAATCACACATTCACTGAAGATGTATATCCAAAATTTTTTTCAATGAGCCATCCTCAACATGGAGCACAAGAAATATTTCCAATTTTCGTTGCATCTTTTCTACCCACGAGATTCGTTAAGACACAAATCAAACTATGATATTTGATTGCTTGGTCAAAACGAATGCTGCCAGATCTGAATACTAGCTTAATCCCATGTCAATTGACATCTTAAGTTTGTATTTCACCTTATCTTGCACAACTAACTCTTTTGGTCGCATCATGTAGATGCATCCATCAAGAATTTCAATGAAGAAATTCATCCTGACATACATCTTCCATATCTCATTACTGAAATGAGCAGCAAATACGAACGAGAACCTGAATAGACCTATATATAGCTACCGGCATAATCATCCTAGCTTTTAAGGTTTTCACCTTTCCGTCTACTCTTCTCTTTCTCTTGTAGGTCCATTTGCAACCGATGATTTTTGTCTCATCTTGCAAATCTAAAATGTCCAAAAAGTAGTTATATTACATGAATGTTATCTCATATGCTGCATACTAATGTCATGACTCTGCATATTCAAAATTCATTGTCTCTTCATAGTATTAGGACTGAGTTAAAATTTATTCGGGATTTAACTTATCCCAAGTAGCTCAACCAATGAGGTTGTCATATAACTCTCCCACTACGACAAAGATCTCTCGTTTCTCGTGTATTCAAAAAAACATAAATTTATACTCCTTGTGTGTGTGTCTGTGTGTGTGTGTTATCTCAAAACTAACAACTTGAACATCTTCCTTAAGCTCCTTTAAAACAACTCTATGTTACAGTTTCTTATTTATATGATTCCCTTTTCCAAGAATCAGGTATTGTGCGAACAATAACCTTCTGATCCTTAAGATCATAAATAAGTAACATTCTTATCCTTCTAATATTCATCCAAGAGACATACTTCTAATTTAGCTTCTAACTTATCGGAATGACTTCTCCATACCTGAAAGTGTCTTGAAAAGATTTTACCCTTTTTTTCAATTCCATGGATGTAGTCATGATCAATTTAGAGTGAGCTAAATTCAGAAGTATCAAACAGTCTCCGATGAATAATCTTAAGACGATAACAAAATAGTTGAATAACACTTCACTTCACTGATCAGATCATATCTATGTTTCTTCTATCGGTGATGTTATTCGACTAATCTATTTGTATTAGGAAATATTATGATAATTTAATATAAAATTGTCACCACTATGCTAAAAATACCTCAGGAAATAAAAAAAAACTTACCTCAAATTTAGCACATAAGACAATATCTCGATACTAAAGTTCTACCATAAAATTCTCCCACTGCAAGAGTTCCTACTCTCAGAGCATCTCTTGTCATGATGTCTATCTCTACACTATCATATCGTCTACTTGTCCTGAGTCCTCATAAGGAATTCCAAGCATGATTAGTTTCTCTCGTATCTACAAACCAGGAATGGCTGAACGAGTAACCAAACATGATTTGACGAATAGTACAGTAGACACGAGTGAGTTGTTCATCCTTAGCTTAAATTATTAAGTTGTTTCTTCGTAGTGTCTTTTCTGATAGTAAATAAAATCCTTAGCTTAAATTATTAAGTTATTTCTTTCATCTCCTCATCTTCTTGATTGCATGGAGGAGGGGTGTACATATCTCCATAGGCGTTGTACGGCTGGTAGACTGGAGATTGCCCATAGTAATTCTGCCCCCACATGATCACCAAGATACCTGCACAATAATTCGCTAGGAAGCAGGTGAAATCAACAAATAAATAAACAA
Source organism: Linanthus parryae (assembly GCA_023055425.1). Taxonomy (NCBI): domain Eukaryota; kingdom Viridiplantae; phylum Streptophyta; class Magnoliopsida; order Ericales; family Polemoniaceae; genus Linanthus; species Linanthus parryae. The sequence goes on along the minus strand of JALGPY010000006.1, from coordinate 54,601,906 downwards.
AAGAAAAAATAAAATTCCCTAAAGTTAATAATTCTAACTCATTCAACTGAAGTTCCCGGCAACGGCGCCAAAAACTTGATATAATCTAACCACAAGTGTATGGCCGTCGTGTGTAGTAATATCCGGAAATCCGGGTTTATCGAACCCAAAGGACTTGTCGTGAACTAATTAGTATGATTAACTTTATGTGGGCTAAGCGCGTTGTTTGTTTTCCTAAATTCTACTAAAATTGAAAAAGGACAATTATCCCAATTAATTCGATGAATTAATTCACGATTAATAAAGATTGATTTTTAGGAGTTTCTCAATAAGTTAACAAAATCAGGATATCTCTACAGGTCACTAGGTATTTCTCGCGAATTCGGATTTATGTTTTGTTAACACGATGATTTATTATTCTAGCTAAACGAGAATGAATGTATTGAAGATGTCTCAACCAACACCAATACTTAAACTAGCAAAGCCGATGTCTCTAGCCTAAACAAGTTCAAGTATGCATTAAGATCATTAATCTACTCTTCGTTCTTAGCTAACTAGCAAGATTTCTCAGCCCTAGAAACGGCTAGTGTGTATTTCAATTTTCCGGGCAATGAATATCGATGTCTCTAACTTTCATAACCTAGCTCTATCCTATCAATACGTCTATTGATAGCAACGATGAATTAAACACATAAAATACACATAGCTAGATAAAAATTTCATCAATTAAGCCAAAAGCATGAAATCAAATCCATAAATCACAAATATCGTGATCAAACCCTAGCTCCCTACGAGATACCCTGAGAAAAGTGTCTACTACTCAAAAACATGATTCACGTACAAAGTTTCGTGATCAAATAACAAAACTAGAGAAGAAACGGAGTTTTAGAGGTCAAACGAATGATTCCAAGCTTCCTTGATCGTCTCCTATGCTCCAAGCTCTCTTCAACGTGATAGAGTACGTGATAATCCCCAAAAACATGCCCTAACAAAGTCTAATACGTTCTCCCAATGTTTAGAACAAGTTAGGAGTAATTACAAAGCAACCCTAAAAAGTTACAAAAAAATTCTGCCCGAACTAGGTCGTGTGACCTAGTTAAGTAGGTCGTGCGACCTACTGTGCTGCCCAGAATAGGTCGTGCGACCTGTATAGTAGGTCGTGTGACCTACTGAAACTCGCTGAAATCCCCGACTAGGTCCTGCGACCTACTATTAGGTCGTGCGACCTAGTTACTTCATCAAATTTTTCCATCTTCTTCCCACTTGTTCCTCTTGCTTCCGAATCACTTCCCGGGCATCGTTTCTTCATTCAATCCTCCATTTTGAGCTCTCCTCATGCCTCAACACTCGTATCATCTTCCCTTGAGCCTCTCTAGCACTTGATCCATCAACTCTCGCTTTCCTTCCCAAATCTCGAGCTCGCCTTACTTCCGCAGTTCGTTTCCTCTATCCACTTGCTCCTCGCGTGCTCCAGCCCTGAAAATCACAACACGAACACCCCGCAAAGATCAAATGTGACAAAATAAGATAAATAGCGCGTAAAATGATGCAAGAAACGCCCGGACTTCACATTTTAGCATACGAACTCATTTTCTCAAATAAACACATGATTTACTCGAAAAGACGCAACATTCTCCATTATGAGCACACAAAATGTAGGAAAATAAGCAATAAAATAACTCCGAAAATGGAGTAATCAACTAACCCCACACTACATTTTGCTCGTCCCGAGCAAAGACTCATCTACTGCATCATACCCAATCCATAAAATCAACTAGCTTTCAACCCACCATATTGCATACATAACCGAATAGTAGCCGACTTGACGCAAACAAGACTCAATTCACAACTCCATTAATGCAACAATATGATGCAATGAAAATTAGACTCGATCCTAATCACATATATTTACACACACACACACAAAACTTAATTTTTTTGTCTTTTTGGCGAGATCGGGCAATCTCAAGTCCTTAAATCGGTTCTCATGGAGTGATGATCAATTCAGGTACAAGGTGTGAATTAAAATAAACTTGACAACAAGAATTTCCCTTAGATCGTATAGAGAACCTAACCTTACTAAGTACAAGATTATCCTACCTCTTCGCGTGTGCCGATAAATAAGAGGCTACGCTAGGCTAAGCCACATCCAAGGTACGAGCTCCTAATCCGCTAACGGTTTTAGAATGTTGAGGCTTAGGGACATAAGGATAATCATGAAGAAACACGTCCTAATGCGTCACATTCTCACATTATAACCCACATCTCACACACCCTCACCACGAACCGCAACCCAAAACTCACCGTCTCCAGCCCTCGATTCCCTCAAACACCGGTACAATTACGATCCCGTGGCCACCGTCTTGAGTCATGCACGAAATTCAAACCGTCGTTACCGAAACAGTTGCTTCCTCCACTCGATTTCCGTTAAGCTCAATCTCTTTCCTTTGTTCCATCTCTCCTTTTTTTTCTCTTTTTTTTCATTTTTTTCTTCATTTTCTATTTTTTTTCCGCTCATTTCTTTTTTTTCAAATAAAATTCCAAAATCAACACAATCCTTTCAAATGTACGAGTGGTCTTCCAAGAGTAGTCAAACGAACATGTTAGGGGAAGAAAACAAACAATCCAATGAATGAGTATCACATATAAAATTCATCTTCCCCTAACTCTATGAAGTACATGGTGCCACCAATCAAAGCCGCAAACAAATCAAAGCACATGTGTGGGGATGGAGTTGTCGCAAGATCAATCTCGATGTCCGTGGTCAAAAGTCAACACCCCCACACTCGAATATAGTCACGTCCCCTCTCAAGTAGTCAAAACAATGTAAGTCTCGTGCCTAATCCAACCAAACCTCCTACACCATGATGAATGAGATTCGGTACCTAGCACGATCCACCAATTAAATCACCCAACCCAATTTGTGCGTATTAGATGTCACGCACTCACGGCTCTCCACAACTGTGTCCATGGTTTAACGACATGGAACACCGCCACACCTAAGTGCGCAAGCCTAGTCACTCACCCTCGCATCCCCTCGTAAATCACAAATGAAGCATAAGCGATATTGTAGGACTCACATAAGTATATCATGAAGTACTCCCTCATCGAACCCCCCTCAACTACGACTCCCTCGTGACGCACTAAAATGGTGATTCTAAACAATCTGTGATGAAAGCCAAGAATCGTCACCCTAGGTCAAAATGTTATCAAAGAATCCAAGGTTCAAATAGGGTTTTCTAATAGTCCTACAAGGTGAGATCTAAAATCAGTGAGTGCTCTAATACACATCCTCTCACAGCTGTTTCGTGTGCCACTACGAGGCAGGTTGGCGACTACCTAAGACGCACACATGAATGTTGGGCTCGTTTAGCTCACACCTAGCTCAACTCTTGTAAGAAAACTAGGCACACACTTTTAGATTTGAAAATCAAGTAAGTGTATAAAAATAGGTAGGCACTCCCGTAAAGACAGTTTCTCTATACGTACTAAGGGGAACTCACATTGTCTATCTCGGTCACAAGTCACGCCCTATGCCTAAATTTCTCACACTCCTCGATTCTACCAATACTAAGATCTTTTTTTGATTGCCCTTTCTCAAATTTTTTATTTTTAATTTTTTTTTTTTACTCTACATGCAAGGCCATTCGAAAGAAGACTCGATACTACTCGATGGTAGGGAGACTCAAAGTAAGAAAACGTGCAATCATATAATACGAACACAAATATATCACAAAACACTATGACACAAACACACTCTACGACAAAGACTACGAAACACACTACGACAAACATCCTATATGCAATTGGTTCATGCAGACACGGACTTGGCTAATATTCAGAAAAATCACCCCCACACTGAATGCTTCGTTGTCCTCAACGAATTTAGAGAGTATGCAAGAAGACTCAGCAATCAATGTGTAGGCCAGTAGATGAGATGGAGCATAACATATACTAAATAAAAGAAAAACATAATTCAGCAAAAGAAAAAGATAGTCACAACCACCTCAAGGGTGGGGACGAAATCGCGCCAAGTAGTCCCCAAGCACAGTAGTGGTGCCACCATGCTCCCAACGGTCAGTGTGTTCTCGCACACCGGGGTAGACTCCCCTCCTCTGCTAAAATCTGTGTCTTGGAGAATCCCCAACTCGCATACACGAGTCCCCATAAAGGTCGTGTGTGCCATGGCACACCGGGGTAGATTCCACCATAACCTGCTCAAATATGTCACTAGGAAACATCATTAGTCCCTCTCTCTCATCTCTCCATAAATAATATAAATAAAACACAACACAACTGTATTAAAAGCGCACTCCCTAAGTTAAGAAAATAAATAGGTTGGGTTGCCTCCCAACAAGCGCCTTGTAATTTAAGGTCGACGACCCGACCCAGTTACCTCAGATATGATTAAGTCGGTTTTTCTCTCCACTTTTTCTTCTTCCACCATCGCTTCTCCCTTTGTCTCTTCTCAATTAAGCGTGCATGAGATGCGTATGGCGCAACAAAATTGTAGAAGACGGCCTGAAAAAATTTCTTCTTTCTGTGTTTTCACTCCTTGATCACCGGTCTTCTCGAGAATTCATTCACCACATCATGATCCCTTATACCTCTCCTCTTCTTCTTCTTCTTCTTACATTTTTTCACAATCAACGTCATTGAGGACTGGTCATGTGGAAATAGAATCTCAGTTGGAACGGTAATGGCAAGGAGTGCCGTCTTGACTGCTTCATGTCCTAGTGTTTGTTTTGGTATCACAGGTGGCAAATCATGTATTACATAAAACTGGGGTCTTTGGTCCTCTTCGTGTGATTCACCCCTTTTGATGATCTCCAAAAGATATGGATTAGACGGAGGAACTTCATGATACATGTCCTTGCAAACATCTCCATGCGGTAATTCCTTAGCTTCATGACTTTCTTCAAAGCAAATATCTTCAGTGGGCCATAAGCTCGCAATGTCCACACTCTCCCATTCATTCCATGGCTCCGGAATTATGCGAGGTACAAGTTGTATAGGCTTCACAATATCATCCCAATCTGTGTCCGAATCCGAGTCTGAAGCAGACCGATGATCTATTACTTCATGATGAACAACATTGTAAACATAGAACTCTGGGAGTTCTTCGTCTTCCTCTTCGCACTCCTCAACTAATTCAGGAATGATGCTACTTGGCCCATCGTCATTATCTGCATATGCCAATGCACTCGAAAATTTTGCCAAGTGTTGTCCCTTCAGCTGGAGAGTTTCATCCATCCTATTAATCCCTTCCTCCATTATGTCCATTTCAGCTATCACGAGCTTCAATATTTCTTTCATCTCCTCATCTTCTTGATTGCATGGAGGAGGGGTGTACATATCTCCATAGGCGTAGTACGGCTGGTAGACTTGAGATTGCCCATAGTAAATTTGCCCCCACATGATCACCAAGATACCTGCACAATAATTCGCTAGGAAGCAGGTGAAATCAACAAATAAATAAACAAAAGCAAAAATAAAATTCCCTAAAGTTAATAATTATAACTAATTCAACTGAAGTCCCCGGCAACGGCGCCAAAAACTTGATATAATCTAACCACAAGTGTATGGCCGTCGTGTGTAGTAATATCCGGAAATACGGGTTTATCGAACCCAAAGGACTTGTCGTGAACTAATTAGTATGATTAACTTTATGTGGGCTAAGCGCGTTGTTTGTTTTCCTAAATTCTACTAAAATTGAAAAAGGAAAATTATCCCAATTAATTCGATGAATTAATTCACGATTAATAAAGATTTATTTTTAGGAGTTTCTCAATAAGTTGACAAAATCAGGATATCTCTACGGGTCACTAGGTATTTCTCGCGAATTCTGATTTATGTTTTGTTAACACGATGATTTTATTATTCTAGCTAAACGAGCATGAATGTGTTGAAGATGTCTCAACCAACACCAATACTTAAACTAGCAAAGCCGATGTCTCTAGCCTAAACAAGTTCAAGTATGCATTAAGATCATTAATCTACTCTTCGTTCTTAGCTAACTAGCAATATTTCTCAACCCTAGAAACGGCTAGTGTGTATTTCAATTTTCCGGGCAATTAATATCGATGTCTCTAACTTTCATAACCTAGCTCTATCCTTTCAATATGTCTATTGATAGCAAAGATGAATTAAACACATAAAATACACATAGCTAGATAAAAAGTTCATCAATTAAGCCAAAAGCATGAAATCAAATCCATAAATCACAAATATCGTGATCAAACCCTAGCTCCCTACGAGATACCCTGAGAAAAGTGTTTAGCTACTCAAAAACATGATTCACGTACAAAGTTTCGTGATCAAATAACAAAACTAGAGAAGAAACGGAGTTTTAGAGGTCAAACGAATGATTCCAAGCTTCCTTGATCGTATCCTAAGCTCCAAGCTCTCTTCAACGTGATAGAGTACGTGATAATCCCCAAAAACATGCCCTAACTAAGTCTAATACGTTCTCCCAATGTTTAGAACAAGTTAGGAGTAATTACAAAGCAACCCTAAAAAGTTACAAAAAAATTCTGCCCGAACTAGGTCGTGTGACCTAGTTAAGTAGGTCGTGCGACCTACTGTGCTGCCCAGAACAGGTCGTGCGACCTGTATAGTAGGTCGTGTGACCTACTGAAACTCGCTGAAATCCCCGACTAGGTCCTGCGACCTATTATTAGGTCGTGCGACCTAGTTACTTCATCAAATTTTTCCATCTTCTTCCCACTTGTTCCTCTTGCTTCCGAATCACTTCCCGGGCATCGTTTCTTCATTCAATCCTCCATTTTGAGCTCTCCTCATGCCTCAACACTCGTATCATCTTCCCTTGAGCCTCTATAGCACTTGATCCATCAACTCTCGCTTTCCTTCCCAAATCTCGAGCTCGCCTTACTTCCGCAGTTCGTTTCCTCTATCCACTTGCTCCTCGCGTGCTCCAGCCCTGAAAATCACAACACGAAAACCCCGCAAAGATCAAATGTGACAAAATAAGATAAATAGCGCGTAAAACGATGCAAGAAACGCCCGGACTTCACATTTTAGCATACGAACTCATTTTCTCAAATAAACACATGATTTACTCGAAAAGACGCAACATTCTCCATTATGAGCACACAAAATGTAGAAAAATAAGCAATAAAATAACTCCGAAAACGGAGTTATCACATCACGTATGGGGAATAAAAACAACAACCTTAATTGGATTTATGAATATATTTCTACTTCTTACTACCAGATTGTTTAGAAGTAGAACCAATTTTCATTCACCAATATACTAGTTGTACTCCTGATGAGTCTTTTGCCCACAAATAATTCAATTAGCATTTTTTGCCAATGAATAACTCAACCTATCAATGTTGTATTCATTCAAAATTTCTTAAAAGAATTATATGGGACCTCTTTATCTGACCGACCTAGTTTTCACTATCGATCTGAGATCCCTTAATCACACGTTCACTCAAAAGATGTAATATCCTCAGAACATGATTGCGTGCTGGGATCCCATCTATGTGTTCATTAACGCCCTTATTGCCACTTACATTGCAACCCGATATTGATGCCCAAACATCTGTACATGTTTGCACCATATCGTATGCATCTAACACAGGTTGATGATGATGTTGCACTACATTTGACATATGCCAAGATGTAACCAGCTACATCTCACCAACCTTATCCTACCTTTTATAGGCCCAGGTATTTACACCACCCGCCTCATCAATAGGTTCTTAAGTGCAAAACTTGGTCAACACACACTTTTATTCCTTAGCAGTTAAGACAACTTTTAAAATTCTCTTCCAACTATAGTAATTCTAGTTAATTTATATTATTCGAGAATCACATCCTGGGTTTAAAACCTAGCATCTTTAATTATATGACAAACACGATAAAATAAATTTATGTCCCTGAGTATGCTTAACCTCTGAATTCAACTAATAATAGAATTCATCGGCAATTTGATTTCCATTTCAACTGCCTGCGACGATGGGCCACTCGACTTTGAAATAAATCAAACAGACAACGTCACTTTAGATTTAATATCTGGAAATTTACCTGTCCAATAAAACCAAATAGCCGATTCTTAGGCCCAACAAAACTAGTAACAAGAACTCGATGGGAGGATATTACCAACTTTATTGTTAAGTGATTCAACCATTACTTCGTACTGAACTGAATCTCTTAGTTTTAAAGAACAGCTCCGATGGGGAGAGTTGTCCAACAAAACTAGATTCAAAAACTATCCTTGTAAGGAGATTTGCCAAACAATCTGTAACTAACCTTGGTACCGATGGGGCACTCATATCAATTACATTGTTTCCAAATCAGTAATGGAGGCCTCGGACTTCATTAATTTGCCAAAGAAAACCCTTTATCCACTTAATGTTTTTGTTTGAAATACTTATTTTATTAATTTTGAAAAAATATGCTCCTTATTTGACTTGACAAAATTAACAAAATAATATCTAGTTTAAACAAACAATTATTTTGTGACCAATTTTGATCTCAAATTAGCGAACAATTTTTCATTAATAAAATTATATTCAAACACAATTAGATTAATATAGACATGCATACAACCGTTTTAATATCTATGTTGTCCGTGATATCTTGATTAGTGACTATTAACAAATAATAAACCAATCAACACAACATAATAAAACATCCACCCATAATAATAAAAACAACACATAAACTGTTAATATGGCCATGCCTTCATCGTCTCTATAGTCGCTTCCAATACTTGAATGCTCCATCATCTTCGTCCGATCTTTTTGAATCCACCATGTTTCTTCAATTTCTATTACATAGTCATATCCTACTACATGGATCTAGACTACATAAAATTGAAAAACAAGCTACTAATTAATTTACTATTCTCGACAAACCGGAGACTTTACAATTAATTACAACCCAAAATAAAGCCAAAAACACAACAATAAAACTACAATCATAAACATAAAATAAAAATTTAGTATGGCCATAATAACAGTGAATTTGTAAAACAGTGTTAGCACAATGCAGACCATTCACACAATACCGTATTTTAGCTGTAAAACATGGCTAGATTAATCTAAGCATAAAATCAACCAGGCTCTGATACCACTTGAAGGGAAAGTTCTATGAGATTTGTCCCAGACCACGTGATTTATGTAGAGAATTAATCATAGGAATTAAAAAAATTATTGTGGTAAGTTAGCTTGCGGAATAAACTTACCACAGTCCATCCGGACTGGGACGATACGAATCCCGAGATTTTGACCAGACCCTAACAGAGCTCTATTTTGAACCTGACACCAGTACATGTGCCATTGCGTCCGTATCGTCGAGATACACGATTTTTATATATGGATTGTCTTCATCCGACATCTATAGCTCCAGTTATGCTCCGAAAACCGAATTCAGATCCTGCTGAAAATTAACTGCGGGACCAGAAACTTTCACCGGCGATATCTGGAGTTCTACAACTCCGATCGGCGCGCCGTTTCTTCCTGTCTCTTCGTTTTTCGAGATCTACAACTTTCCTGTTTTACCAAAAGCGATCCGAGATCGTTATCTTGGCCTAAACACCCAAAAACGGAATCTGGTATGTCCGGAAGCCTTCCGACGTATGATCCAAGCTCCGATTCAAGTTCAATGGTGATTTGAACATGAAAAGCTCATGGATTCACAGCTGGGTTTTTTCTCTTTTGTGTGTCAAAGATTTATGATCAATTATCATCACTTCAGAACTATGGTGGACTATTTATAGAGACATATTACTAACCCTTAATATTAGGAATACCCATAATTGCACACAAGTTCCTTGTAGGAAAACTTTACATAGCAAGTCCCTCCCTACAAACTTTAGTGTAGCTTGCAATTAAGTCCTAATCATATGGTTTATCGTAATACCCATCAACTATAAATACCATACATAATTTAAATTTACATTCCACACACTTGAGACCCAAAAACACTTGTGAATCACATGATCACGCTTATGTTGGACTACATCGGGGATCTCTAGAGAAAATAAATAAATCAGCTCCCAATAATATATTTGAAGGCATAATTCAACCCGAATTAAATTAAAAACTAATTATTAATTATAGTTTACTCCACCATAAAACTATAATTGCACTCCGACATTTATTCTCATAATTATGTATGAGCTCCTGTTATTAATATCAGATAACTCCCCACGTTAAGATTACAGATACCCGTTAATGATGATCAACTCTTACTGACAATTTCGATCTCATCAACATCTTATGTATTCCCTGATCTAAACCGCTCAACCCTTATTCGTTATGTCTGGTTACAAATAACCAGCTGGTCAGACTTGACATAACAAAACCTAGTGAGCTCCCAGGAGAGTACATCATTCTCATACGAGACGTGGATTCCATGATTCATTTAGCTTTCACCAAATCATAACAATCATTATCCAATATACCAGAATTGTTGACTCGCATTTGAATCTCACTCAATATATTAAAATAATGATTTATCAAGATTTGTGTCCTCATAAACAATCATAGATTAAGAGTTTCCAATATTATCAATAACAATGAAATATTATATTATCTCACTACGGTCAGTCCGAGATAATTATATTTCATATGGCGGTCCAGTTAAACATACACAAAGTATGCTAGTCTAACAAGTTGAAACTATACCGTTTCCTAGACCGAGATGTGTAACTATAATGTTACACTACAGTCGTTCCGATGGTTTGTCCAAAATCATCTAGACTGTGAACCCTTACTTATATTCCATAAATAACTTACAATCAATCTCGCGAATGCCCGAACTCGTCTGCATGTCCAATTGTCTTAGGTATGGAACATTAGACTTTATAATCATATTTATATGGAAAATAATAAATAGCATTTGCATACTCACGTGTTTTCTAAATTTAAGATGCTAACAGTTATCTATTAAGAATTATTAATTCAACCATAAATATGGCTTTCTGAATATAATTCCCAAAAAGGGGTGCACAAGTATCCGTCAATCCGCACTGATCCGCAAATTTGTTCGATCCGTCACGGATTGGGTCTAGACCGATCCGTGACTGATCGGTCAAGAAATATAAATCCGATCCGATCCGTCAATCCGTTCGATCCGTTTATACTTATTATTATATTATTTTACTTATTTCATCAATATGATTTGCTCTAATGCTAACTTTAACTTAGAAATGTCATTACTTATTAATGTTGTGTTGAATAATTTAGATTTGTGATGATATAAGGAGGAAGATATTTCGTACGTCAACTAAAAATGATACTAAATGATAATTGTTTAAATTGTTTACTTTGTTAGTTGAACATATTTGAAAATACTTTGAAATATTTGTGATCCGCGAATTAATCTGGTCCGATCCGCAAAATCGCGGATCCGATTGGATTCGGTCAGTAAATCGGCGGATCAGATTGACTCAACCTCAAACCGGACCGATCCGATCCGTGTGCACACCTACTCATGGTGACCCCAAACCCATCTTAGAAGAAAGCTCCAGAGAGCACCATCACAGGAAGAGTAGAATAGTCGGTGTTAGTTGAAGCGGTGAATCTGAGTTGGTGGGTGATCAGAATAGCAGTGAGACGACCGGGGCGAGAGCTGCAGCACAATAGTAGCATAATGAAACTAAGTTGATACCACCATGGTGCCGCTGAAGAATTGCGACACAACGACGGCGCCGGCAACACCATACTCACATCTGCAACAAAATTTGAACAAAGCAAACAAAATCCAAATAGATATGGCCTTGTGATACAACATTGTGTATGTCTCAAAATCGATAAGGCCATATCACAAGTGGATTGGTTTTTAGCAATGGCTGGTTTAACATGTTAAATCACCACCGATACAACATTATGTTTGTCACAAAAGGGTGCTTAGATATGTCAAGGATACCATTTCTCATGGTATGTTGAACTCTTGAAATTTGACTCAAATATGTGCGTATTCATTCAGATGTTGATTGGCTGGTTTAGTTCAGGATTGGAGGTCTACAACTGGATTCTTGTAAATAGTTCAAAATATGGTCCTAGTCTGTAGCCACGTGGACCTATCAGCAACCCACAACTGATTACCCTATTGTACTCCATGTGCACCAGATCATGTCGTGTCAGAATAATGTGACCTCGAGAGAGGGTCCCTTCACATATTACACTCAAACGGGAACCAGGAGATCGAGTGGGCTGGAGGTTGGAATAAGACTCGTCGCGGATGGTTGTTGTCCCATCTCTGACCCTTGTATGTCATGAAGAAGACTTGTTCTCCTCCTGTACAGGCAGTGTTGGTATTAATGGTAACGATCTCTCGAGATCTCCGCTTTGACCACCTAATGGGAGCGTGATTAACACATTAACTCCCCCCCCCCCAACCCACCCACACACACACAAACAACCATTACTCCTAGTTATGTATATAAAGGTCTTTATAAAAAGGGAAGCCATCTCCTTCATAGGGGCTATTCAGATTCATTAGGATTCTACTCCCAACAAGCTGTCTATGTCCTCTGTGGAATACATTGCTTATTTCCATCCTCACAGTCACTCATCAGCAACCCTTGCACACAATTCTGCATATTTTTTGGGAGATACTCTCATTTCTTTTTGCTCAACGAAACAACACACTATGGCAAGATCCCTCCATTAAAACAGAATAAGGGCCATGGCAACCAATGCTGTTGGATTGAAGTAGTTAGGCTACTTGCAGAGAGATCTTCACGTTTGTACTTCTCAAACTCCTCTCCTTTTATGTGATAATCTATCTATTTTTCCCTTCGCCAAGAATCCATCATTTCATACCTGGACAAAGAATATTGAAACGGATTCACTTTATGAGAGAGGAAGTTGTTGCTCAAAATTTGCGGCTCTTGTATCTTTCACTCATGATTAATTAGCCAGAAGTTGTTCTTACTAAACCTCAGTCCTCTCAAAGATTTCAGGAAATGCAATAGAAATTGAGTGTGATTTGTAACTCTGCAGTTGTGTAGTTATTTGGGGTTGTATTTGTAGAAGGAGGGGTTGTTTTAAAATGTTAGAGATATACTGTATGGGTTGTATTTGTAGAAGAGGAATTTTTGTAGTTGGGTTAGAGCATCTCCAATAGATTATGTAAACCAGTTTTGTTAGGTATATTATAAATAATTTGGTAAAAATCGGGCTCCAATAGCTTATGTATGTTGATATGTAAAATACGAATTATGTATCCATTTCGCCAAACTTGGCGATGATTTTTGGTTATGTAATATCATCATCTTCCCTTATTTATGTGGGTAAGAACACGTTTCCTAAATTTTCTTACCAATTTCCACTATTTTCTCTCCATGTGTCCACATTTCTAACATAAAATAAATTAAAAATTGTAATGCATATTTTTTACATAACCACTACTGGAGAAAACTCTTGAAATCTTCATTATTTGTTATGTAAAAGAATAATTTTTTCTATAATTTACCTAATTTTTCCCTCATAGTACTGGAGATGCTCTTAAAATGTTTGATAACACCGACAATATCGGGTTTTCTCCGTAGCCTCCTTGGCTGTCTAGGGTTTGCACGGTCACTAGAGAGAATGGCTCTCTAGGGTTCTGTTTGGATTATCTAATAATGGAGTTTGCAAACTGATTTTTTTACTAGGACAATGACTTTTAAGAGTCCTCTACGCAAAACATAAATGTTAGGTAACCAGTAACCCTTGTGAGTAACACAATAGAATGTGACTGTGACCTACTTTTTAACTTCTTGATTCATGCACATTTCCATTATCATCGTCATCTGGAATCATGCTAGAATTATTTGAATTCAGATTATTTTAATTTGGTTGCTTGTTGGAGATAACCAGACAACTTTTTCATTTCATTTTCTGTTTTTAGAACAAATACATTAATGGAAAATGAGGCATTTAGCTTGGCAAACTCTGTAATTTATTTAGATGTTGATATCTCTCGTTCTCTATTATGATCTACTACCTCTGTCCCAGCTCTTCCCCATCATTTTGACTTTTACCACTATTCACTGGGTCACTTTGACTCGGTGATTTGGATAGCAAAATAATTTAATTTTTTAATAATTTTTTCATGGAGTTGTAGAGTATAAGTTGCTCTATAACACCGTGAAAAAATTATCGAAAAATCGCATTATTTTGCTATCGAAATCACCCGGTCAAAGTGACCCATATACGAGTCAAATATTTCCAATGATGGGCAAGAGCTGGGACAGAGTAGTAATCATGATTACTAAATACGTTCAAATACTACTGATGTCGCTCCCAAAAAAAATTGTAATAATTGATAGATTCTGAAGGTTATGTTCTCAAACAAATAAGATCGTAGCTGTCACTTTCTCTATACATGAAGAAATAGAAAAGAAAGTAATTTTAGATGACGTTAAGTCGTGAACTATGCTAAAGGTCATACATCAACGTGTTGTGTACGTCCTTAGAGCTTCGATCGTAGTTTATACTTATCCAAGAAGATGACAATTGATTACTACAGGAAGATGGGAATTGATAACAAGGGACAGTCTAAAAGTGAAGTCTTTGGTATCAAAATATGTTTTGTCTTGCGTCTAATTCTCAAATTCCATGGAACTAAAAATAATATACAAAATACAAAATAAAAGATTAAAAAGTGAGACCAATTGATCTTAACCTGTCGTTAACTTGAAGTCTTAAAATCTTAAGGAGCGCAGATACCGATGATCACAAGGAAAGAAGAGCATGCATATTTGTGTACCAGTATAACTCTAACTAGAAAGGAAATCTCTTTCGTTTCTCATGCATGGGAACAATACTCAACTTCAAGATGTTAGAAGTTAGAAGTTGGTAGATAGTAAGATAAGACTACCCTCTACCGTGACCTCATCTCCGGATCTTACCCAGAATTTCTTAGTATGAACTCTCTACTAGAAAGGAAGCATCTCTATTATGAACTAGAGGGGGGTGCATGCCATTTTGTTGTTTTAGAACATAAATGACTTGGTACTTCTGATAAACTGACGAAACTTTCCCAAATGCTTCATTTTATTTTATTTTTTGAAATTCCCAAATGCATCATTTGATTAGGCTCTTTTGTATTTTCTTATTTCTTTTCCTTTTTCTTCGAATACTGCTAATATAGTTTTGGGCTGCACCAAGAGGACTGCAGTAGCCTAACATATGACCTTGGATCACAAGGTGCTCGCCACTTGCCCACTTGGCCCAGGGATAGATTTCCTTATCTCATGTTTTTCTCAAGATTAGTCAATCAATGAAACAAAGGCGACGCCGGAAAATAACCTACAATTCCAAAGAAAACTGGAAGTTTGTATAATTAGCAACCCTGTGGAAATGTATATCGGTAAGCCTGAACTGAAACTCGGAATAACATCAGCGACAATCAACTTCTTGAAATATCAGCGATTTATCAAACTAATACATCATATCAGGTTATTATTATCAGTAAAGTTACTTCTTCCGGAATTTTTTCTCTTTCCAATTTGCTGCAGATAGTGGCTTCATACCGAAGATTGGCTTCCTGTAAGTAATAATTTAACTCTGGCATAATTTTGCTTGTGAAGACCTCCGCTAATTCTTCATTGCACCCTAATTCTCAATCGTTCAAACTAAAACGAAAACAATAGAAAAAAAAATTATAATTAAGTTTTTAAGTGAGCGAGACACATACATTAGCTGTAGATACAACAAGCACCGTGATCATCAGTTATGAACTGGGTTTCTCTGCTTAGCTGGTGCATAATCCATTATCTCTTCGTCAACTGGACCGTTTCTTGAAACACGAAGTCCACCATCACCAGGAGGAGCATCATAAGCTCCAATGAAGACATTCACCTTCATGTTCTGAGCTGCAAAATTTAACAATTAATAAGTTAAATGAAGCTGAACAGAAGAAAAAAAATAGATAACTGGCCAAATGTTGGGAATAGATACATCACCTTCAGTATCAACTGGAACAAAGAAAAACAAGATCGCGACAACAACAAGAAGAAGAACAATCTTGCATGGCATTGCAGGCTGGGTAGTACCTTCCACCATTGTCTTCAAGCAGCTGTCGCGGGAAAACAAGATTTTGGCGACAATTTACTCGTCCTCTCAGCTTTATTTAAACTAGTCATTCACCGCCCAACTACCACCAGAAAAGCATCAACCATGAACACACATTTACACACTTCTTCTATAGTACATTGATCAAATAAGCTATGTCCATGTATGGTGAAGCAAAAGATGAATGATGTTCATTCCTCAAAAGGATAAACTACAGTTGAGGAACATATATAGATTGACTGAACATCTTCGAATCCATACCAATGGGGAACAACTATGTTGTCTAATCGACAACTTTTTCCTGCATCTGTCAAATTCAAAGATGGCGCGGCTTGATGATTATACCTAAATAAGAAAGAAATGACATGGTAATAGAGGTTGGTAGATATGCACTATTTGCATTTGAGAGAGCGATCAGAGTGCGTGTCACACTTTGTGTTGGTGATTTTAGTGTCATCGGCCATTTGTGTAATCGGATTCACATACGACCAAAGTAGACATTGGTATATACGTTGTGCACGTTAGGAGGTGTGGAGTACACGCGTGCACACAACTATGCTAATATCTTGGACAACCAACTCCCAGACGACTGCGGGGGTTCGAGGGGTGCAGCCCCTGACGGGGGTCCAAGGGGCAACGCCCCTGGCGGCGGTCGCGCTGACCGGTCAGCGTGGAAAAATTGGATTTCGGACGTTTTATTGCTTCAAAAAAACGTCTCGGAATTAATTTTCCGTTGAAAAAACCGGACTGAAATCTGGTTGTTGTAACTGCCAGATTAACCGCCTTGTCTCCCTCTCTATTTTGTCAGTTTTGGTCGAATTCAGATACACAGAGGAAATCATATTCGTTCTAGAAGTTTCTGTTTTATCCGATTATAGATTTCGTGCATACCGCCAAAATACTTTAATCTGAGAGTGATACCACGACTTAGAGATTATCCAAGTTCAATTGTTCCCGTTCTAAACACCCCAATTTCCTACAGTTTTCTCGGTGATAAGACTCCGTGTTCTCTTAAGTTCATGTATATATACGTGGCTAGAGAGGCTTTATGTCGCATTTGTTCGGACCAGTAGCTTCTACCTAGGGATGGCAATTAGGTTTGGTCTCATCCGTGATCCGAGTGATCCGATCCGAACGGTTCAAGTCCGAATTCGATCCATTTCAAATGGATCAGATATGAATTATGAAAGCAAGATTCGAATAGATCTTGATCTGAATTTGAATCATGAATCATAGTGGAGATCCGTTGGATATCCGATCCGATCCAATCCAATCTGAGTACTTGCTATTTTATCAAAATATCCCCAAGAGTAATATTCTGTAATAAATATGCATATACAAGTGTATAAAATGATAATTTCAATTTCCTCCATAGTGCTACTAACTTTAGACTCACAACTCGAGCTTAGGAACGAACAAACCCTTAATCTGTAGCGAATGAGTGAAGAAGATATAGAAGGCACAAGACCCTTTACTTTTCGTCCTCCTCTCAATAGTTATTTACAGTTAGACCTTGACAGGTCTGAGTGGCTCAAATTTTGGGATTCGAAGATCCCATTACATCGTTAAGGCCCGTATAGTGTTCACATCAATCCAAACATGTTTTTTTGGGATACTCAGACCAAACTTCGCAAAAGAGTGAGAGCTACCATATTGGTATCCCGACGCCTAAATCTGAAACTGACATATTCAAACTTGTAACATAGCGACCAAATTTCTCGAATAATATCACCAAATTCAGGACGCGGGATATTATCTTAATTTGAGCAAGTAATACTGTCAATAACAGCTTTAGCATCCGACTCCACCACCACCACCCTTCGTAACTGGACCTCAACCGCTAAACAAAGACCTTCTCTAATAGTTGCGCATTCGGCGTCCTTGGCCGAACTTGCTGTGAGAAGAGGGATAGCAACTCCGACAATGAATTTACCGGAAGAGTCGCGGATAATGGCACCAGCTACTGCTGTACCGTCCGAGGGTTCACAAGCTCCATCGGAACCGATTTTATGAGTACCAATTTCAGGTGGCCACAAACAGTCCGTCGGAGAAATCTGAGTCATCCCCACATTTGGCCGCTGAATTTCAGAAACTTGAGACCTTGTGTAGTCTTCTATATCCAGGAGCACATCATTGACACTTCTATTGAAACATTGAGGCATTGCGATTTCGCCAAATTCTCCAAATAGCCACACAAATTTTTGCTCGATCTGTTAAGTGTGAAGACTGCTTTTGTAACCTAGTCTAAAGTAGAGGGGCTTACAAGCAATTCATGTATTACTATCTCTATATAAATTAACCTAGCTCTAGGGTTAGGGTATCACATCACATCACACAGAGAGAGGCTGAGAGATCTGATTGTATTTTTCATTCATTCATCATAGTGAAGTGGGTGTGGACCGTGGATGTAGCCGATTTGGTGAACCACGTAAATCGTCGTGTTCTTGTTCGTTTAATTTCGTTTTGCTTTTCGTTGCGTTGTTAAATCGCTCTGAGTCGATCCTAACAACTGGTATCAGAGCCTCGTCAAAACGTTGCAGAGTATCGCAACAAATTAGGCCGTGTGGTTGGTTTCCATAAAAGACAAGCACAGAGATTTTTTTTCGTCGGCGGCGACACAGGGGTGCGCTGCTTGGGCGGCGAACAGGGTCCGCGTTTCCTCTTTTTTTTCATCACCGAGCCTGTGCTTGAGAAGAAGACAAGGTAACACTTTTTAGTAATAATATTTCAATCAACTATTAGTACCACTTGGTTGTTGGTGGAGTGTCTTTGCTTGTGGATCCGTGAAGAATATAGCACGTGGGTGTGCTTGCTGGGGAAAAAATAAAAGGGGGTTGCTACTCACTGAGAAGCAATCCAGTGCTTCGCGGCTGCAACAGAACAGCACTCCAGATTGCGTGAACTTGGTCCAATTTTGTTTTGGACGTATCTCGACATTCAGGTTCAATCAACTATTAGTACCACTTGGTTGTTGGTGGAGTGTCTTTGCTTGTGGATCCGTGAAGAATATAGCACGTGGGTGTGCTTGCTGGGGAAAAAATAAAAGGGGGTTGCTACTCACTGAGAAGCAATCTAGTGCTTCGCGGCTGCAACAGAACAGCACTCCAGATTGCGTGAACTTGGTCCAATTTTGTTTTGGACGTATCTCGACATTCAGGAATCCGATTGACTTGAAACAGGAGTCAAAGTTGGGGTTTTTGGACGTTTCGGATCTGTTGGCCAGGTCTGCTTGTTGATATTCTGCACGCTTTGAGTGGGAGTGATGGAGGACGACCGAAGATTCAAGATTGAGAAATTCGACGGGACGAATTTCAGCCTATGGAAGATGCAGATAGAAGACTATTTGTATCAGAAGGACTTGTACTTGCCGTTGGACGGAGTTGAGAAGAAACCAAGCGAAATTAAAGACGAACAATGGAAGATTTTGGACAGAAAAGCTCTAGGACTTGTGAGATTGAGTCTCGCATCGTCAGTTCTGTTCAATGTGTCGAAAGAAACGACGACGAAGGGTTTGATGGATGCTCTCTCACAGATGTATGAGAAACCTTCAGCAGCGAACAAGGTATTTCTCATGCAGAATCTCTTTGACACGAGGATGGCCAAGAGTGGCAATGTTTCCCAGTACCTGAACGAGTTGAACATCGTCATAAGCCAGTTGGAATCCGTCGGGATTACATGCTTTGATAATGAGATAAAGGCACTGTTGGTTTTGTCCGGGTTACCCAAGAGTTGGGGTGGCGTAGTGATTGCTGTGAGCAATTCTGCTGGAAAAGACAAGCTAGGGTACGACAACGTGGTGAGCACAGTACTCGGTGAAGAGATGCGCATGAAGAGCATTGGATCTAGAAAATCCTCTGATGGTGCGCTATATGTCGAGCAGAGAGGGAGATCATCAGACAGGAAGAACGGAAACAAGGGTCGAGGTCGATCTAAGTCAAAGTCAAGATGGAAGAAAAAGAACATTAAGGACATCGAGTGCTACAACTGCGGCGAAAGTGGACATTTTGCAAGGGCGTGCAAAAATCCGAGCAAGAAGAATTCAGAAAACCACAAAGGTAATGATTCTATTAATATTTCTGAAAGTGATCCTGAAACATTAATATTATCTGTATCCTCAAAGGAGGATGTGTGGGTGGTCGATTCTGGTGCTTCGTTCCATGCGACAGGTAGAGAGGATATTCTTCATAATTACGTGCATGGTGACTTCGGGAAGGTGTATCTCGGAGACGATGAGGCATGTAAGATTGTTGGGAAGGGAGAAATCCAACTGAACTTGGATAATGGAACAACGTTGCAGTTGACTGATGTCAAACATGTCCCGATGTTGAAGAGGAATCTTATCTCGGTAGGCCAGCTTGCAGCATCAGGTTGCAAAACTACTTTTGGAGTTGATTCCTGGAAAGTAACAAGAGGATCTATGGTGATCGCACACGGTAAGAAGGAGGGTACTTTGTATGTGACTTCAGGAGCGGACAGTACCATAGCTGTCGCGTCTTCTGATATTGGCGCAAGTACCTGGCACCACAGGCTAGGACACATGAGTGAGAAGGGCATGCAAATAATGCTCAAAACAGGCAAGCTCAAAGGTCTGAAGGAACTTGATTTGGAGTTTTGCGAGGATTGTGTCTACGGGAAGCAGAAGAGAATTAGCTTCACCAAAGTTAGCCGCGGTAGAAAGCTCAAAAGGTTGGACTTAGTGCATACAGATGTATGGGGTCCAGCAAAGGTAGTTTCTAATGGAGGTGCGTCTTACTTTGTTACTTTTATTGATGATGCCACTAGCAAACTATGGGTTTACTTCTTAAAGAACAAATCATATGTGTTTGATGTGTTTAAGAAGTGGAAGGCTACTGTTGAGAATGAGACAGGTCGGAAACTTAAGTGTTTGAGATCTAACAATGGTGGCGAGTATTGCAGCAATGAGTTTGAGGAGTTCTGCGCTGAGAACGGCATCAAGAGACTGAAGACAATTCCAAACAAGCCTAGACAGAATGGAGTTGCAGAGCGCATGAATAGAACACTCACAGAGCGGGCAAGGTGCATGAGGATACACGCAGGATTACCTAAGTCATTTTGGGCTGAGGCAGTGAACACAGCTGCATACTTAATCAACAGAGGTCCATCGACAGCACTAGATTTTGGATTGCCTGAGGAAGCTTGGACAGGAAAACAGGTATGTTTGTCGCATTTGAGAACATTTTGATGTACCGCTTATGTTCATGTTGATGCTGAACAGAGGTCCAAGCTAGATCCTAAGTCGAAGAAGTGCGCGTTTATCAGATATGGCATTAACAGTTTTGGCTATCGATTTTGGGATTTCGATAAGCAAAAAGTTGTTAGAAGTATGGATGTGGTATTTAACGAGTCAGTTATGTACAAGGATTGGAAACAGGGACATGTTTCAGATGAGAAGGAAACAGTAGAACTTGAGATTGGAGGTGTTCAGCCACAAGTTGAAGCCCCCTGCTCCAGTACAAAGTTCAGAAGTTGAAGTGGTTGCTCCAACACGAAGAGTTTCAGGAAGGTCGACTAAAGGTCGGACTCCAGCTCGTTATTTATCATCACTGTCATATCTTTTGCTCACAGATAGTGGTGAACCCGAGAGCTTCGAGGAAGCAGTTCAGAGTGAAGCCAGAGTCAAGTGGGAGCATGCAATGAATGATGAGATGCAGTCTCTCTACTCCAATAAGACATGGGATCTTGTGGAGTTGCCCCGATGGAAGAAGTCTTTGCACAAAAAGTGGGTTTACAGACTTAAGGAGGAGCATGATGGATCAAAGAGGTACAAGGCTAGACTGGTGGTTAAAGGATTTCAGCAGAAAGCAGGCGTAGACTTCACTGAAATCTTCTCTCCAGTTGTGAAGATTTCCACCATCCGCACGGTACTGAGCATTGTGGCAGTACGGGGATCACTGTTGCTACTTCAAGAGGTTCATGAATTCTTACATTATTCTCTTGTTATATGTGGATGATATGCTTGTTGCAGGATCAAGCATGGGGGAAATTCAGAAGCTAAAAGAGAGCTTATATAAGGAGTTCTCAATGAAGGATAGAATTGGCAAGAAGCTAGTTTTGTCACAAGCTGATTATGTTCGAAAAGTCTTGAAGAGGTTTAACATGCATGATGCTAAACCAGTGAGTACTCCATTGGCGAGTTACTTCAAACTTTCGAAAGACCAGAGTCCAGCTACAGATGAGGAGAAGGACTACATGGCTAAAGTTCCTTATGCATCTGTTGTGGGAAGCTTGATGTATGCTATGGTGTGCACACGTCCAGATATTGCCCAAGCAGTGGGAGTTGTTAGCAGATTCATGAGAAATCCCGATAAGGAGCATCGAGAGCTGTGAAGTGGATTTTCAGGTATCTGAGAGGGACACAGGATGTAGCTTTGAGCTATGGAGGGTCAGAGATCAGTTTGAAAGGGTATGTTGATTCATACATGGCTGGTGATGTGGACAGAAGAAAGAGCACTACAGGCTATGTGTTTACACTTGGAAGTGGAGCAGTCAGTTGGGTTTTGAGGTTGCAGAAAATTGTTGCCCTATCTACTACTGAAGCCGAATCTGTAGCAGCTACGGAAGCGTGCAAAGAGATGGTTTGGCTACAGATTTTCTTGAGGGAACTTGGGAAGAAGCAGAAAAGTTGCAAGCTGTATAGTGACAGTCAGAGTGCAATTCATCTGGCGAAGAATTCCACTTTTCATGCAAGGACGAAACACATTGACATCAGGTATCACTTCATTCGTTCATTGTTGGAGAAAGACGTGATAAAGTTGGAGAAGATCCACACAAGCTAGAATCCTGCGGATATGTTTACCAAGGTTGTGACCTTGGAGAAGCTGAGAACCTGCTCGGATTCGGTTGGCCTAGTTACATGATGAGAGGCCAAGTCCACACTCATGGAGGATGTTGAATTGAAGCTGGGAGAAGTACACTCAGAGTTAATCAGTCTTCAAGTGGGAGATTGTTAAGTGTGAAGACTCCTTTTGGAACCTAGTCTAAAGTAGAGGGGCTTACAAGCAATTCATATATTACTATCTCTATATAAATTAACCTATCTCTAGGGTTAGGGTATCACATCACATCACACAGAGAGAGGCTGAGAGATCTTATTGTATTTTTCATTCATTCATCATAGTGAAGTGGGTGTGGACCGTGGATGTAGCCAATTTGGTGAACCACGTAAATCGTCGTGTTCTTGTTCGTTTAATTTCGTTTTGCTTTTCGTTGCGTTGTTAAATCGCTCCGAGTCGATCCTAACACGATCTTCTTTGTTGCTAGCTTCCAAGATGTTCGGAATCCAGGACGTAATATCTCCAGTTCTTTTCGCCAAAAAACCACCACCGAACAACATTCTCCAAATTTGGACTGTGAAGCTACACTCCATGAAAAGATGAGTGGACGATTCCTCAAGTACCTTGCCGTGAGGACACCTCGAGTCGATATCGCTTCAAAACTTCTTTACCTTATCTTTAGTAGCGAGAGCATCCCAAGAAACCCTCCAGACTGTGTAAATCATTCGTGGCAGACCCTTTGTGGCACACAAAGAACGGAGCAACTGTTGTGAGGGACCAGTTGAGGAGCCCTGTTCATTCAAATTGTTCCATTTAATACGTCGGGCAACATCGTAGCCCGTCGCCGGGGAATATAGACCTGTCTTCGTGTAGTGCCAGATTGAAGTATCCTCTGTTGCTACCGAGGGAACAGGCACCCTCAGTATTTCTTCCAAATCAACTCCCAGACCATACTCTTTGATCCGATCAACATCCCATGTGCGAAATGGGGTACTAAAGTCAGCAACTTTCATATTCGCGGCAAGAGAAGACGTTGCAAGTGGTCTGAAATTCGATGGGCGTTTAATCCAGTGATCTCGGAGAATCCGAATGGAACTACCATCACCGATCTTCCACCTCAAGCCATTGATCAGAATGTGTTTTGAACCAAGAATCGACCTCCAAGCAAACGAACAATTATAATGTAATTCTGCATTCAGGTCACTACATTTATTATTTTTCTTTTACGAGAGAACCATTTATTTATTTTTTGTTCAAAAGTATATTTCAAAGAGACCAAAATTTACACTACAACTTCTTCTAAACTACATTTCAAAAAAAAAAAAAAAAAAAAAAAAAAAAAAAAAAAAAAAAAAAAACCTTCTTCTAAACTAAGAACTCTCCTTAATTCATCAGGAAGTCTACCTATCCAACCATTAGATACACCTTTCTTCTTAGCTAAATTAACTAAACATGATTGAGCTCAATAAGCACATTATACGAAAAATTCCAGCTATACATCTTTCAAGATCAATTTTAAAAATCCCCCCTCCCCCCTATTTTTCCGGATTTATTTTTAAGCGTATTGGACAACAATAATATTATCATTAGTTGTCTTTCCAAGAATAAAGCTACTTTGAGTGGGAGACACAATTTTTTCCATAATAGGGCCTTATTCTGTTAACGTCCAGTTTTTAGAGCCACTCAGTCATGTTAAAGTCTAAGCGTCCTTGTTGCACGACCCGTAAGTAACTATTGGAATGAGGACGAAAAAGTAAAGGGTCTTGTGCATATATCTTCACTCCTTCTCTACAGATCTCGGGTTTGTTTCTAAGCACGAGAGACTGATTGAGGCTCCAGAAAAAAGCCTACAACGCCATGAAAAATTATCAAAAAATTGCATCGTTTTGCTATCCAAATCACCGGGTCAAAGTGACCCGTGAATAGCGGTAAAAGTCAAATGGAAGAGAAGTATGTATCATAGTTTTAAAAACTCGACCGGATCGGCCGGTTCAACCGGTTGGACCGGCAACCGGTGCATGACTGGTCCGGTTCGGTTGTTAGACCGTGAATGCAAAAACCGGTCAAAACAATGGTGGAACAGACGAACCATCGAACCAGTTTGAACCATCAACCTATCCAACCCGCCAGAGTTGCACCCCTATGTTCCTCTATTTGATCAAAGTCAATCCCAATAATCCAATCGCGAGCGAAAGATGAGACATAGTAGAGAAGAATCTCAATTGTACAAATTTTAGTATCTCAAGCGCAATGTTGACTGATCTCAGTGCTTTGCAATTCATCAAAAAGAATGGTGAAAATGTCAAAAGAATGTCAAAGAGTTTTTTCCCTTCATCAAAGCATCTATTCGACTATACTTTACATGACATCCCTACCATGTTGCTGGATTGCAACGGTGTGCACTACTTCTCCGGCCAAGGAAACAAAGTAGGTTACCTGGTTCCACAAAAAAATGTATCTATCAGTAAACAAGAAAGATGACTTCTTAAAAAAAAAAATGTGCAAATATACAATACCCACAATCTCTAATGAGCTCACTCTGTGCAGAAGAAAACCATCCGCTAGTTTTCTGCAACATCCATTAAAAGAATTTTATGTCGGTTGAGAACCCTGCTCAATCTAAAACCAATGCAGACAAGAGAATTACAGTTACTCACTCTTTCAACACCACTCTCTGGTTAATGGTTGTAAAAGAAGGTCCTTTGGCCAAAGGATTGGAACTTGTGTTTGGTGTGCTATCCTCTTGATGGATAAGGGTGGCACAAGAACGTCCGCTCAAGTAAGCATTCTGGACCAAGAAACTGAGCAAAGTCAGAAGGTTATTTCAAAGGCATCTTTATTTCTCGTGTGGTTCCATTCCTACTTCTGTTAATAGCATATGATCATACTTTAGAATGGAGAAAAAATGAGTATGTTTGCACAAGCGTTCTCTCACCACTCTGTATTTCAGAAGTATATGGTGTTGTTGAGAAACTTGTGTTGTCTCCTCTCCCTCAATAGGGTCACAAGAGAACATTGGGTGAAATCCAACTACGACCCGCCTGAAAAAAAAAAAAAAAAAAAAAAAAAAAACTAATCTTTAATTGGTCACTATTCCAGTCGTCCCTTGGACACGAAACAAGAGATTATGGGTACAAAATGATTATTTTACCAATTACTGTTGCTTTCGTTAAGGATTTTTGTCAGCCAGAGTAATTGATCTCTTCCTGTGCCACTTGACGGATCCTAAATCACAAGTTCGAGTACAAGTTGAAAAGAAACCGGCAAAACAATGCACTATTCGCCTGTAAGATTTAGGCCATATCCAACAAAGGACGCTGAATTTTGCGTTATAGCAATTTGATTCCTGACTAGGGGGAATAATGTACTATAAACTATGTAGTTAATACTTCATAAACTCCAGAAAAAGAAAAAAAACACTTTAAATCTTGAAACATATTAGTGTGCACATGATCAAGTTTTACTTCCCAAACAGCTGAGTCTGGCAACTGATATTACACGATTTGGTAACTATTTCTCATTTTTGTAACCTGTATAGCTTAGAACACTTGTCGATTTAAAAGGTTTTCAACTTCAAGATCATCACACACTTTTCTTTGTTGATGTCGTTACTTAAAAGCTCAAAGTATCCTTTCTTTTTTACTTTTAACACAGGCATACGAATGCTTTCTTTTGTTTTGCTCCGCCTGACGGAGGTGATAATGAGCATCATGCATATTCACACGAAGACATGACGTAGCTTCCAGTTTCCAAAAAACGGTTTTAGTTATATTTTATCTATACTACTCTCTAAAAGTGTGAGCGGTTTAGAATGTTTCCAGTATTTTCCTTATTACCTAAATTTCCCTTGAAAAAATTGGCATACTTACAAATCCGAAAAGTTGTGACTATTCATATTAGAATTGTAATTAAAATTTAAATTTAGTTGAGCTTAAAGTTCGTGCCTTTTCGGATGCGTATCTTCGTCACACCTGTATTATCATTCAGTTTGTGCCTTTTCGAATGGGTGTTCACCATTATAAAGGAGTCTTGAGTACCTAAAATTTTCACTCAATTTTGCCAACTCACTTTCCCTCATTTTCCTAAAAAAATGGGTATTCACCATTATTAAGAAGTCTTGAGTTCCTAAAATTTTCACTCAATTTTGCCAACTCACTTTCCCTCATTTTCTTTCAACATTTGTTGTCTTCTTTGGAGAATTTGGCGATCATTGTCGAGACTACACCATACATTGGCGGCTTAGCAAGGCCTAAGCGGACCGCACTATCCGACTTAAGTGGAGAACGAAGCAGCTATTATTGGAGACGTTTTCCAAGGCCCATTTGCATCGTTGAGTACTTGAGGGGCATATAAATCTTAAGAAAATCGTTTGTATGTCAAATATCGATTTACACGCATTTCATGTCTCACTTTAGTTTCTGTGTTGGTTATTAAATGTTGAAAATAGTTTATACAACGACTGAGAAATATTATACTACTTCTTGTCTTATTTTTTTCTTCCCAATTTCAAAAATAAGTGTTTGAGCTATATTTTCTCATTAGTCGTATTTGTTGATTTTCTTTTATAAATATCATCATTTGAGTTCATATATTAAAACAAATAAAATGTCACATGCAACGCACATGCTCATGACTAATAAACCAAAAGCTTGGATACAATAAGATCCAACATAAGCACGGGAAGGAACAATGAAATTATAGGTTTACTACTGTATACCGTCTGAAGCATATATAACAAGGTGATGCATGTCAAGAATGGGAAGGGAACTGTTCCAACAATGTCACACTGTTACTCAACTCAACGAGCCTTTTAAGGTGATCCGATTCTAAGTGGGTAAAATTAAGAAACGAGAGAACTACCTGTAGGGATCTAGTATCCAAGGCAATAAGTTGTAGAGTCTTCTCATGGGGGATGGTGATCTGTTTGAGGAAGTAACCAGCTCCGTCCTTTTTCGAAGCTCCAGTTGTGTACCTACAAGTTCACCAGATAGCAAAAAAGATGGATTCAAATAAATTATCCTCATCAAATCACAAATCCCGTGCATGGAACCTGTTGCAGAGATAATTGTGACGGCTTAACCTAACGTGGCCAGCCATACTCTTATTTATATAAGATAATAATAATAAATTACACAATGGTCCTCACACTTAAGCTACCAGTGCATATATAACCTTGACACTCCCCCTCAAGCTGGAGCATACATATCATAGGCTCCAAGCTTGTTACAAATAGATCGAATACGAGGACCACTCAACGGCTTAGTGAACAAATCTGCTAGTTGATCAATAGAACGAACATAAGAAGTGGTGATCGTTTTAGCCAACACTTTTTCTCGAACAAAATGACAATCAATCTCAATATGTTTTGTCCTCTTGTGAAATACTGGATTAGAGGCGATATGAATTGCTGCTTGATTATCACAAAACAGATTCATAGGTTGAGGATGATTGAAACCAAGTTCCTCAATCATATGCTTGAGCCATATCAACTCACAAGCGGTGTAAGCCATAGCTCTATACTCTGACTCGGCACTCGAACGAGCTACGACCGTCTGCTTCTTACTCTTCCATGATATCAAGTTACCACCTATAAATACACAATAACCTGAAATAGACCGCCTGTCAATCGGGGAACCAGCCCAATCAGCATCTGTATAAGCTTCAACTTTAGTGTGTCCATTATTCCTGTACAATAAGCCCATACCAGGAGATCCTTTCAAGAAACGTAAAATCCGCATTAGGGCCTCCCAATGTACTCTCCGTGGATCATTCAAATACTGACTCAATGTGCTCACAGCAAATGAAATATCTGGGCGAGTAATGGTCAAATAATTGAGCTTACCCACCAATCTACGATATTGCTCAGGATCATAATACAATTCCCCCTCATCACTAGCAAGTTTATGGTTTGGATCCATAGGGGTATCTATAGGTTTTGAACCCAGCATACCAGCCTCATGGAGCATGTCCAAAGTGTATTTTCGCTAAGAAAGACAAATACCAAGTTCCGAGCGAGCCACCTCAATACCAAGAAAATACCTTAGTGTACCCAGATCTTTGGTCTGAAATTTACTTTGAAGAAAGGACTTTAAAGTAGAGATACCATTCGTATCACCACCTGTGATCACAATATCATCTACATACACGACAAGCAAGATATACCCGTCGTTTGATTGTTTGTAGAATACAGAATGATCAACCTTACATTGTCTAAGACCGAATTCGAGAACTACCTCACTGAAGCGACCAAACCAAGCATGAGGCGATTGCTTAAGCCCGTATAAGGATTTCCTCAATCGACAAACTAGACCATACTCCCCCTGAGAAACAAACCCGGGAGGTTGCTCCATATAAACTTCCTCATGTAATGTACCATGGAGAAAAGCATTTTTAATATCCAACTGGTGCAACCCCCAACCATAAGTGGCAGCTAAAGAAATAAGTAATCGGACTGAAGTGATCTTAGCAACAGGAGAAAATGTATCTTGATAGTCCAGACCATATACTTGAGTATAACCTTTAGCTACCAAACGAGCTTTCAAACGATCAACAGACCCATCAGGATTAGTCTTAACTGTGAAAACCCACTTACAGCCAACCACGGTCTTATCTGATGGGAGAGTCACCAAGTCCCATGTATGATTGAGTTGAAGAGCTCTCATCTCCTCCTCCATTGCAGCAAGCCAACCGGGGTGAGCTACAGCCTCGGAAATAGATTTAGGAATGGGGACACAAGACAAAGATGAAACAAATGAAAAATAGGAAGGAGAGAAGTGCTTGTACGAAACGAAATTAGAAATTGGATGCGCAGTGCAAGAACGCTTACCCTTTCGCAATGCAATCGGAATATCCAAAGATGAGGGTGAAGAAGATGGATCTACGGACAAAGGAGACGATTGTTCCGGGTTGCTTATGGGCTCCTGATTGCGACGACGAGAGTACACCAGTAAATTAGAAGATAAAAGACGGGCAGGAGTAGGGCAAGGAGAATTGTGTGACAAGGGAGAAGGGGCAACTGGAGATGGCATAGGTGAGACTAGAGGGAGAACAACATTCATATCAGGCTCTGAACAACCATCAGAAAAATACGGGGTGGACTCAAAGAAAGTGACATCAGCACTTACAAAAAATCGACCAGCTGAGGGATCATAACATCGATATCCCTTTTGAGTGCGGGAGTAACCAAGGAAGATGCACTTTGTTGCACGAGGGTCCAACTTATCTTGTCCACGTGACAATTGGTGAACAAAACAAACACATCCAAATATACGAGGGGGCACAGGAAACGGTGGCACTTGAGGGAAGAGAGTAGAGTGGGGAGTGTTACCATTCAACACAGAGGAAGGCATACGATTAATGAGAAAGCAAGCGGTGAGAACCGCATCACCCCAGAAAGACTTAGGCACATTACGCTCAAACATAATGCTTCGAGCAACTTCTAATAAATGTTGATTTTTTCTCTCTGCGACCCCATTTTGTTGGGGAGTAGAAACACAAGAGGATTGATGAATCATACCCGATTGGGACATAAATGAACGAAATGGGTGAGAGAAATATTCTTGGCCGTTGTCACTGCGCAAAATTTTAACAGGCAGGCCAAATTGAGTTTTGATCTCAGCGCAAAACTCACAAAATATAGAGAATAACTCAGATCTATTTTTCATTAAATATATCCAAGTAACTCGAGAAAAATCGTCTACAAAGGTAACAAAGTACCGAAAACCCAACTTGGAAACAACTCTATTAGGACCCCAAATATCAGAATGAACTAAATCAAATGGGCGCAGTGCGCGTTTATTGACCCGGGGAGCATATGAAACACGATGATGCTTCCCCAACTGACAAGACTCGCATTGTAGCTGAGAGATATGACTGAGACCAGGAACAAGACGCTTCAAACTAGACAATGATGGATGACCAAGCCGGCAATGAATTTGGTGAGGCGAGGCAGTAACTGAGAAAGCAGAAGATTGTGTAGAACTCGAAGGAGAAAAGTGGTACAGGCCATTGAATTCACGCCCTTCTCCAATCGTCCTCTTTGTCTGTAGATCCTGAATGACAACAGAGTTTGGAAGGAACAAAACAGAACAATTTAAATGTTTAGTCAATTTACTAATAGAGAGAAGATTAAAAGGAAACGACGGAATGTATAATGTTGATGATAGAGACAAAGACGGAGTGAGTGGGACGGTACCGATGCCTTTAACAGGTATTTTAGAACCATCGGCTACAGTAACTTGAGGTAGAGGGACAGAAGGGTATAGATCGGAAAACAAAGAAGGTGTACCTGTCATATGATCGGTGGCTCCCGAGTCTAAGAGCCAAGGACGAGAGGTAGAGGTGACACATGCTGTAGGACCGCCACGATGGACTAAAGAGGCAACTGGAGTTGAGGAAACTTGTTTAGACGCTCTGTATTGGAGAACTTGGGCATACTCATCATCACTTAACATATGAGATCTCTCATGGGACTGATTAGGTGACTCGGAGGGCTGTGAGACATCCTCAACAGCACTGACCTGAGCAAATTTAGTAGGAAAACCATTAAGATCATAACATGTCTCCTTCGTGTGCCCAGTGCTGTCACAATGTGTACAATAACGCAAATGATATGGCTGATAAGGCTGCTGCGAATAACTATTAGGCTGAACTTGAGACTGTGCATGAGACTGATATGAAGATGGATGAGAAAAATTAGGAGTGCCTCTACCACGACCATGACCCCCATGACCTCCACGGTTGTTTCCACCATAGCGACCACCACTGTAATTGCCACCACGGCTGCCACTAGTACGACCACGGCCACGGCCACTGAAAGTACCGTTATGAGAGCTATCTCTGATAGCTTGAGTGGCAAGTGCAGTTCTATCATTAAAATTGGTTCCAGATGGAGTACCACGTGTATTAGTAGCCCTCTGAACTCTAGAAAATGTCTCAGCCAAGGAGGGTAGATCTGAAGTAGCAAGAATCTGGTACTTAACCGAGTCAAATTCAGATCTTAAACCTGCAAGAAATCCCAAAACAGCCATCTGCTCCCTTTGCTTTTCTATAACTTTAGGATCCGTGCTAATAGGTACAGCAGCCTTGATCTCCTCATGAATTTTCTTAAAAGCAGCGAAATACTCTCCTACGGGTGCTGAACCCTGGTGTAGGTTATGAGCCTCAACTGTTAAGTCATACATACGAGTCAAATCACTAGAATAAAGGAGTTTAACATACTCCCAAATCTCCTTACTCGTACTACAGTGTGTACATAAATCAGCAATAGATGTTTCCATACAATTCCATAATTGAGATACAATGGCAGCATCAACTCTCTTCCACTCTGCCTTTTTGTTGTCTTCTGTAGGACCTGAACTAGTGAGATGACTCTCAGTATCCTGCCCTGTTAGGGCTATTTCAACCGCCCGAGACCATTGAGAGTAGTTAGTACCATTGAGTTTACGTGTTGTAAGCGGTGGAGGTACTGATGATGAGGCCATTATTAACAATACCAAAAGAAACCAGACCTCAACAATACCAAAAGAAACAATCAACCAAACCTCAAACCACTGGATTCTCACCACATGTATTCAAAGAAAAACCAGACCTGGAAAACATAACCTTTCACCACACATATTCCATCACAACGACCACCTTTTCATAGATCTGGTGCATACCCCACAACAGATAGAACATGATGTAAGCTCCAACATTAGCCAAACAAGCAGTGTCTAAGCGCAGCACATTATTCAATTAAAGTATGAAACTTTATTCAACCAGTGGCAGTATATGAAGCCAATGAACTAACCAGTGAGGTATAGTGCATACAGAGCAAGAGAAACAGAATGGATGGTACCAAACTAGGGTTGATTAAACGAGTGCAACTCGTTATTAATCAACTGAGCCAGGAATCAGAAAGATCTCCAGATATTACCAGCCTTCTATCCTCTTTGTTTGATCTGCCAGAGAACCAGCAAAGAACGCTGCTGAATGTTTTGTTATTAGGGTTTGATTTCACACGATTATCTCATGGATCGCTCTGATACCATGTTGCAGAGATAATTGTGACGGCTTAACCTAACGTGGCCAGCCATACTCTTATTTATATAAGATAATAATAATAAATTACACAATGGTCCTCACACTTAAGCTACCAGTGCATATATAACCTTGACAGAACCCATACTTTTCTGAAAACCTAAAAAAATGGAATATTAAGTGAAAATTATTTTCTGGAAATGTTAACATGAAAAAGTATGAGAAAAACAAAATATAATAAAAGCTTTTAAGTCGTTAACTCAAGCATTTGTTATATTAAATTAAAATATTGGAACCTACAGCATACTACTTCAGGACTTAAAATGTACAAGGGACAATAACTATCAACTGTTTCAAGGAGGATGCCATACCAAGGAACTCCAAACAATTGAGAGTCTTGAGTAGCCTGTAAGAGAAATTGTTAAAATTTATCCTTTGCTAAGCATCAGGCTCTTGTTCAGGCAGCGGTGAAGAAGTGTAGAGTTAAATCTCTAATTAATTTTAGCATACAAATGGGTAAAATGAAAGAAGTAGTGACATAAAAAGCCTAGATGAGAAGTTATGGACATGTCAGTTCCGAATTGTAAGATCTTTATCATTTCAAGTAGAATTTACGTGAGTGATAGATAGGAGAAGTATGTAGTGCTTGTCCATATATTTTCCTCCCCTCTTTTTCTTCCAAACATAGCACATTTCAACAACCCCACAATAGCTTCATGTGGTTTGTTGGGTTGTCTTCGACATCAGCAACCCCACATATCATTTATGCTATATTGGGAGTTCAAAATAGGTTGTGTGCAATTATGGTTTCCAAGGACCTTAGCGTGTCCCTCTCTCATACCTCCGCCACATGGGTGTCCACCTGTGCAAAAACTCTGAAATTACCCATTGTGACCAGTGTGATGCCCCTGCCCCTGCCCGCAACGGGTGGAAACATACACCAAACAGTACATGAACACCACAACGGGTGAGATAAGCTATCATGCTCTTCTATACTTTCTAAACAATATTCATAAAGATATCCAACAGAGAAAAGGGTGTATCATTTTCTGCGCCTCTAGTGCATATTTTCATCTACTACTTTCTTGATTGGTAATCAGACTCTTATTGAACAAAAAAAATGAAAGATGCATATTTTAAATTATTCTAGTGCGAAATGTCATAGTACTATTGCCTATTGCAAAATCATACCCTGACACATAATATTTAGCTACCTATTTTGTCTATATTTCAATCAATCGAAAGCAAGTACCTACAAGGGTTGAATGAGTGTGTGATTTCATCTATGTATCAAAGAGACCGAGATTGAGCACTTACGTTCTGCATGAGTGGATCTTCATCTCCAACTTCACCAATATCAACCACAAACTTAGCCTTGTATGTCTTTACCGCCTTCTCTACCTTCATCATGGACACAAAATTCAAATAAGCATTATTGCCATATTTTCTGTAGCCGCTCCGTGATGAGCAGTGCTCAACTAAGGGAGGATAGAACACCAAGAGAAATAGGCTGTTGTCACAGTAGATGCGTGCCTAGATGGATACATCGAAAATTCAGTGTTTGAAGAGTTTTAACTAAGGAAAACAAGAACATGAGTTCACACTTTTCATACTGATGCAGGAGGAAATTGGCCTAATAGTTCAGATTCAGAAAGGTCCAACGGGGCAGAATTGCAGGCTTGAAGAACGGGTTCAAACCGCACCATATTCCTAGGAATGGCGTTCTACAGCAAACACAGAAAGAATCAGGGGCAGAGTTGAAGTCTCGAAGAAGAAGTATAATTAAGGAAAACAAGAAGATGATTTCACATTTTTGCATAAATCACAGGAGCAAATTTCTCTCAACACATGAAAGTAGTTCCAAAAGTTTTCAGTCTAAATGATGGAAATGGAACAGTTAATTCCTTGATGCCCAGCAAATGCAACAAAAGAATGCCCTAAAGAGCTCTAATTTTGACAATTGCAGATCAATCAAAGATGCTAATAAATAATCAATAGAAATAATATACCAAGAAGAAAAGAATAAGATTCAAGACACAGACCATATTTATGGACAAGAAACTTCAATTTTTTTTTATTTTTTTTTTTTCACAAGGGACAATGAAACCAAGTCTTTCCAGCCATTAAGACCACCAAATTAAACTGGCATTTTGAAGAGAGACCTGTTTGAGAAGAAGGGTCTGTTGGGAGAGAGGCCTGAATCCACCTGTAAGAGTGATGAAATGGAGATCAAGAGGCGTCCTTTGAGTAACACTGCCACTGCCACCAATGTTTAGGGAAACGAAAAGGGCAAAGCACAAACAGAGCTGAGTAATCACTGTACAAACCCATGATGGTTTCTTCTTCTCCTCCTCCACCATCCTTTTTTTTTTTTTTTTGAACCAATTAATCTTGGATTGGAGGGATCTGCTTCCAATGGCAACGTTTCTCTCCATCTCTCTCCAGCAGATAAACTATGCTGACACATGATAAAACCCCAAGTTTAACACTCGGCTTTTCTTTTTTTTTTTTGAGGAAAAACTGCTTTATTTATAGGGTAGCGTCCCTTAAATCAGTAGAAAATACATCTTTTAGCCAACCAGGGCAACCAGAAAGCCAACTAACACCATTGTCCATGTGTATAGCATACTGAGCCACCACGTGTGCTGCTTGGTTGCAGTAACGTGGCACATGTTGTACCACATACCGACGCTGAGTCCCGAGTAAACCAATACTCTGCCTTATCTTCTCAGCAGCTTCCGAGAGGTCTTCAGTGAGTTCTTCGAGAGCATTCAACGATGGTTGCCTCTCTCTCATCGAGTTCCAAAGCGACACCAAACCCTTCGCGTCACTTTCGATAACAAAATCGTCAAGGTTCAGCTCCGCAGCCATAGTTGCTGCTTTGAGGAAAGCTGTCGCCTCCGCTTCTCTAGCCGACCCTCCAAACGGAATCTGGGTTCCTTTTCCGGCGATGATGCAACCCCGGGCATCCCTGATGACTACTCCGACACTTGCGATCAACTCGTCTTCCTTCCACGCGCCATCGAGATTAATCTTGGTCCACCCAGGCGGTGGTTTTGTCCAACGTTTTGTCGGAATCGGAGCGGGCTGAGCCGGATTTGCCGAAGAACTGCCTTGCATGCCCCCAATCTCATCAAATTCAGCTAAGTATTCTGCGATCTCTTGAGAAATTACTTCACTGCTTTTCCTTCTTTGATTGTGAACTAATTTGTTGCGATTTTTCCACAATCCCCAGATTCCAAGGCAAAGCTTCCTTCTATTCGGGCTGTCCAGCTGGTTGAAACGGCGTTGGAACCACTCCGTGAAGTCCGCTTCTCCCTTATAGATGTCCTGGGTTGGGATGAGGTCCTTCCACAGTCTCTTCGCCGTCTTACAAAACCGGAAGAGATGAGATTCCGATTCGACTTCAGCTTCGCATACAGGACACAGCCAAGGTACATCGACCCCTTTTCTTTTCAAATTCACTCTCGTAGGCAGCCCTCTTTTTAATGCCCGCCAAACAGGATAGAGCACCCTTTTTGGGACATTTTGTTTCCAAAAACTCTCAAGCCAATTGATACCTTGTGTTGAGGATTTTGGCTCATTATGAAACTGACAATCTTCAAGAAGTCTATACCCCGATCTGACTGAGTATTTCCCATTTTCTTCATAATGCCAGATGAGTTGATCCGGGGATGGGATTGGAGGAATACTGATTCTCAGGACTTCTTGGACATCTGAGGGCCAGAGCACCGTTTTAAGAAGGTCCACGTTCCAGGATCGATCTTCTGGGTTCATCAAATCAGCCACCCGTAAGTCCTGAAACTGACTATATTTGGTACTAATTTTGAAGGAGTCTGGGCGTAGCAGCCATGGGTCATAAAAAACTCTAAGGTTTTCTCCATTTCCCAACCTCCACCGCACACCTTTCATAATAAGCTCCTTCCCTGCCATAATGCTTTTCCAGGCGAAGGAGCTATTAGTACTAGACTCAGCCTGCAGAATCCCTGTATTTGAGTAATATTTGGCCCTAAGCACCCGGGCTAGCAGAGAGTCTGGATTATACAGCAATCTCCAGTATTGCTTGGCAAGTAAAGCAATATTGAAGTTTCTGAGGTCCCTGAGATGTATACCGCCTCTTCTTTTTGGGTGTTGCAACTTTTCTTTTGCAACCCAGAAGATGGGTCTTCTGCCTTCTTTCCTCCCCCACCAGAAATTAGCTATGAGAGAATCAATTTTATTGCATAATTCCTTTGGAAGAAGGAAACAGCTCATAGCATAGCTAGGAATTGATTGAATGACTGACTTGATAAGAATTTCTTTTCCTGCAAACGACAGAAATTTCTCCTTCCAACTTTTCAATTTGTTTTCAATTCTCTCTATAATCTGCTGGAAATTTCTCATCTTCTTTCCTTCTATGATTGTAGGCATACCCAGGTACCTCTCGTGGATTTTCTCGAGTTTTACTCCGCACAAAGCGCTGAGGCTCTCTTGGACATGTTGTGGGACATTCGACGAAAAGACCACCGCTGATTTCTGTAAATTTATCTTTTGTCCTGTAGCTTTTTCGTAGAGATGTAGTAGGTTTAGCAAAGCTGTAATTTCCTCCTCGGAGGCCTTTGTAAACAACAAACTATCGTCCGCGAAAAAGAGGTGGGAGACCACCGGTCCCCCTCTAGACGCAGTGAGACCCGATAGGACACCATCCACAGTGAGTGTCGTGAGAGCCCGAGAGAGAGACTCCCCACAGAACAGGAACAAATAGGGGGACAAGGGGCAGCCTTGTCGGAGCCCCCGGCTTGGTTTAATGCAGCCCACTGGTTTCCCTTTCAAATTGACTGAGAAAGTAGCTGTGGTAATACAATCCATAACTAGCGCCACCCATTTAGGCCCAAACCCGACCTTTTCAAGGACCGCCTTCAAATAGGGCCACTCCACTCTATCGTAGGCTTTGCTAATATCAATTTTTAGGGCTAGGTAGCCCGTTTTTCCTTTTTTCCGATATTTCATCGTGTGGATCAACTCAAAGGCCGTTAAGACATTATCCGTGATTAGCCTTTGCGGGACGAAGGCGCTTTGAGCCTCTGAAATTATTCCCGGTAAGACCCTTTTAAGACGATTGGCCATTGTCTTTGTAACAAGCTTATATAAAACCGTACACAAGCTTATAGGTCTAAAGTCCGCCGGCGTTCTAGCTTGTTTAACCTTTGGAATAAGAGTGAGAACAGTATGGTTGATATCCGCAATACTGACAACTCCATTTAGGATTTTTAACAAAAATTCACATACCTCATCTCCCACCATGGGCCAGAATTTTTGATAAAATAGGGCCGGGAAGCCGTCGATTCCTGGCGCTTTTGTTGGGGCCATCTGCTTAAGGCTGGCTTCGATCTCTTCTCTGAGGTACGGTCTGTCCAACCAGACTTTCTCCTCCTCCGATATCCGGTGCGTGATAAAGCTTAGAAGGACTCTGATATCAGCCTCATCTGGACAGGATGACTGAAAAATCTCCTGAAAATAATCTTCAAAAGTCTCGGCAATCTCCTCATCCTTCACAACCCAGGCCCCCGATTTATTTTCAATACCTTTTAGTTGGTTTCTGGCCTTCCTTGCTGAAGATTTATGGTGGAAAAACTTCGTATTACGGTCCCCTTCCTTTAGCCACTGGATCCGGGATCGTTGTTTCCACATTATTTCTTCGGCTGCTAAGAGGCTATTTATCTCCTTCTTGACCTGTTTCTTCTTATCTAGTATCTGTTGGGACTGCTTTCTCCCCTCTAGTCCCCTTAACTGGCCTCTCAGATCCCTTAGCTTCAATCTGATATTCCCAAAGGTTCCTTTCTCCCATGCTTTTAACTTGGAAGCCAAAAGATTCAATTTTATTGTCACTTGCCTATCAGCGCCATCCTGCCACCCTTTCGCGATTTCAGCATTGCACTCCTCGTGCCGAAGCCAACATTCTTCGAACAAGAACCTCTTTGGTTGCAAGGTGGGATTGTTGGGGCATGGGTTAATAATCAGCTCTATTGGAGCGTGATCAGACGTAGTAGTCGTGAGAGTATTAACCCTTGCATATCCAAACTTAGATCTCCAATCCAAATTTGCGAGAGCCCTATCAAGTCTCTCCCTAATAAAGGAATCTTCATCATGATTGTTACTCCACGTAAAGAGTGGTCCATGCGAACCCAGATCTTGAACTTCACAGAAAGCTAAAGCCTCTCTGAAATCACTGAGTTGACCGAACTTGACTCTCCTTCCTCCTTGTTTCTCCGAACACTCGGCTTTTCTCAATAGCCGAGTGATAATAATTCGGCTTCACTGAAAAATAATAAATATCTGTGCTATAACAATGAGTTATCCCAAATATATGACACCTGCAAAGTGGAT
The DNA here is from genome assembly GCA_023055425.1 of Linanthus parryae. Lineage (NCBI taxonomy): Eukaryota > Viridiplantae > Streptophyta > Magnoliopsida > Ericales > Polemoniaceae > Linanthus > Linanthus parryae. Next base: position 54,562,710 of record JALGPY010000006.1, on the reverse strand, counting down.
TCTAGCTCAGTAGTAAAGGGCTAGGAGCCCCTGCATAAGCTCTCGGGTTCGAACCCTGTTATTTGACTCTTTCTGCCAAACACAAAACAAATTCTTCCAAACAATTAATATAACCAAACATAAGAGAAAAGTGTGGGTCTAGCACGGGAATAAGATATCCCCACTATTAAGACACTATGGACCATTTACGAGACTGGTGGTGTTGAATTTGGACCGAGTAACTCCTCAACCTAGGGTTCCACCTGAAGAAGCAGGGGCCGCGGTAGCTGCCGAATCTTTTACTGGTACATGGACAATTGTGTGGACTGATGTTGAAATTATCTTTTTGACAAGGGTTCATATTTCTTGCCCTCCTCTTAGTGCCATCAGACATAAATGGTCCAAACTCATTTCTTAGTCGCAATGGTAACTTGGATGAGATAGATTTTATTAGATAGTTATTGGATGAGCAGTTAAGATGAAGTGTATTTATCTCTTTCACTTAATTTCAATAACTTATTCAATAATCTATCTCACTTAAACAATACAGCAAATGGGCTCTGCGTCTTAGTTCCTGAGTGTCACAATGTTTGAAACCTTCATTTTTTAACAAAAAAAAAGAACACCCAGTTTATTCACAGACCTTTACAACTTCATAATGGGATGATCCTCCCGAAAAACCCTAGCCCCTCCCATCTCCGGCGGCGGCTCCGAAATGAGGCTGCCGCCGGGAATCCGCCGCAAGCTCTCCACCGCCCATCTGTCTACAGATCCGGCCGCCAGCGCCCCTGGTATGCAATTCCTGACCCCAGCCAACCGCCTCTGCCGCTAGCTCCCGCTCCCCGCCGGTTCTCAGATGGCTGTCATGCCCGACCGGTCATCATCGTCTCCGGTGCGTCGCTAGCAACACGGGGCTCGAGCTTCTCCTCTTCGTAGCTTTCCCCTCCTCCCCGGGACGGAGGGGTCACCTTTGGTTCGTCCAACTACCCCGTCGCCGCCGCTCGTCGCCGGACCAGCCACATCTCCGCCCAGTTTCCGCTGCTGCCCCCTGCTTCCGCCGCCCACCTGACGCCAGACGCTCCTTGACGACCCAGATATGTTCGTCCAACCACTCTCCCACCGCGCCGCCGCTACTCCGCAGCACTCCGCCGCTGTCGCCGCCATCCCCTCCGACGCTTAGGGTGGATCTGGTAAGTAACCCCTCCCTCAAGATGATGTCGACTTTGATGTGGCTGTTCTCCCCCTCCCCCGGTTGTGAGGCTTCTCCTCCCCCCTCCCCCTTGGATCTGCCAGTCGGCATGTCCATTCCCCCCGAGAAGTCCTCTCACCGCCCACCAACACCACTAGAAGCCTGCTTCTCTTGCTTGGGTTGCTCTTCGGTTCCCATGCTTGGTCGCCCCGCCACCGCCACCGGCCGCCAAGGTGTTTGCTGTTTTTGGGTGATAGATTTCTAGGTTTTGTTTTGTTGTGGGCTGGTTTTCTTTGTTTTGGGCTTGGCTTTTGGGCTGTTATGATTTTGGGCTTTGGGCTGTTTTCTTGTTTCGAATTACGCATAGGAGGCTCTTGCGGCCTTAAGACGGTTTCGATGTTTTGGGGTTGTAATGTGGTGGCCGTTGAGCCCGATACCACTTGGGCTCCTAGCTGCTTTTGAGGTTAGGTTGTGCATTTAGGGTCTTTGGCTTTCTTTTCCGGGGGTATGCCCTCTTTTTCTTTGTAATCAGTTTCTTTTATGAATGAAATCTTTCGTTGCCGGTGAAAAAAAAAAACAACAAAATGGGATGATCCTTGTGACGATCCCAAGAACTTTCTTCATTTGAGCATTGCTGTAAACAATGGAGAAATATTACAAATGAGCAGGGAATTGTTCTTGAAGCTCTCAATCTGTCAAAGCTTTTACATGTCTTTCTCAAACCAATCAGCCATAGGAAAAAACCCAGTTACCAAATCTTCTTTTCTTACTGATCGGTGTACATTGTACAATTTCTATAATTGAATACATTGTGTAAACACTGGACAAAATTGAACCCAGATTAAAAAAAAGGCAAAACCCTACAACAGTCGCCTCTAATGGCAAACGTTACATCTGAGTCCCGTATGCATACAAGTTTATTAAAGGGTTTACCACCGCGAGATGAATACAGAGAGATGTGGCTGATGAACACATTTGTTTTTATTCATGTCACCTACTTAGCTACTTATCCACCGCCATTTCCGGGCGGGCCACTCCCGATTGACGTCCGACTCCGGCCCGGCTTCGTCGTTTCCAGCAGCTGGAGGCAACGGCGGTTCTCTCTCCAACTTCTTCCCTGTCACAGCTTCCTTCTCAATTGGCATTGGAAGCTTGAACCGCTAGCTCCTCTTCTTCAACCTTTCAACCATATCCAAGTGCTTGTCCACGGATATAGCATCTGCATGTTGATCATCAGAAGGGTTTTGATTTTCATCTGTTTCAGTGACCATAGCACAGACTTCGTCTCCAAGCTTGCTCGCGTCAGAAGAATGGGGGGGATAATAGCAGTGTCGTAAACCATCTCTTTGATGACTTTTACGGAAGAAGAAGATTTGGAACCGACGCTAAAATCTCTTTCCTTATTGCTTGTCCAGCGTTCGATTTTGGATCGCCATCTTCTTGAATCTTTCTGCTCGTCGTCTGACGAAGCTTCTTCCTTGTGTTGTTTCTTGGAGGACTGAAGCTTCTCGCTGCTTTGCCCCTCCACCGTGCTTTTTGATGTGGCCTAAAACGAAAGAATAAAACCGGTCAAAGATTCAATTAAAACATCATTTCAATAACTTTTGACATATAACTCCTATGCAGTATATGTTTGCTGACAGTGCGATACAAGCACTATGAGAGTTGACAGATAACCCCCATGCAGTATTAATTTTCCTGACAGCGTATCCCAAGAAACAGACATCCGTGATCATATCATCACTGTGCAATGTCAATAAAGTCAAAAATTTGGGTGCTCTATGTCAATAAATCAATACTGCGTGGGATATCTATCAATTCTCATAGTGCATGTATTGCACTGTTAGCGAACATTTACTGCATGAAGGAGGTCATATGTCAAAAAGTCTCATTTCAAGGTGTACAAAATCGGAAATGATTTTCTCCACGAGAAAATATAATTCAAAAATACTTAAAAAGGTCAAGAACTTCCAGACTCGTGTTCTTGAGAGGAAAGCTTAGCTGAAACTAGACCTCAAATAAGCACAATATATCTCAGCACACGGTTGACACAAAAATAACGGATATTCTGGGCCTTACTAATTTATATGTTGCTTCACCTTCACAACCATTGGTTGAGACATGATGGTCCATATTCTTGGGAATTCGCAGTTCAAGATGGAGGATGGGCGAGGACAAGGGTTAGACGAGTCACAATGAAGAACTGCAAGGTAGAGCACTGTTTTCACATCCATCCGTTACCTCTATTACACGGTTCCAGATCCTAAGTTCCTGGGTATAGTGAGCAAGGTATCTTTCTAGATAAGGTTACTGGTGCAGAAAATAATAAAAAAGGTTCCACGCCCAATATGTGCTCTGATAGCAGTACGAGTACTATAATATGAAAACTTTGCTGTTCGTTCATTCAATTTTAATATCCATATGCCAGGCAAAGTGTTGGATCATGGCTTCAGCCTACGCCTAAATGAGTGAGTAAGACCCATTTGGAAGGTGTAACACTACCCACCCCTCCCCCCCCCCCCCCCCCCCCCACCCCCCCCACCCAAAAAAAAAAAAAAAAAAATCGTTGAATGAGAGTACCTATGTTAGACTATTTAACCAGATTTTATTGTCGTAAGAGTCAAAGTTTCTATAGAAGAATGCAAGTACCGGTGCAGCTTTTCACCATATAACGAGATTTTATTTGTGTTCAGAGCCAGAACTTACCGGCTCACTTTGCCCCTCCTGCTTTTCTTTAGAAGAAACCATGGAGCTCTGGTTACCACCCTCAGATTCTTTTCTCTTCCTCACATTCTCTCTGTGTTTACTTTCAGGTTCCCTATTAGTCTCAGAAACATTAACACCATGATCGCTCCGGATACTTGACTTCTCTTGCCTCGATCTTCTATCATCACTTTTTACTCTGTTTTCAAGTCCATGGTCATCTCTGCTCACCCTATGCTGTTGAAAATTTCCATCCTCAACTGGATCGCTTTTCTTATGTTTCTCACTACGTCGCCGAGTGTCTTTGCTTTGGTGATCTCTATCAGACCTCTATCTTTCGATGCATCATGGCTAACCCTTGATCTGTCATCTACAATTCTCCCACTCTTCGCACCTTGCCGTCCTTCTGGTTTTGACAAACTTCCTTCGCGAGTTCGACCATACTCTCTATGCCTGATAGAATGACGATCATCACCTTTTTGCTTGACAGAATGGTGAGTTTCCTCCCTAGTTTTCACATGATTCTCCTTCTTACGAATATCTAAATCATCGCCTTTTTCTTGCTTCCCGGCGCGTAAGATTTCATCCTTTTCAGCATCTCTCAAGATTTCCATTTCTTTCCTTCTTTTGCTATGGAGATCATCCAATTCCTCAACAAGAAGCCACTGTTCACGAGGTTACATTCTTTCAAGAAAGTGTATCTGTAGGAAGAAGTGAACTGTTACCGACACTTTCCATATTCTCTTCCTATCAAGCGAACACTAACTAGCACCATTAGTAAAATGCATAGATATTTGCGTAATGGCAAAAGGATCGAGCATGTGACCATTTTAATCAAGTTAATCAGTTACTGCATGCAAGACAGTGGTATAATGTTGGAAAAAGTTCCCTTTTGGAAGTGATTGGAGATGACAAGATGCACTTACAGGGAAAAAGGGGTCAGAATTGTTTCTTTTAGGGCACATTAAACGTTCATATGGCAAGGAAATGAAGTATCTTCTATAAAGTTTGGACTTTGCAACAAGTTACGGGAAGAAAACTAAGAGAATGATTACTCGTATAACAGATGTCCGGAAAATAGCAGATTTTTACTTCTACACTTGTGTCCATACCAATTCTATTCATATGCTCAAAAAACAAACCATTACTCCGTACCTCTCCTCACGATGACGCTATATCTTTGTCAGGATAATGAGCCGATGTCTTAGGGGAAGATGCAGTTCTCTCTCTTTCTGGAAGGTCAAATTGAAGTGAGTCACCAGGTGGCGCTCTCTTTCCTACAAAATCTCTCTTCCTGCCATTGTATGGATGCGGTGATCCATCAGCAGTTCAGCACGAGTGACAATTTCTTCAGCAACATCTCCTAAACTTGCATGGCCACCTCTAGAATCCTCTCCAGAGGAAGAAGCATTTCCAGGTTGCTCTTTGGCATCATTCTCCTGGTGTACATCATCGTCTGCAGAGTCCTGCAAGACAATCTGTTCCTCGAAAAATTTCATGGACATGTCAAGACGTTATCATATGTACCATTTTAGCGACATGTAAAAATAGTTTGTAAAACATGCAGCAAAGGGTAGCTATGAAGCATACAATTTAGCACTAGTTGAACAGGCTAATAGATTTCGCATATTTGAATACTCACTCCAGTAGCCTTGCTTTAATTAAGAATTTTTACTTTACATAACAGCTATCACTAAAAGTCGTCGCTAACCATCTTCTCAAAACAATAAGTTGTCGCAAACCAGAAAACAGGAAATCATTTTTAGTTTTCCGTCTTGCAATGATGATACTGAAGCTACTTTTGCTTTAATATGTATTCTTAGCAGTGTAAAAGCACAGATTATGAATTACCTCTATTATTGCATCCAAATCACGCATCCGAGGTTGCCTGGTATCCATGGTAGGGAAGCGATCAACTGAACTGATCTCCACCTGTATTGCCCTCCCAATTGACTGGTAGGAAAAAGTAATCATTAGGCAGAAACATAGATTTAGAACCTAACACAATGATGTGAAATAATACAATATTATTGTCCAATTAGGTCAAAAAAAAATATTAAGCAAGGAATCTTCAGGACAAGGAGAAAAAAGACAATTAACAAGTATAGACCAAAAAAATTTAAAACAGAAATCTCTATATATATATATATATATATAAAAGCTAAGGAATAGCCTTATCTATTTGCCACATGTCATTTGAAAGGCCTTCTTCACATGACATTTGTCAAATTTTTTTACATGTGGCAAACACATATCTTACATGTGCCAATCATTTCTTTCCATGTCACATTTGAAGCCATGTATATCACTAGGTGGCCACCCCTTTTCCAAGCCATTTATTGCTATCTTGATAATAGCACTTCCCTAAATCCAATATTTAGATTCTCCTAGAATTAGGTTAAACTTTGATGTTCAATGAATTTGTCAATCTAATCTAACACCTTTCTTTTTCCATTTTTAAACGAAAATCAGTTTATTATTTCTCTTTAAACTTTATGTTTCAGTTTAGTAAAAAAAAGAAAAAAAAATTTATGTTTCAGTTTTGTAAAAGATATATATATATATATATATAAATTTATGTTAGAATTAATTTTTTAATTGTATATTAGTTCGTTCTCCACCTCTGTCTTCTCTCATTCTTCCTCCCCCTTCTACGCTAAAAATACTAATCGGCTGTTGCAGCAGAGCATTTATCACAGCCGCTTCGGCCAACTGATGCCTCCTATACCCCCAATTCCAAATCCCCTTCGCCTGAAGAGGTACTTCGACCTCAAACTTCTTCATCGGCACCGGAAACATCTTAATTGTTTCCTTCTTATGAGGGTTCTTCGAATTATATGTGATTGGATCTCTCTTCAGTCATCGCAAGCTTGCCTTCAGCATCAATTCCAATTCACCGTCTCCACCACAGGTACATAAACCCTAACTGTCCAATTGATTCCTAAACAGCATATTATTGTATGGTTCATCACAGTTGTTTTCATTCACCACAAATTCAATCCTGGCTGCAACTCTATCATGATGAATGCGGGACTGGAAGATTTGACCTGTTTTTCCTTATACTTGGCCTTCTTGCCGTGCAAATCTTTAATTGATTTAAACACATCTATTTACATGTATATGTTCCATGAACTTTGGTTTGAGTTATATCCTGAATATGTATTGCAACTACACATAAGAGGGTCATAGTTCAAATTGCTATGTTGCCACTTACCTGAATGAGCCTAACATAGAGAGAGTGTGTAGGGTAGAGTTGTCAAATGGGCAGATGACCGTCGAACTGTCCTGGACGAGCCCATTTGATTTGTGAACTGACCCGGGACTGGGTGATATTAATGTACATTCCCTATTCCAGAAAAAAGAAAGGACTATTAAATGAGAACTAAACCTTCGAGATTAGTTGTAGAAATGGATCGTCTCATACCTTCTCTAAATGAAGAACAGTACATCTTCTCTCCCATCTTATTTCCTGTCAAATATGACGATCCTTCTTTCTCTTTTCTTACATTAACTTTGTTCCTTGCACAATTGTAGTGACTACCGGATTATAGAGACTGATATCTATTTAGATTCCAATGTAAGCTATGCTATATTTATCCTCTGCTCTGATTCTACAAAACAATTGTTTTCTCCAAAGAGCAATTCGACAGACACAATCATGCTCATGTCTTTGCGCTTTGTCCAGGTAAAACTTCCACCACAGATCACCTAGAGTGCGCCGCAAAGTCTAAAGTTATGGACTTATGAGCACGCTCTGTAAATAAATTTATGGTCCAATATTACGAAAAAATGTTCCGTGATATGTCTGGATTCCATGGCATAGTTAAAATAGAGCTGGTTTATGTCTCCATAGTTATGGTATGCGTGGTAAACAATCCATTCACATTTGCAAAATATTTAACCAGTTATTAAGCCACCTGGATAATCAGGCTCATAGGCACAAAAGTTGTTTGGGAGTTTAGCCGGTCCCTCCGTGGCCGACACAAATTGTGCTAGAAATGCAAGGTCGAAAAGAAAATTGAGCATGTTTCAGAATCAATCATGCTTGGCGGATGGCGCTCACGGTAACAAACATAAAAATGCAAATTTGCTGCCATCTTCGACAACAAATAGCCAATTCTGCACTCCTAAAGAAGCCAGATCAAACAGGCGGATCATACTATCCAAAAACGGAAAAGATACACGGATAGTGAGAACTAAGTGATCAGCTTAAAAAAGGTACTATCGATATTAAAATTAGACTTCGATTGACTGTGCACATGCTCTGTTAATGTACTTATAGTTTTTTCACTTTGTTTTCTTCATAATAACAGGTTCTTACAACACCGACATGTCTTTACCAATCGGAGTTTTACCATCTGGTACGTGCACTGACCTCCAATGTGAAACCATGGTTGGATATCATGTATTAACATTACTTTCAAGTGCATTTCCAAAATTGACACCATACGCTAAATTATATCTTCATTCTATTGAACCATGTATGCTTTAAAAATATTGACCAGAGCATTCAGTTGTTGCATGAGTTTCTTTCATGATAAGATTTATTAATTACACATAATTTCTTTTAAATATTCTACAACTTGATATGTATGTATATGTGAATGCAGAAAAAGGACATTAAACAAATATCTCCTATCTTCCAAAATTTATGCGAAAATGAGTACATATTTCAAATAGAACTTACTGACTTCAATATAAAGGAAGGAATGGAGAACTACACTATCGCAAATGTTTGGGACCCTAAGATTACAGGTGAATGCAAAAGGAACAGTAGTACTAGAGGACAAGAGGTAGGAGTTTCATCCTGTCTATATGAATGATCTATCCTGCTCATTTTACATTACTAACAGCACTTGAGTAACATTTCAATAGGATGAAATAGTTGTCGGAGAAGCTACAAATCAAAATTTATCCACAGCCCAACCAATTGAGCACCACCCTCCAGAGCTGCAAAAGGGACAGAGAAACATTTCAAGTCAAATGGCTGTAGTCCTGGTGAGACATGAAAAACTCAATCCACTAATTATGCTTAAAATGATGGATTCATTTACACTGTAGGCGTAAGTGCAATTACAAGTTGTATATTACTTACATTTTGTTCCTGATACAATAATTTTGTTTACTGTTGAATATATTTGTCAAAGAAGGAAAGAAAACAGTGGCCATAACAAGAAACCAACTCTTCAATCTAACATTTCCAAATCTTCTCAAGACGGCTAAGGGAAAAGGAAATCCCCACAAGTAATGCACTGGCAATATCAAATAGTATATTATCCTGTTCACCACTAGAAAATTACTTTCGCCTCATTGTAATCGATATGTGAATAGAATTACAATTTATTTACACCACTAACCAATAACCTTACTCTTAATAGGCTGAAACGGAACCCACGTCTGACACGAAACCTAATGGTGATAAAGCTAACATGGCCAAGACACCTTCCCAAGGAACAAAGAGAAAATTGTCTTTCAAGCTAAGAGATGTTGCAGCTGATGCAGATGAAGATTCTGAGCTTTTACTCAAACTTACATCTTTCAAACGGCCAACTAGAGATAGAAAAAAGACTGCAAAATCTTTGCAGAACTCTGAATAATCCATTTCAGCTGCTACATTATGTAATTAAATACGTCTATGATGGTGCTTACGGGTTGTTTAAATAACTTATTGTTAATTCTACTACATACTTAGACGAAGGAATGTTAAGACCTCTAGCTTTCTCTATTCACAGAATTGATTGTCAAGACTTTCTAGAAAGGTTATATGAAAATGGTTTTTCAGCTTAAATTAGTATTACAAAGTTTCATGAACGATTTGGGTCATCTTTGACAGAGAAGAACACTTCTCATGTAGCAATTTTAGATTCCGGTTTCCATTCACATTCTCACTGATTAAGATTGTATATCAATACTCCTTTCAAATTGCAATCACACTTTGTTTACGTTAATTATTTTATTATTTACTTATTAATACAATAAAAATACTTCATAATATCATAATCGCGTTACACTCCAAATATTTTTTGGTTCTCGTTTCAGACAATCCGACACGCGAAAACGTCTCCGACACTCGGCCTAAACGTCTCCGACACTCGGCCTAAATGTCTCCGACACGCCAGGTGGCATTTCGGTTCAAAAAACAAAAAAAATGGCGTGTCTAGCCGTCCGACACGCGGGAGACACGCGTGTCTTAAACCGGAGACACGTGTCTGGAATTTTTAAAAATTTCTCGGGGTTCATTTTGTGATATATTAAAAATTAGAGGGACTGTTCTGAAATTGTCAAGTATCATCTTCTCAATACATAGATCCTTAACCTAGCCGCAGGGGCGGAGCCAGGTATTCGAAACACCTGGGGCACTCTTGCAAGATATTCAAAATACCTAAGGCACTATTGTAATTTTGGGTAGGGCACGATTTGAACTTTTTCTACATTATAGGGTAAAATTGCATTTTTTCCAAGTTTTGGGTACGGCACGTGCCTACCCGCGTCGCGGGTTGGCTCCGCCCCTGCCTAGCCGCACACTATCTCAAATACTCATCAGGGTTACGAAACAAAGAGAAAAACGTGAAGAGGCGAACACGAAAGAAGAGAAGAATCGAAGACCTACCTGTATTGTCTGAAATGTTGGATTTTATGCATTGATTGTGTTAATAATTGAGGATTGACTGAATCCTAAGATTTCAGTCAATTGCAAGATTGGAGGAACTGATTTGTATTTCCACAAATAGGAGATCAGCTGTAAATTAGTAGAGATTTCTGGAAATCAGTAGAATATAGAACTTTCCTAGAATAGCAATAAGCTCAGTGTATAAATACCTCGTATTCTTTCATATCAACATATGAGAATAACCACCTACAGAATTCTTTCATCTTTCACCATGGTATCAGAGCCGCGGCTCACACACGTGAATGGTATAAGCCCACGTGCTCGCCGCTACCCACAGACAAAAGATTCAGGTGTAGGCCAAAGAATGCCACATGTGAGGGGGCGTGTTGAGAAGTCCCACATCGGGCATTTAAGAAGAACAAAGAGAATTAATAAGTGTCATGGGCTACTCCCCTCATAGCCAGTTGGTTTTGAGGTGGAGTCCCATGAATTCTTACATGGTATAAGAGCCTTAGGCTCATTCCTGGTATCACACAGTCACTCATTTCTGCTGTGTTTCTGTTCCATTCTATTTTCTTCAGGTGAAAATTCTATTCAGCCTTCATTGCTGAATTTCTCACTTTTATTTCTCTTATTGCTTTTATATTCATTTTCATCTACCTACGATGCCTTCTACAATCGAGGAAACTGCTAAACGCAGATCCAACGAGGCGACTCTCATTTACAGTTCTGGAGAATTACAGAGCATTCATCCCTCTTACCAACTGAGTGAAAAAAACTACATGAAGTGGTCTCAAGTAGTTCGAACTTTTCTGAAAGGAAAGGGAAAATTGAGCCACCTCATTGGCACAGGGCCCAAGAAGGGAGAACCAGAATTTGATGCTTGGGATGAAGAGGACTCCATGGTCATGTCTTGGCCATGGAATTCCATGCTGCCAGAAATCAGTGACACATTCATGTTTCTACCAACATTTCAAGAAATATGAGAAGCTGCACAACAAACTTATTCTAAGGTAAGCTTTCTAGCACAAAACAAGGATATCAGTCAGTGACAGAATATACCAATCTCTTGAAGAGTTTGTGGCAAGAGATGGACCACTATCAGTGCATTGAGATGAAGTGTAGTGATGATGATGTTGTATTGAAGAACTTCATCAGAAAGGATCGCACTTATGATTTCTTAGCTGGTTTAAATGTTGAGTTTGATCATGTTAGGATTCAAGTACTGGGGAAGGAGTTGCCTTCATTGAACGAAACGATCTCCATTATAAGTACTGAAGAAAGTAGAAGGGGGATCATGCTTTACTCTCAACCGACTAAAGGATCTGCAATGTTGGGAAAAGGTAACGTTGAGAAACCAAGTGCCAATTTTGATAAAACATTGATCTCTGCTGCAAATTCACATGATGGAAGAGTGGAATTACGACATTCATACAAAGATAGCCTCTGGTGTACCTACTGCAAAAAAACTCGGCATACCAAGGAACATTGTTGGAGGCTTCATGGTAAACCGCATAGTTCTCAGTGGGGTAGAGGGCCTAAAAGTGAAAATTTTCAAAAGTAAGTAAACATGGTTCAATCAGTGGCAGAGAAGTCCAGTGATTCTGTGGATACCAGTAGAGAGCAGAGCGAAATTTATAAAGAAGACATTGGAAGGTTGAGATCACTCCTTGATTCATTAGAGAATCCGGCGGGGTCATGTTCTGTCAAGCCTAAAGGTATATGTTCCTTGGCAAATTATGATAAGTCTCAAACCTATTATGCTTTCAGTGTCTCTGGTTCAGATTTTTCTAATTCTTGGGTTATTGACTCTGGGGCAACCGACCACATGACTCATTCTTCACATGAGTTTCTCACCTACCAACCTTGCCCTAGCAATAGAAAAATTGCCACGGCTGATGGACATCTCTTAGCTTCTGTCCGTGCTCTTTTATTTCAAAAGAATGTTCCAAAAACCTTTTGGGGGGAAGCTGTTCTCACTGCAGCTCATTTTATAAATCGTATTCCATCTCGGGTCCTTGACTTCAAAAGTCCAATAGAAGTTTTATCTCAATGTTATCCTGATTTCAATGTGTCAACTAAATTAGCTCCTAAAGTTTTTGGATGTGTCTCATTTGTTCACGTTCCATCTCATGGTAGGAACAAGCTAGACTCTAGAGCTGTCAAGTGTGTTTTCATAGGATACTCACCTACTCAAAAGGGGTACAAATGCTACAACTCAGCCACTCGTAAAACCTATGTTTCGGCTGATGTCACATTTGATGAACATGAAAGTTATTTCTCTACTTCTTATCTTCAGGGGGAGACATCGTATATGGAAGACAAGGATTCGTTTCTAGGAGAACCATTGATGTTAATTAAAGGATCTCCTGGTAAAACTAATTCGTCTTTTGAAACAACCTTCTGGTACTCGAGTCATTCGAGAAATTAATTCTGAAGTTGAGCCTATAGAGACACCTCCAAGCCTTTCCGAGCCTATAGAGACACCTCCAAGCCCTTCCGAAAATCATTTTGAGGAACCATCTAGACCAGAATACCAAACACCTACAAAACCATTTCAGGTATACTCGAGAAAAGTAAAGTCCGTGAGCAATCCTGTGCAAGTTCAAGAAACCAATTCGTCGCTTGGGAATGAGGTAAGTTCAATTATTATTTCGCCTACTGTTTCTGATTTGGATCTTCCCATTGCCAGAAGAAAGGGTATTAGAAAGTGCACTGAGCATCAATATCACACTTTGTGTCCCTTGATAAATTATCAACTGCGCATAGAAGTTTTCTTACTAACCTCAACTCTATAGCTATTCCAAAAACCTTGTCTGAAGCCCTTAGCAAAGAGGAATGGAAGCATGCAATGAGGGTCGAAATGGAGGCTTTGGAAAACAATAAAACATGGGAGCTCGTAGAATTGCCCATTGGAAAGAGGCCAGTAGGATGCAAGTGGGTTTTACAGTGAAGTATAAGCCAGATGGGTCCATTGAGAGGTATAAAGCAAGACTAGTAGCTAAGAGATATACGCAAACATACGGCGTGGATTATCAAGATACTTTTGCTCCGGTGGCAAAGATGAATACAGTGAGGGTGTTGATATCTTTGGCAGCAAACAACGACTGGACACTACAACAATTCGATGTGAAGAATGCTTTTTTACATGGAGATCTAGAGGAGGAAATCTATATGCATGTTCCACCAGGCTTTAGCAACCATCTGGGGAGAAACAAAGTTTGTAAGCTGAAAAAAACATTATATGGGTTGAAACAATCTCCACGAGCCTGGTTTGGAAGATTTAGTAAAGCCATGTTGAATATGAGGTACAAAAAAATCCAAGGTGATCACACACTATTTATCAAGCATTCAACTTCAGGGAGTATCACAACATTGATAGTTTATGTAGATGATATTATAGTAACCGGTAATGATGCAAAAGAAAAGGAAGCACTCCGCAAGTATTTATCAAAGGAATTTGAAACAAAGATAAAGCTAATCTAGAAGATAAGATCTAAGTGATAGGATCTAGTTAGATAAATCTTATCTCTAACTAAATAAGATAAAATTCAACCAGGGGATAAGTCTTATCACCTACTAAACAAACACTTTGAAAATTAAATAACAAAACAGAAACTAAGCCAAAAAAAAAGTCCTGCTCCTTATCTGTCACGCTTGCGATAAGCACGACCCACGAATGAGTCCATAACAGGGATGCAATTAATCCCAGAGAGAGAGGGAAATTTATGTATTTAGAGAGACAGATGGAGATGGCGGTCAGGGTCTGGGCCAGGATTTCAAATCTACCAGGACACTATTATATGAGAGTAACTGAATTCATCAGTGCACAGAAAATAATTTACTACTAATACATTTCGTTCAAGTTAATATATTTTGATTGAAAAATTGAAAAACAAATTGACACGAAGTTTTATAATTGACATTAGTGTACCAAGGACATCAGCATGAAGCAATCAATCATCACAGCCACAATAACACAAGTACAATCATGGCAGTTTGCATATCAAGACATGCATAATGTTTAAACCTATTCAAAAAATGAAATGGCTGCGAGAAGCTAAATAGCATAGAAGACCACTAGCTTTCAAATATTAGCAAAATTTTGTTGATTCATTCTAGTAATCAGTGTCCGCTATAGCTAAGCTAACTAAAACATGGAAGGAGGGTATTCAAAGCGAATTCAAAATTTAGCTACCAACAAAAGGTTTGTAAATCATATGTAACATATATTACCTGTCTCATGCCACAACAAAAAGCTGCATACTATCTTTGGGAATAGCGATTTGACCATAAATATGAAACCTTTGAGCCCAAGATGCTAACTCATGAGCTGTTGTGTTAGAGCTTCTAAAATAGTGATGGAAGTCTGTACCGCCAAGAGTCATAACCAGGCAGTTGCAAAATAACCTTCAACACTGTTGAACTAGATCGGCGTAGCTCTATGCTCATCTGCTCTAGACTATAACCTGAAGGTTAGTTTCAAATAAGATTGAGTTTTGTCCATAAACAGAGAGCAAATTGCGAATCATGTAAAAGATCAAAAACAAAGCAATCAAATATAGAAACCCCATCTCCAAAAAAATCCATATAGTAATAAGTAATAACAACAATTCCTAATTGACAATTCACGGTCTACAAATCGAACACCCAAAATGGGCAAACTCTAGCTGAAGTTCACCACAGAGCATTCAGCTTGCATTTGTTAGCTTGACATTTCGTTTGTACTTATCAATGCATAGCTAGAAGAAAAAAAAAGAGAAAAAAAAAAAAAAAAAAAAAAAAAAAAAAAAAAAATAATAATTTGATTGAGATTTTGACAGACGAGAATTTTCCAGGGACTAAAGAATGACTGCAGAGGTGAAAATCAAGATCATGTCACCTGAACTTTTCAGAACATAGCAAGACACCCAAAAGAAATAATTACAGAAATTGCACAGGTAAATGCCAAAAGGGCGTCTTCATTTGAGTATATTCAAACATATATAAGTTCACACATTTGATCATGTCAAACCTTGAGATCATATAAAACAGCAAGTACTGAGGCCAGACAAAAAAATCTACCCTAAAATATAGAAATTCCCAATTTTGAACTCAAAAAATCACACAACACTAACCATCCCCAAACTCAAAAGAATCAAAACCCTAGATAACAAACTCAGTCATGAAATCGATGAGCAATTCACTATCAAATTCTATAATCAGACTGAAAATTAACTTGCAGTGTCGAATTAGGTCATAGTACATAGAAAATAATCATAAATGTTGTTTTTGAACTTACCCAAAGTGAATGACCTACCGTATGGAGAAGACAAAAGCAGAAGAAAGACAGCAATCAACAAACCCACAAAAAGGAGGCAGGAGAGACGAGCAGAGGTCGATCTAGAAGACCGACGCTGGCGGTTGGTCAGCAACTTCGACTGCGGCGGTGAACCCTCGCTTGTGCCATAACCTGCTAGGCCAATCACATCAAAGAATTAAACCAGCAATGTAGACTGCAAACAGCTAACTTGCTCATCAACGAAGGCCCTTTGTGAATCGAACTAAATGCACAGGCAATGAAATAAGGACTGCAGGGAAAATCATAGCCTGGGTGAATTACCATGAATGGATGCTGAGAGGAACAACGACCCTCAGAACTTTTCTAAAGCTCTGTTAAAGCCTTATTTCTACTTGACCTTCTGATTCAAATAACTTGCGATTCGAGGAGTTATTTACACTTTCCGGTCCTCAATCATTAGCACAAATTTTACACCATAATAAGGTTATATTTTGTCCAAAACACCAAACTCGGACAGCAAATAAAGATATTGCCATTTAGAGGCTGAGAGATCATTAGTCGGTTTCACCATGGGTGGGTTTGGTATGACTTTTTGGACTTTTAAGTCGACTATTTAGTTGTTGTGGAAAAAGTTCGTGACAAATTTGAAAAAAGATGTATGGATTTGGTGAAAATGTTGATGCTGTCAAAAAGTTAGTGATGCAACACTTCTATTTCTTAGTAAAGATTACCATTTTACATTTTTTATATTGGCTAATAAAATTATGGTATGTCAAATCAATTATCGTAGTATGTAAAAAAAATGGTAGATTGGTCATTTTGTTGCTTAAGAAGAAAAAAGTCCAAACAAAGCTGGTGAAACCCAACTTTTTTTAAATTCAGTTGTACACTGGAAAACCAAAATCCATAATCCAAAAGCTGCCACAAAAAAGTCATACCAAACCTTTCAGAAAAGTTTAAAACAGATTAAAAGTCCAAAGCGGATTGAAAGCTGAGAAAAAGTCATACCAAACCCACCCCATGTTAATCCCAATGGTTGAGTCAGTTTCAATAAGCCGAGTGATGATATCTTGCAAATGAAAATGTTGGGAAGTCATATCTGAGCATTATTTGAACCCAAACTACTGCCCTCTTCTTGCCAGGGAAGCATATACCGGGAAGTCATCCTTCGAGCATTACTCATATCTCATATCTGGGTAAGTGTTTAACATGTCATCGCAATTATTTATAATGATGACTAAGAGCTACCAACATGTAGCACAATGGGCCATGTGAATTTTGGATATAAAGGACTCACCTCTTTTCTTTTTATAACTTGAAGCAGAGTTTCCCCACAATGAGTAGAGGGGCTCGGATCTGTAAGTGATTAGGCATAGGATGACTACTCCAACATGGCTGCAAAAAGCCTAACTCACGATTGAAAGAATCAGGTTGCCCCAGCCAAGCCGGTACGGGGAGGACCCTCAAACGACCTAATCATGATCAGAGTTTTATCGTCTTTGCCCCCATTGAGAGAGAATGAGAGCGCGCTCGCATGGCATGCAAGATTGAGAAGGGCATCAAGTTCATACTAGGGGAACCACAAAACCAAACCGAGCCAATAATGAGGTTATGTGCATCAAGTAATTCTTGTGTACTAAGGAGTAAATGACTTGATAAAAATTCCAAGTACTTCAGCACATATGGGCAGGAATCTTTTTCACTTAAAGAATCATAAAAGCAAATGGGGATTTCACGTAGGAGTAAACAATCAATGGCAGCAATAGGAACACAAATTTTCAATTCAAGCCCAGAATTGAGAATTGGATATAAAATGTAAGATTAATCTCATTAGGGGAGGCTCAGATCTGTGAATGCCACCAGACAAGGATGACCTTCCCAAGGCTGCAACAGGTGAGATAAGGCTCCCTCAATGTTTGTCATGCCAAGATCCAGAGCAAGATCCTTGTCTGACTAACCATCTCCAGAAAGCTTTCATCATGGCCTCGATACATCATGTGGACTCACGAGATGGGTATTACGGCCAACCACGTCACCTCACGTGAAAATTTTGTTTATTTAATATAACCAATGTTAACTATTAGAGGCTATTCGTCATAAAATGAAAAGTGGAGGGGGTTTTCCTATGAAATTGAAAATGCTGGAGGTTTAGTGTCACAATTGTCAAACTACACACAGGTATAGCGTCATTTGCAAAATTCATACTGCTCCTTATAAAATCCCCATTATGACTCCTCAAAAAACTTGATGTTGCTTGCAGCCATAAGTAAAAAATGGTCATTAAGCTACTATAAAGGGAGGCGCTTACTAGCAGGTTGTACCAAGCTATACAAATTCGTCTGAATGCATATGCATTCTTATTTTTTTTTTTTTTTTTTTTGGGGGGGGGGGGGGGGGGGGGGGAGGGGGGGGGGGGGGGGGGCTCAGATCTGTGAATGCACTCAGAATATGGTGACACTGCCATGGCTGCAACAGGGAGAGATGGGCTCCCTCTAGGTTGCCACGCCAAGATACGAGTCGAATCCCACCCTGACTTGCATGCTCTAGAGAGCTATCATCACAGCCTCTCACAACAACATCAAGGGTATAAGAAGCTTATTTACTGGTGTAAGAATCACTACACTTTAAGATCATGATCATGAATGGAAATGTCTGTATGACATATAGATGAAGGTTGTTGATGACAATTCGGAAATCACCGGCTTCAAAGAAAATGCAGAGAGGGTCAACCACCCTCTGAAAACATCCCATCTCCCTGCAGAGAGACCCATTCCCAAGCCGGCACCATGTAAGCAACTCCAAGAACAAGGAATAACATTCGGGAAAAGGACACCTTAACCCCCTCAAGTTTGATGCAAAGCCACTTTCACCCCTTCCATTTTGGGAGGCTCAGATCTGTGAATGCAATCAGACTAGTATGACACCGCCATGGCTGCAACAGAAGAGAGAGACGAGGCTCCCTCCCGATTTGCCACGCCAAGATACGAGTTCAATCTTAGCCTTGAATTGCAGGCTCTAGAAAGATATCATCACAACCTCTTACAACATCAAGGATAGAAGAAGCTTCTTTCCTTCTGTAAATGCATGTTTTGGAACCCATATTTTAATCAGTTTTGATTAAAACCGGACATTTTAATTTAATCCTGCTTGTTTCACTGTTTTGCGATTCCACTTAAAATCTGTTTTGGGCGAATAATCTGCAGATTATTCAATCTCCAATTTTGCAGATTCTCTCACATTCTGCAGATTTTAACCTCATACCAAACATATTTAGAATTTTCAACTACTTTAAATTTTCAGCCAGCTTATTTTCTAAAAAAAAATTTCAGCTGATTATTTAGATTTTCAGTTGGTACCAAACAGGCCCTAAGAATCACTACACTTTATATCATGATCATGAATGCAATCGTCTGTATGACATTGAGAGGAGGGTTGTTGATCGCAGTTCAGAAATTCAATCAACGTACTCATGAAACAACTAACACCCCCCCCCCCCCCACACACACGAAATCAAATATCAAAGCACAAAATTACCTCCTTTCAATGAGCTGGCAGTTAGGAATTTATACCACTCTGGTCATTGAACTTATTCAAGTATATATCCCCCCGTTCTGAGATTGTTTTCTTTTGGGAATACTCAAGATCGGTACGGCTAGGACCTAAGTTACCTGGAAGGCGGAATTGTTCCGGTTCGTGGACCAGGAACGGAATCGCGGAACGCCATACCCTATGGAATTCGGTACGCCAAGGGTAGGCTTCTTTGACACCTTCAAAGGAGTTTTACTATTTTCCACAAATCATGAAATAAAAACTGCTCAATATATACAATATTTAAAAGTCAATAATCTAAAAATAGATGTAACTTAACATCTCTAAATTTTGTTTTCCCTTCTACATAGATACTTTAGATGAAATAGTGAAAAAAAACTGGGATCGCCAAATTAGCGATCTGGATCGCTGGCGTTCCACGTTTCGGAACATGCGATTCAATTCGCGGGGGTACGAGTGAATGGTAGTAACACTGGGGAGGACCACAAACCAAACCAAACCAAACCAAGCTGGTAGCTTGGTATGTGTAGGATGACTACTCCGACATGGCTAAAAAAAGCCTAACACACAATTGAAAGAATCATGTTGGCCCGCCAAGATGGTACGGTTAGGACCCTCAAATGACCCAATCATGCTCGGAGTTTTATCGTCTCTGCCCCCATTGAGAGAGAAAGAGAGCGCTCACAGGGTATGCAAGATTGACAACGGCATCAAGTTTATACCGGGGAAACCACAAACCAAACCAAACCAAACCAAACCAACCCAAGAATGAGGCTCTGGGCATCGTGCAAGTTATTCTTGTGTACCCAGGAGTGAATGACTGGATAATAATCCTCAAGTACTTCAGCATACGCGTGCAGGAATCAGATAAGCAAATGGGGATTCCATGTAGGAGCAATCAATTAATGGCAGCAATACAGAACACAAATTTCCAAGCCCCGAATTGAGAATAGTGATATAAAAATGTAGGATTTATCACATTAGGGGCGTTGGCTCAGATCTGTACATGCCACCAGACAAGGATGACCTTCTCATGGCTGCAAAAGGGTGAGATAAGTCTCCCTCCATGTTGCCACGCCAAGATGCAAAGCAAGATCCTCGTCTGAATAACCAGCTCTAGACAACTTTCATCATAGCCTCAATGCACAATCGATAGTTTCTGTGATTTACCATGAAAGCATTTAATTCCGACTTTTGCAAAATTCATACTGCTCCTAAAAAAACCTATTATGATTCCTCAGAAATATTGATGTTCCTTGCAGCCATAAGTTAATGCTCGTTAAGCAACTATAAGGGGAGGGGCTTGCTTGCAGATTGTACCAAGCTCTACGAATTGAGAATTTGTTCCAATCACAATGCAGCACTTATGCAAACTGTCAGTGGTTGGTTGTAGAGTGTTGAACGCACGTGTATTATATTATTCTTAATTGGGGAAGCTTAGATCTTTGAACGCAATCAGACTATGGTGACACTTCCATGGCTGCAAGAGGGAGTGATGAGGCTCCCTCCGGGTTGCCACGCCAAGATACAAGTCCAATCCTTGCCTGAATTCTATAGGCTCTAGCACAGCTCTTACAACAACATCAAGGGTATAAGAAGCGATTTCACTTGTGAAAGAATCACTACACTTTATATCATGATCATGAATGCACATGTATCTATGACATAGAGATAAGGGCTGTTGATCACTGTTCAGAAATCACTGGCTCCAAAGCAATTGCAGAGAGGGTCTACCACCTCTGAAAATATCTCATCTCCCTGCAGAGAGCCTCATTATTGAGCCTGCACCATGTAAGCAACTACAAGGGCAATGAATAATATTCTATGCTGGAGATAAACCCTAGAGATTTATGGTAGAAGACACTTTCACCACTTCCATTTTGGAAAAGGACACTTGCACCCCTTCAATGTACCAAACGTTGGGACACTTTCACCAAGCCAAACGTTTTTCAGGCAAAAACGGGGTCGCCAAACAGGCACCTTTCAGAGGATCTCCCGTTTGTCAAGTACAAATTATACCACCACCACTGTGGACCAAAGATCTCTGCAGATCAAAGGTTAGGGAGGGGCTCTGTTCTGTTTAGAGTGATTCGGACAAGAATGACTCCACCAACTTGAGGAACCGATCTCCATGCCTAAATCATCTCCTCGAGAAGTTCATCATTGCAACCCAGTATAAGTTTAAACCCAAATCACAAGGCCGTAGGATTAACCCAAATAGAGAAATAGATAGATTATATTGTTCTTATCAGGGGAGGCTCAGTTCTGTGAATGCTATCAGACTACGATGACACGGCCATGGCTGCAACAGGGAGAGATGAGGCTCCCTCCGGGTTGCCTACGCCAAGATCCTAGTCAAAACGTTGCCTGCATTGCAGGCTCTAGAAAGCTATCATCACAGCCTTTCAAAACATCAAGGATAGTTCATTTCATGTACTTACACGTGTATGTATGAGAAGCTTTTTTACCTGTGTAAGAATCACTTCCCTCACGATGATGAATGCATGCAAACGGAAGAGAGTTGCTGATAACAGTTCAGAATTCACCAGCACCAAATCATTTGCAGAGAGTCAACCACCACCCTCACAAAACATCCCATCTCTCTGAAGAGTGCCTCATTCTTGAGCCAGCACCATGGGTTGGTTTGGAAGAGCATTATGAGAATGTGAGATGAAATATAATCAAGTTCAGAAAATCTCACAATCTGAGATTATTGGTGCCAAAACCCGGATTCTGATTGACAGAATCTGGATCCTGCATCCATTAATTCGGATGCATTTGCGGCTACTGGGGATACATGGTGCCGGCTCATTGGCATGGCAAACCCGGATCCTACTTTATCAAACCCAGATCCTGTTGGGGCAAACCCGGCTCCTGCTCTGGCAAACCCGTGTCCTAATTGTACAGCATTTTTCTAATCTAGAATTGATCTTTGCACCCAAACGGGGCAAATAAAGTGAGATTATATCTCAGAAAGTGGGATTATAATCTCATAATCTGCTTTAACTCATCTCATCCAAACCAACCCATGTAAGCAACTCTAAGAGCACCAAAATCTTCCCTCAGATATCAAGGGGCCTGTTTGGTATCAACTTACAGAAACAGTGGCTAACTAATATCAAGCCAGCACCAAGCCAAATGTTTTTTTCCGGTAAAACAGGGTTGCCAAGCAGACTCTTAGCACTTGTTTGGTACCAATTTATATCTAAATAATCAGCTGAAATAATTTGAGAAAATAAACTGGCTGATAATCTAAATTATTTGAAAATTCTAAAGCTGTTTGGTATGAGCTTAAAATCTGCAGAATTTGACAGAATCTGCAGATTATTGGTCCAAAACAGATTTTAATCAGAATTGCAAGCACAGTCAACAAACTGAACTAAAATTAAAATAAGTGATTCTAAAAAAATGATTAAAAAACGGGTTCCCAAACTTGCACTTAGAGCATCTCCAGTAATAGAGTACAAGATACAACCACCAGTTGGAAGGTTAGGGAGAGGCTCAGATCTGTTTCAAGTAATCGGCCTAGAACGATTCCGACATGGCTGCAACAACAGTGGCCAAAATCCTCTGAGTTGCCCCGCCCACAAGCAGATCCGATCTGCATGCCTGAATCACCTGCTCAAGAAAATTCATCTTCACAGCCTCGTATATGCTTAAACCCAAACATTACTTATAAGTTGGGTTCAGCTTATAATCCAAAACTGGCTTATAAGCTGCTTATAAGTCATACCAAACTCCCCCTTGATATCATGAATGCAAATGCATGTATGACAGAGATGAGGGAGGGCAGTTGATCAGAGTTCAGAAATCACCGGCTCTAAAGCAAGTGCAGAGAGGGTCAATCACCCTCTGAAACAACCCATCTCCCTGCATAGAGCCTCATTCTTGAGCCTGCACCACGTAAGCAACTCCAAGGAGCAATGAATATTATCCATTGTGCAAGTGTCATTTCCCAAACTGAAATGGGTGAAAGTGTCTTTGCATCAAACTTGAAGTGGGGAAAGTGTCTTTTACCCAAGAACCATTGGTAATCGCATTCATAAGAGCCAGTTTGGCGTAGTCAAAACAGGGCGAATATGTGTGGCTTTTCACCTACAGGGTATTTCATCAATTTTCACCACCGCCACCGTTGGACTTAAGATCCCTACAGATCAAAGGCTAGGGAGAGGCTCAAGATCTGCTCAGACTGATCCGCGCCGAGAACGACACCGCTGTGGCTGCAACATCAGAGGCCAAAACCCTCCAAGTTGCCCGGCCAACACGCGGATCCGATCTACATGCCAGAATCATCTACGCGAGAAAATTCATCGTCACAGCCTCGTATATCTATCTATCTATGAAATACCCTGCTTTTTGCCTGCAGGGTATTTCATCAATTTTCACCACCACCACCGCCGCCGCCGTCGTACCTAAGATCCCTACAGATAGGAGGCTAGGGAGAGGTTTATGTATATGTTATGTACATATACATATATACATATACATATACATAATCACATACATATGTAGAGGGAGAGGGAGAGAGAGATACAAGTTAAGGAGAATGGGAAACGACTAGGATGACCAAGCCATGGTTGCAACAGGAAAGATGTCACTGCAATGAAATGTAAAAATCAAAAGAACACCTTATACATTGAACACAAAATTTCCAACTAAGCCATGGTTGCAACAGGAAAGATGTCACTACAAACAAAACATGGCTAAGAAACATGCAGTGAGGCCTCGTTTGGGTAAGTCAACAAAGGGGATGCGGCATATACATATCCCCCACCTCTTCTTATGCTTTACTCAAACGAGGCCTGAGTTCAAGTTCCATTGGGCCAATTTAGAGAGAAAATGATAGATATATGCGAAGCTCATATCTGTGCTACAACCAGACAGGATGACCACGCTATGGCCTCAGCTGTGAGAGACAGGATGTCCTAGTTGCCACACCAATATGCTCATCTAAACGGACGAGAATATCTCGGATTATATTCCAATTAATCTAGCTCGTCCAAACAGCCCCAATATCTTGTGAATTGCCAGTAGTAGTACTATATACCACCGCCTCGCCGTTTGACCTAAGAGCCTGTTTGGTTCCAGCTTAAAATCTCAATAATCTGATGAAAACAACCTGCGGTGAATAAGCTTAAAACCTCTCTTATCAAAAAAAAAAAAAAAAAAAAAAGCTTAAAACCTCAATAATCTCCGGTGACAAAAATCCCCCAACCAAACATGCACTAAGTCTCCAGTCAGATACCAACAGTTCCATCATCAACACTGCTGTTTGGTTTCAGCTTAAAATCTCAATAATCTGCTGAAAACAATCTGTGGTGAATAAGCCTAAAATCTCAATAATCTGCGGTGATAAAATCTCCAACCAAACATGCACTGAGTCTCCAGTACTACCAGATACCATCAGTCCCAACATCAACACTGCTGTTTGACCTAAGAAGATCTTAGGTCAGGAGAAGCTCTGATATGTTCTGAGTGATCCGACAGAACAAACGACATAACCATGGCTGCAATTACAGAGAGAAAAGGATTGATGATTGTGGAAGAAGAGAAAGTGAGGGCAGTTAAGAGTGAGGTGAAATCATCGCACCGGCGGGTAGAGGAGAGGGGCAACAACCATTCGGTAACATCCCGCCGGCTCTCTACCGGAGACTCGGTCAGTCTCCAGCTTGAAAACACCACCTAGAACAAAAAAATATGAATCTGAACCACCATGCAGTATATGTTGGCTGAACAATTGAAGAAGGGAGGAATAGGATAAATTAGAACATTTGGCATACAACCCCCATGCAGTATATGTTGGCTGAACAATTGAAGAAAGGAGGAATAGGATAAATTAGAACATTTGGCATACAACCCCCATGCAGTATATGTTGGCTGAATCTGCGACATATGCACTATGAGAATTGTCTGATAACCCATACGCAATATTAATTATACTATCATGGCTTCTTCACAACCACCCCTCCCCCCCCCCCGGCCCACCCTCAACGCCGCCGTGGAGCCTTCCATCACCGGCATCGGTCTCTTGAATCAGAAAATTTAGTACATGTTGAAAGAGAAGTGATGGTACTGATGATACAATAGCCTGTACGCCTTGCCCAGCTGACGTAATTGTGCCATATATTTTCTTATTCGGGGAGGCTCAGAACTGAGAATGCAATCATACTAGGATGACACCGCCATGGCTGCAATATGGAGAGATGAGGCTCCCTCCCGGATGCCATGCCAAGATACGAGTTGAATCCAAATCTAAATTGCAGGCTCTAGAAAGCTATCATCACAGCCTCTCAGAACAACTTCAAGGCCTCATTTGTGTAGGGGACATAAAACATACCACTCTGTTTCTTCTCTTTCTCCCCAATTTGACTTTTACCACTATTCACTTGGTCACTTTGACCCAGTGAATAGTCGAATCCTAGTCTGGATTGCAGGCTCTAGAAAGCTATCATCACAGCATATCACAACATCATCAAGGGTATAAGAAGTTCCTTTTACTTGTGTAAGAATCACTACACAACATCATCAAGGGTATAAGAAGTTCCTTTTCTAGTGAGGGCGGTTGATCACAGTTCAGAAGTCACCGACTCCAAAGCAATTGCTGGGAGGGTCAATCACCCTCAGAAAACATCCCATCTCCCTGCAGTGAGCCTCATTCTTAAGCATGCACCATGTAAGCAACTCCAAAGAGCAATCCAATAATATTTCATGGGGTAAATGTCCTTTTCCAAACTTGAAGGAGTGAAAGTGTCCTTGGGTCAAACAAGAGAGGCTGAAAGTGTCTTAACCCTAGCATTCATCAGCTTTCAACACCACCACAACAACACCACGCCATTGGACCTAAGATCTCTGCAGATCGAAGGCTGGGAAGAGGCTCAGATCTGCTTAGAGTGTCCCACACCTTCGACTAAGCCGTGGCTGCAACAACAGGGGTCAAATACCTCCGAGATGCCCCGCCAACAAGCTGATCCGATCTCCCGGCATGGATCATCTGCTCGAGAAATTCATCATCACAGCCTCGTGTGTATACAAGGATGTGTGTGTGTGTGTACACATATATATATGCATATAGAGAGAGACAGATTTATGTACTCAAAGAGAGATATTAAGGGTGAGTTTGGTAGATTGGTAGAATAGGTTTCTAGATTACTGTTCCAGCAACTTCTTTATTTGTAGCAATGGATAAAAATGCTTAAGCCTTGAAGGTGCTAGCAGAAATCCACAAGGTGTACTATATAACAGATGTCGAACTCACAAAATCTTGATGTGGGACGGGATATTACAAATTCTGTCTTTGTGCATTACAGAAATAATCTAAAGAAAAAAAAATCTCCAAAAGCTAGTTTTATTCACAAAGGCAAAATGGAAAAGGCGAGTAAGTATCTTTAATTGGTCACTGTCTCTGTCATCCCTTGGGAGAGGAAACAAGAGTTTATGATATGATTTTTGCCCCATTCAACCTCCAGAAACTATTTAAGAAAGGACTTCAACATTTGTTAAAGCCAGATAACTGGTATTAAATGGAACACTTGGACTTAAAGCCAGATGAATTGGTCCCCTCCTGTGCCCCTTGAGGGATCCAAAGTCAGAAATTCAGTCAAGTGGTGGCACTGATGATACAATAGCCTCTATGGCTTGCACCGCT
The DNA here is from genome assembly GCA_023055425.1 of Linanthus parryae. Taxonomy (NCBI): domain Eukaryota; kingdom Viridiplantae; phylum Streptophyta; class Magnoliopsida; order Ericales; family Polemoniaceae; genus Linanthus; species Linanthus parryae. The sequence goes on along the minus strand of JALGPY010000006.1, from coordinate 54,535,754 downwards.
AATGTTGTTGTGCCATATATTATTCTTATGTGCAGAGGCTCAAGATCTGCGAATGCAATCAGACTAGTATGACACTGCCATGGCACCATGGCTGTAAAAGGGAGAGATGAGGCTCCCTCCTGGTTGCCATGCCAAAAGAGGAACCGAATCAAAATCTCAATTGCAGGCTCTAGAAAGCTATCATCACAGCCTCTCACAACAACATCAAGGCATCATTTGGGTAGGGGATATAAAACAGGGGAATACGGTGTTTACTAGGATAAAATTATTGTGGCATAAGGCCGTATATGCATAAGAAGCTCCTTATTTCTTTTTACTTTTTACTTGTGAAAGAATCACAACACTTTAGATCATGATCATGATCATGATCATGAAAGCAAATTCATGTATGACGTAGAGATGAGTGAGGGCGGTTGATCACAGTTCAGATATCACCGGCTCCAAAACAAATGCAGGAAGGGTCAACCACCCTCTGAAAACTTCCCATCTCCCTGCATCAAACCTGAGAGGGTGAAAGTGTCTTTTAGAAAATCAGGGGATGTAAGTTTTCTGAAGTTCGGCACACTGAAGGGATGAAATTGTCCTTTTCCAAACTGGAAGGGGTGAAAGTGTCTTTTACCTGAATTTCATTCGTAAGAGCCTGTGCGTCGAAGCCATAAAAGGGCGATTGTATGAAGCTTATGGTATGATTGTTGCCCCATCCCACCTCCAAAAACATTTAGAGCTAGATAATTGGTACTAAATGGCTGTACAGCATATCGCACTGCAGTAAATTGAACACTTGGACTTACCAATTACTGTTGCTTTCATTCAGGATTTTTCTCAGCCAGAGTAATTGGTCCTCTCTTGTGCCACACGAGGGATGCTAAATCAGAATTTAGTAGTAAGTTGAAAGACAAGTGGTGGCACTGATGATACAATAGTCTGCAAGGCTTGCACCGCTGATGTTGTTGTGCCATACATTATCTTATGTGGGGAGGCAGTGCCATGGCTGCAACAGGTAGAGATGGCAGTGCCATGGCTGCAACAGGTAGAGATGAATCTCCCTCCAAGTTGCCATGCCAAGATATGAGTTGAATCCTAGCCTAAATTGCAGGCTATAGAAAGTTATCATCACAGCCTCTCACAAAAACATCAAGGCCTCATTTGGGTAGAGGAAATAAAACAGCAGGATATGATGTTTACTGGGATATGATTACTGTTGGATAAAGAACTACTACCTCCGTTTCTCATGATTCTTTTCATAGTGTGAACAACACGATGAAAAGATTACCGAATTCTTGCATCGTTTCTAACCAAATCACCGGGTCAAAGTGACTTCAGGAGAAACAGACCAAGAAAATGTATGAGAAGCTGTTTTTTCATTTGTCATTTTTACTTGTGTAAGAATCACAACGCTTCAGATCATGATAGCAAGTGCAAGCACGATGACATAGAGATGAGGTATGTTGATCACAGTTGAGAAATCAATTGCAATGGGGGTCAACCACCCTCTGAAACATCCCAACTCCCTGCAGAGAGCTCATCCTTGAGCCTGCACCATGTAAGCAACTACAAAGAGCAAAGAATTCCATTGTGTAACCGTGTAAGTGTCATTCTCAAACTTGAAGGGGTGAAAGTGTCCTTGCAATCAAACTAGAGGGGGTTTAGAGTGTTTTATTCGAGCATTTCATTCACCACCACCACCGACGCCGTTGGACCTAAGATCTCAGCAGATCGAAGGCTGGGAAGAGGCTCAGATCTGCTTAGAGTGATCCAAGCCGAGAACGACCAGCCGTGGCTGCAACAACTGAGGTCAAAACCTCTGAGTTGCCCCGCCAACACACAGTTCCGATCTCCGGGCCTGAACCATCTTCGGGAGAGATTCATCATCACAGCCTTGCGTATATAGAGGTAGATAGAGATTTATGTACACAGAGGAAAAGAAAGAGTGATGGAGGTGGTGGTGGTGGTGGTGGTGGAGAAGTGAGGGCAGTTGATTGTGAGGTGAAATCATTGGCTCCGGCAACTAGCAGAGAGCATATTCCTGGAACATTCCCTCATCGTCATTCTGCAGGAGCCTCATTCAGTCTCTCAAGTTCGGAAAATAAGAGCCTCTTTGGTATCCGTTTTAAAACAGGAAAAACAGTGGAAAGAAAAAGGGTAGTGACAATAATCACCCATATCTTTTGATAAAAATACACTTTGGTCCCATGACGCTTGAATAATTGCACTTTGCACCCGTATAACGGAATATTCTGTGGACACTTAGCACCCTTCTGTCATGTTCCGTTACAAAAGTGGGTGATAAAAAAAAATTCAGACCATATTGCCCCGGTGCCTTTTTTTGGACTGTATTGCCCTCATTCTGAATCATCAAGAACGCAGAAATTTCAGTACAAGTTGAAAGAGAAGTGGTGGCACCAATGATACAATAGTCTGCAAGGCTTGCACCGCTGATTTTGTTGTGCCATATAGTTACTTATGTGGGGAGGCTCAGATCTGTGAATGCAATCAGACAAGTATGACAACGCAATGGCTGCAACAGGAAGAGATGTGGCTCCCCCCTGGTTGCCATGCCAAGATATGCGTCGAATAATAGTCTTAATTGCAGGCTCTAGAAAGCTATCATCACAGCCTCTCAGAACAACAACATTAAGGCCTCATTTGGGTAGGAGACATAAAGCGTACCACTCTGTTCCTTCTCTTTCTCCCCAATTTGACTTCAAGAAATATGAAGTTGCCTTACAGGGAGAGATGAGGCTCAGATCTGTGAATGCAATCAGACTACGATGCACCACCATGGCTAAAACAGGGAGAGATGAAGCTCTCTGGGTTGCCATGCCAAGATACGAGTCAAATCCCATCTCCCTGAGGTGAGCCTCATTCTTGAGCCTGTACCATGTAAGCAACTCCAAAGAGCAATGAATAATAACATTTCATGGTGGTGTAAGTGTCAGTTTCCAAACTTGAAGGCGTGAAAGTGTCCTTGCGTCAAACTAGAGAGGATGAATGTATCCTTTACCCTAGCATTTCATCAACTTTTACCACCACCGCCGCCGCCACCGTTGGACCTAAGATCTCCTCAGATCCAATTGCGGATCAGATCTGCTTAGTGCGATCCGCGCCGAGAACAAATCCACTGTGGCTGCAACAACAGAAAAGGGTTGGACGAGTAACAATGAACTGCACAGGAGTACACCATGTTCTCACCCAGTGAAACAGACGTCCATTCATCACATCTGAAACACAGCTCCAGATACTAAGTTCCTGGGTATAGTGAGCAAGGTATCTTTCTAGATAAGGTTACTGGTGCAGAAAACATTTTAAAAGGTTTCATGGCCTGTCTGTGCTCTAATAGCAGTACAGGTACTATAATGTGAAAATTTAGCTGTTTGTTCATTCAATTTTAGTGTCCATATGCCAGGCAAAGTGTTGGACAATGCCTTCAGCCTAAGCCCAAATGAGCGACCCCCACCCCACCCCCCAAAAAAAAGTGAAGTCTCCGAATGAGTGTAAGCTATTATAAATTCATAACCAGAAACTATAATCGCAATAGTCAAAGCTTCTATAGAAGAATGCAAGTACTGGTTCAAATAAGTTAAACAACTAGGGGAAGCCTTTCCCCATATAACAAGATTTTACTTGTGTTCAGAGACAGAACTTACCAGCTCACTTTGCCCCTCCTGCTTTTTCTTAGAAGGAACCATGGAGCTCTGGCTACCACCCTTCTTTTCTTTTCCCCACATTCTCTGTGTTTACTTTCATTTTTAGTCTCGGAAACATTAACTGCGCGATCGTTCCGGATACTTGACTTTTCTTGCCTTGATCTTCTATCATCACTTTTTACTCCGCTTTCAAATTCATGGCCATCTCAGCTCACCCTATGATTCTGAAGATTTCCATCCTCAACTGGATCGCTTTTCTTATTTTTCTCGCTACGTCGCACTGTCTTTGCTTTGGTGATCTCTATCAGACCTCTTATCTTTCGATGCACCATGGCTAACTCTTGATATATCTTCTACAATTCTCCCACTCTTCGCACCTTGCCGTCCTTCTCATTCTGGTTTTGACAAACTTCTTTCGAGAGTTCGACCATCCTATCTATGCCTGATAGAATGACGATCATCACCTTTTTGCTTGACAGAATGGTGAGTTTCCTCCCTAGTTTTCACATGGTTATCCTTCTTACGAATATCTAAATCATCACCACTTTCTTGCTTCCTACGCCCGGCGTGCAAGATTTCATCCTTTTCAGCATCTCTCAAAGTTTCCATTTCTTTCTTTCTTTTGCTATGGAGATCATCCAGGGTCTCGTATCGGCTCTTTCCGTGATCATCCCTTTCTTTGTGCTGTAATCGCAAATCTTTATGATAGTAGTCCCTTAAATAATCATCCCTTCTCTCACCATCTCGAGCCTTGTTTCTGTACCCTGCTCCTATTTCTGTGCCCAGCTCCTTTGCTTTGGTGATCATCCCTTTCTTTAAGCATACTTATTGTTTTGACTCCTCCAAATAAGCCAGTGACCGTGTTGTCCTCGGGCCAGCTGACAACTTTAGCCACCAACGTAAAGGTGTGAAATTATCCGGTGTATTTAAAGTTGGCCACCTCTTCGCTTTTCTTATCCATCTATAAGTCTAAGTCCGGTGTCTGTGTTGAAGATAGCCCGCAATGTTTCAGGACCCGAGCCGAAAATTTCGAAGGTGCGTTTGAACCGAAAGATCTTGGAGGAGTTATCCGGAATGAAAGCCCTGAAGGTGGGCAGGTTCAACTCCCACCAGTTCATGGTCTCACAAGTCTTACTGAATCGTTTCACAAAAGCTAGCATCTCTGGTCAGCATTTTGGTTCACCTCGCAAACACTTGCAATACTGATTATTGCAAGTGTTCAAGCAGTATTGCAGTAATCAGTATTGCAAGTGTTTTCGAGGTGAACCGAAATGCTGACCAGATGTGCTAGCTTCTGTGAAACGATTCAGTAAGACTTCTGAGACGATGAACTGGTGTGAGTTGAACGTGCCCACGTTAAGGGCTATCATTCCGGATAACTCCTACAAGATCTTTCTTTTCAAGCGCACCTTCCCATTTCTCGGCTCAGGTCCTGAAACATTACGGGCTGTTTTTCAACACAAACACCGGACTTAGACTACAGATGGATAAGAAAATTGAGGAGGTGGCCAACTTTAAATACACCGGAGAATTTCACACATTTACGTTGGTGGCTAAAATTGTCAGCTGGCCTGAGGACAACATGGTCACTAGTGAGCTTATTTGGAGGAGTCAAAACAATCAGTATGCTGCCACATGTCCAGTTGTGCTGGTTCACGGAGAGGTAATTAAACTTGGATCGATCCTCTCTTTTCCTATGGGAATAAGAACTCTCCCTATCTTTGGTCCCCAAACGTTGCCTCTCCGTATTATGTTTTCATCATGACATTTTCTTCTCAAACTATGCTCATCTTCAGTATGGGACCTCCTCGATCTCTCCTTATACACATGATGACTCCCAATGCTGAACGAATTCCTCATCGACGCTATTGCGCAACTTCTGATGATCTCTGCTGCTCCCAGATCTTGGTTAGCTGTTTTCTCTACTTCTTCCCGCATCTTCACGAGTTTGGTTAGAAAATTGATCTTGGTCAAGTCTAGAGCTTATTTTTTGTTTCTTCACATTACGCGGAGGACTTTCATCTGTGCGGTCATTTGCAGTAGCTGCATACTGGTCGACCCAATTTAGGGTTCCTGCTCATCCGCCTCATCTCGCCGTTACGACTGTTTCCTTCTTTAACAGAGAACTCCTCAACCCTCTTAACATTGTCTGGAGGCGATATATGACGCTTCTGTTTACCACCATTGCTTTCGATAGAATCGTCTTGTGACAATTCACTTTCACCTATATTGGGAGATATGTAACCTGCTGTTCTCTTTCTTTGCCTGCATTAGAAAAATATGGTTACAGGTTGTAGACTTTTATCCAAAACCTACATGCAAGATATAGGCCACTGAAATTAAAACAATTAAAGTTACAGAAAATGAGGAGACGACTTATGGCAGACATCTGAATAATGATTCAAAGCTCGACTGTTACGGTATACGAGCCAGGCACAAGCAGAGTTAAGCTTTGCTTGTAAGATCGACATCCATCCCACTAAATAAATTATTGGTAAATTATATACTTAATATGTATTACAATGTATAATATAGACGTTTAGGTCAAGATTTGTGCACATCCTTATCAGGAGACCTGCAAAAGTATAGAAGACGAACTCTAAACCCCGACAAGCTTAAAGACTCTAGCTTTGCTTACGCTAACATTAACATTGCTCCTGAACCGAACTTGATTGAATAAATTATTATCAAGCCAAGATTGAGCTTCTATGTGTAAAGCCCGAGCCTAACAAATTCTGGCTCGGTTGGGTTCGTTTACACCTCTACATGAGTCCTTTCTTGAGCAGACGTCCGAGGTATTCTGAATTTGGAACAAGTAGCTAAAAACACCAGTAACACAATCAAGGCATCGTCAAGCTTTTCTCTTTCTTTTTTTGGCAAGAAGGTAGAACATCATACTGTACATTAGTCATGCAATAAACCTAGCACTATTTTCTACAACTAAGTGGGAGGGAGAGGAGTTGAACCCAAGACCTCTCACTCAAATGGAAGGTCTTTGGGCAACTCATGGGTGCCATCAGGCCTCCAGGGCCCCTCTTAGTCCAAATATTGTATATAAAGAGCAGCTCTTCTCCTTGTAGCTTAGTTGCGATCTTCTCTTCGTTACTCTCGCGTGTTCTCTCCAACTTCTCCGACTTCTTCGACCACTTCTTCACCCACTCCTCCTCTTTACTCTCTCCCTTGGGTAGTTGCTCTCTCCTTTCGATACGATACCTACGAGGTTGGTAACATGCCACTATTCATTAGAGGGTAATGTTGCTGATAACGATCTACTCCCTTCTCTTGTTGCTTAGCCCTTCTATGAAGTCATTTCCAGTAGTGCAATGTGAAAGAATGAGCCCTGTAGCTGAGAAAGAGAGAACTACCCACTGAAAACACCCAAATCCTTGTTTATGCAGATAACTCGGTCTTAGTTCCGGTTAGAATTCCGCTATTTGACTTCTTTTATTTATGATCTGGGAGGCCGATGAGAAGAAGGCATTTCTTGGACCTGGTAAGATCATAGTGACAGGAGCCGTTGTCATGATGCGATATCTTCTCTGGCCGGCAGCTTGCTTGCCTTTCCTCGATAGATCGGTATTCAGGACCGCCTATTGTGGTGGGATTTAATTTTCCGGTATTGATAGCCTACCATGTAGTTTGCTAAACAAACATATTACAGAATGCTACGCAAACACATTAGAGAAGATAACAACCCCCCCCCCCCCCCCAAAAAAAATTAAAACCCACACCAAGTCTTGACGAACATCAACCCACTACTGAGCTTGAGAGCTTCTAACAATTGTTTTACAGTTAAAAAGATTGAGTAATTTTTGGAATCTTTTAAAATATAATGTGAATTTTATATATTCAAACACGTCAATTTAAAACTTAATTAGACATTGTCTAATTCAATTAAATAATTTTTGAAATCTTTTAAAATCAAATGTGTTTTTTATATATTCAAATACGTAAATTTAAAACTTAATTAGACATTGTTTAATTCAATGAAAATATGTAGGTAAACTATATCATTAAGTAGGGGATTGGATTGCATTGGAGGGAGACTTCACTGGAGTTCGACTTCCTAGCATGGTTCTTTGCCCAGAAATAAGCATGGTTATTGATTAAAAAGGTGACCCTTGCAACATAATAAAATATTAAATTACTAAAATGAACTTAGTGCAACAGGAACACTGTGTAGAAATTATTTGTATATGAAGTCCTTAACAAGAAGCCACTCTTCACGACATTACATTCTTTTAAGATAAGTGGAACTGCAGGAAGAAATTAACTGTTACAGACACTTTCCATATTCTCTTCCTATGAAGCAAACACTAACTAGCGCCATTAGTGAAATGCATAGATATTAGCATAACGGAAAAAGGATCGAGATTGTGACCATTTTAATCAAGTCTATCAGTTACTGCATGCAAGACAGTGGTATAATGTTGGAAAAGAAGTTCCCTTTTGAAAGTAATTGGTGATGACGAGATGCATTTACTGTGAAAAAGGATAGAATTGCTGAAGTGGTGTGCATGTCTTGTGCGCTTTAGTAAATCTTGTTTTAAGGCACATTAAATCTTTATATGGCAAGGAAATGAAGTATACTCTATAAAGTAATGTGAAATAATACAAGAACCTAACACAGTGATGTGAAATAATACAATATTCTTGTCTAATTAGGTCAAAAAATTATTTTAAGCAAGGAATCTCCAGGACAAGGAAAAAAGACAATTAACACGTATAGACAATAGAATTTAAAAATAGAAGTATCAAATGAAGTGCAAGAATATACCAATGTTGGGCGTACTAGGGGAGATACTTTTTCTGCATCACTCTGTGGAGCATCTACTCTCTCAGCATTTGGATTTTCAGGTGTATTTCCACGGATACCTGAAGCTGCAGCAAGCTCGGGTGGCATATCTGGATCATTCTCCTAAGATAACATGGATAACAGCTAAGACCTCTGCTCATCTAAATTACATTAACAAATGGTTTCGACAAGCATGTATGAACGGTAATAAAATAAACAAATATCTAATCACCTGCTGCAGTCTCCCACTCTCATAAACTCTAATTTTGCTTTGCATGGTTCCCTCCAAGCGTTGTTGATCCTGCAGAGTTTTTAAGATACATCCTCAAACTTCAATCAATAACAGAAAGTGCGAAACAATGACTAACACTAACCAGCTGTTTGCAGTATCCTTTCCAGCTATCCTCACTAAAGCCAAAGTTAAAGAAATCAGATACATCAATTCCAGGTAGCCTCCATGGTTCCTCCTCGAAACATTCAATATCAACGTCATATATAGGCCTGTACGAAAGGAAAATGAGAAAAAAAAAAAAAAAAAAAAAAAAAAAAAAAATCATGATTCTGATTATTTACAACATAAACAAATACAAAACTGACCAGCTCACGCCAAGATTATTTGTCAGATGTTTGTGTAAAGAAACAGATATAGTTTTCTCGACTCCAGAAAAACAATTCTGCTCGCCTTAAAACAGGAGTTCAGCAATAGGTGACCTAACCATGAAGAGAAGAAGAGAAAAATAACTCCCTTCCCTTCCACATGAAGAACTTATTAGCTAAAATATATTCCGTAACCAAAGATGAGAAATCCCAATAAACATCCATCAGTCACTTCAGGGTTGATTTATGTCCCCAGCCAAGGAGCCCTTAAACTTTTGGGTATTTGGAGAGAGCTATTCTTAAATAACTCCTAAACCATCCTCCACACTGCAACCACCCAAAGGCATTTTTCTACAAATTTCAATTCAACTAAACTAGCCTTTTTCTCAACATAATTGAAGCTAACTATATGAACCAACAGCCCTATCTGCTTGAAAGTACGTTTCTTATGTCCAGCTACCCATTTTTCAGTGTTCTATGTTGGTAGCAGCCAGCCCCAAGCCTGGATGAAGGACTGCAGCGATAGGTATGGAACGGAGATTGAGTCAATCTCCGTCATATGAAAACCGATCAGATGTATTTTACAAATGTCATGAGTTGCAAAACAACCTTAGTGACCATCAAAAGCCATAAGTTTAATCTTTGTCTCCCTACCACTATGTCCGAAAATGCAGTAACCTGTGCACTTAATCAGCAACAAAACCATCTCAGAATGAACACGTCTCAAAGTGTTTAATTGACAGGGACTTCTGTCCCTAAAGTATTTGCCTAGTGTGTGAGAACCAAAAGGCAGCATACAGAAGCCTTTGGACATGTTTCAGGGAGTTGCAAGTTGTACCGGTGTCCAATCTTAATACAACAGGGACATGTCCTCCTCACACAAGTGTTTGTGTTTACCAGGTTCCAGAATGAGGATTGATTAAAATGATACCTAGACACACATGTGTGCACGTATATGCAATTTGCATATGTTCATATGTATGGGAAAATGCAAGTGACATAGGTATATAACAGTAAAACCAAACAAATATCACTAATTTTCCTTGTGTCTGAAATCCAAGTGACTAAAAGGAAAGCATCCTACAAAGAGTATTTAGACGCCCTCCTAAAAACCTACAAAGAGTATTTAGAGACACTCCTCACCACCGCTCCCTCCACCGCCAGTCCCTCCACTATCTCTACCATCCCGACCGTTGTCATCCCCATGGATGCCAATCTCGCCGATGCGATCTCCATCATTGCCATCGTTCCTCCGCCACCATCAAAAACCCCTTCAATTTCCAATTTGATCGTACACACAAACTAAGAAACTGTGTTGGAATTTGAAGAGTTCTTGGTGTTCGTCAATTTGGGATTTGACGAGAGGGCTCTGGAACTCTAGGTTCGTCAAAAACAAAGGGGATTCGTATGATGAATGGCATACATTGTTCAGTGGAGTCGTCATATGAAGTTTGACGAATCAGTGACGAATCCCTACCATGTTGCCGGATTGCAACGGTGTGCACTACTTTTCTGGTAAAGGAAACAAAGTAGGTTACCTGTTCCACTAAAATGTATCTATCAGCAAACAAGAAAGACGAATTCTTATATTGAAAAATGTGCAAGAGTATGATACCCAGAATCACAAATGAGCTCAAACCATCTGCTAATTTTTTGCAACACCTATTTAGAGAACTGTGATTGATTTAGAAACCTGATCTAAAAGCAATGCAGACAAGGGATTTCCAGTTACTCACTCTTTCAATTCCACTCCCTGGTCCATGGTTGCAAAATAAGGTCCTCTGATCTTGTGTGCCGTCCTCTTGATGGATGATAAGGGTGGCACAAGATCCGCTCGAGTGAGTATTCTGGAAAAGAAACTGAGCAAGTCAAAAGGTTATTTCAATGGCATGTTTGCCATGTGATTCCATTCGTACTTCTGTCAATAGCGTCTCCTCATACTTCATAATGGAAAAAACAAGTATTTTTGCACAAGCCGTTGCTGAGAGAGTTGTGTTGTCTTCTCCGTCAATCAACCCACAGGACAACATTGGGTTAAATCCAACTACGGCCCACCTGAAAATGCAGAAAAGGAAAGAGCAAGTAAGAATCTTTAATTGATCACTAGTCCCGTCATCCCCTGGGATATGAAACATGAAATTATAGTATGATTACTACCCCCATCCGACCTCCAGAAACTATAACATTTTTCAAGCTAGATAATTGGTACTGAATGGCTGTATAGCGTATCGCACTGCAGTAAATTGAATACTTGGGACTTACAAATTACTTTTCCTTTCATTCGGGATTTTTCTCAATCAGAGTAATTGATCCCCTTCTGTGCTACATAAGGGATCCTAAATCAGAAATTTCATTTGAAAGAAAAGAGACAATAGCCGGTGATGCTTGCACCGCTCATGTTGCTGTGCCATATAATTTCTTATCTGGGGAGGCTCAGATCAGTGAATGCAATCAGACTAGGATGTCAGCGCCATGGCTGCAATGCCCCCCTCCGGGTTGCCACGCCAAGATACGAGTCAAACCCTAGCCTTTACTGCAGGCTCTAGAAAGCTATCATCACAGCCTCTAACAACAACATCAAGGCCTCATTTGGGTAGAGGATATAAAACAGCAGGATATGATGTTTACTTGGTCTCTTTCTCCTGAAACTACCCAGAGGTGAAACAGAGGTAGTATATGTATCAGAAGCTGTTTTGTTTCTTCTTCTTTTTTTCTAGTTTACTTGTGTAAGAATCACAACGCTTGAGATCATGATAGTGAATGCAAGTGCATGTATGACATAGAGATGAGGGAGGGTTGTTGATCACAGTTCAGAAATCATCGGCCCCAAAGCATATGCAGGGAAGGTTAACCACCCTCTGAGAACATCCCATCTCCCTGCAGTGAGCCTCATTCTTGAGCCGGCACCATGTAAATAACTCCAAAGAGCGATGAATAATAATAGGGTAAAAGACAATTTCCACCCCTGCATTATGGGTTAAATACAAATACCCACCTGCATTATGGATAAATACGGATACCCTCTGTCAGAGACAGATATGCCCCCTGTCAGTGGATGGAGGGTGCACAAATACCACCCTTCTGTTACAATCAGCTAGTGTCAGGTACAATCTGACTTTTTGTGACCATTTTACCCTTGCAAGGGACGAAATGTGGACAAATACCAGCCTTTTGTGTTTATTGTGTTCATGTTCTTGACATTCTTGGTGTTCTTGCACCGCTGATGTTGTGCTAAATATTTTCTTTTTTGGGGAGGCTCGGATCTTTGAATGCAATCAGACTAGGATGACACCGCCATGGCTGCAACAGGGAGAGATGATGCTCCCTCCGGGATGCCATGCCAAGATACGAGTTGAATCCTTTACTGCAGGCTCTAGAAAGCTATCATCACAGCCTCTCACAACAACAACAACAACAACAACACGAAGGCCTCATTTGGGTAGGGGAAGTAAAACAGTTTACTGTGGGATAAAGTAGTACTACCCCCGTTTCTCCTGATTCTTTTCATGATATGAAGAACACGAGGAAAAGATAACCAAATTCTTGCATCGTTTCTAACTAAATCACCGGGTCAAAGTAACTTCAGGAGAAACAAACAACATATATGTATAAGAAGCTGCTATTTCATTTGTTCTTTCTATTGTGTAAGAATCACAACCCTTTAGATAATGATCACGAATGCAAGCGCATGTATGACACAGAGATGAGGCTTGTTGATCACAGCTGAGAAATCACCCTCTGAAACATCCCATCTCCGTGCAATTGCAGAGCGGGTCAACCACCCTCTGAAACATCCCATCTCCGTGCAGAGAGCCTCATTCTTGAGCTTGCACCATGTAAGCAACTCCAAAGAGCAATGAATAGTAGTAATATTCCATGGTGCGTCATATTCAAAACTTGAAAGGCTGAAAGTGTCTTTGTGTAAAACTAGAGAGGGCTCTTTTACCCCAAGGCTCTGTTTGGTCCGCAGTAAAATGTTTTACAAGGAAAAATATTCTACGCGTAAAACATATTGTGTGAAAAAGTTCTCTGCAATTATTTTCTCGTGTTTGGTTGACACTTGCCAAAACAGTGGGCCGTGACGGCAGTGGCAGTGATGGGTGGCGGTAAAGGCGGGTGGCGGTGATGGGTCGTGGTGGAGGTAGGTGGTAGTGGTGTTTATTGGTGATGGAGGTGTTAATATGAGTTGTTGTGCTCCTTCACTCTCTGGAAAATGGCTTACGGATTTGAAATGTGTAAATCAATTTACATAATCTGAGGGAAAACATTCTACAGGAAAATGTTTTTACCTCCAACCAAACAGCACCAAAGCACCAAAACAAGAGAAAACATTTTACAGGAAAATGTTTCCCCACCAACCAAACGGAGCCTAAAATTTCATCGATTTACGCCACCACCGACACCGCCATTGGACCTAATAACTCAGCAGATCGAAGGCTAGGAAGAGGCTCAGATCTGCGTAAGAGTGATCCAAGCCGAGAACGACCCGCCGTAGCTGCAACAACAGAGGTCGAAACCTCCGAGTTGCCCCGCCAACACGCAGCTCCGATCTCCAGGCCTGGACCATCTTCTCGAGAAAGTCATCATCATAGCCTTGTGTATATAGAGATAGAAAGGGATTTATGTATGCAGAGAGAATGAAAGAGAGTGATGGAGGTTGTGCAGAAGTGAGGGCAGTTGATTGTGAGGTAAATTCAAAGGCTCCGGCAAGTAGCAGAGAGCATACTCCTGGAACATTCCATCTTCATCTTTCTGCAGGAGCTTCATTCAATCTCTCGAGTTTGGAAACTAAGAGCATGTTTGGTATCCGTTTAAAAACAGGAAAAACAGAGGGGGGAAAAACATGCTGAAATTTTATTTGAAAGAATAGTGAGTAAGTGGCAGGAGCCTGTGAATACAATCAGATTAGTAGGATACCGCCATGGCTGCAACAGGGAGAGATGAGGCTCCCTCTGGGTTGCCATGCCAATATACGAGTAGAATCCTAGCCTGAATTGTAGGCTCTAGAAAGCTATCATCACAGCCTCTCACAACAACATCAAGGCCGCATTCGGGTAGGAGATATCGTATCTTCTGGGATATGATTACGGTGGCACAAGGAAGTATATGTATAAGAATCTTTTTTTTTTCCTTTTTTTGGTCTATCTGCATAATAAGGTGCTATGGGGAATAAACTATCCCCAAATATAAGACACTAGGGGATTGCCCGTGCCCGAGGGCACTACCCCCTAAAACATGTTTCATAATCAATTTTACTGGAGGAGAAGATCAAAATGACGTCCCCGGTAATTTTATATGATATCCATCAAGTCATGTTCTTACACACTTTTGATAAGTTACAAAAATGAATCCGAGAGAGGGTAAATTTCCAAGTAGTGGGTACTTAAGTGGGTAGTAAGTAGTGGGTAGTTAAGTGGGTGGTAGGTGAAATTTAAGGACTGGTAATCCAAAGGCCAAAAAGAGTCAAACCATGCTATTTTATAGAATAGATGTGGAATAACTTATCTCCGTCTACATAATAAGATGTTATGGGGAATAACTCATCCCTCAAATGTGACATATGGAATAGTCTATCTCCACTATATTCTACGAACCAAACCCTTCATAATAAGACAATCTCAACATTCAAATTTAGGGAATTTATCATACATTTTTGCACTAGTTTGTGTAAGAAACACAACACTCTAGATCATGTTAATGAATGTATGTACTACCTCAATTGGTTAGCATGCAGTTTAAAGGTTCAAGAAAAGAATCAGAGTAGTATGACATAGAGATGAAGGAGGGCGGTTGATCACAGTTCAGAAATCACCGGCACAAGCACAAATTCAGGGAGGGTCAACCACCCTCTGAAAACATCCCATCTCCCTGCAGTGAGCCTCATTCTTGAGCCTGCAGGCCCTGCACCATGTATGCAACTCCAAAAAGCAATGAATAATAATAGGGTAAAAGATACTTTCCACCACTGCATTATGGGTTAAATACAAATACCCCCCTGCATTATGGATAAATACGGATACCCCGCCCCCTGTCAGAGACTGATATGCCCCCTGTTAGTGGATGGTCGGTGGACAAATACCACCCTTCTAATACAATCTGACTTTTTGTGACCATTTTACCCTTGCAAGGGACGAATTGTGGACAAATACCACCCTTTTGTGTTTACTGTGTTCATCTTCTTGACATTCTTGGTGTTCTTGCACCGCTGATGTTGTTGTGCCATATATTTTCTTTTTTTGGGGAGGCTCAGATCTGTGAATGCAATCAGACTAGGATGACTCCGCCATGGCTGCAACAGGGAGAAATGAGGCTCCCTCCGGGATACCATGCCAAGATACGAGTTGAAACCTAGCATATACTGCAGGGTCTAGAAAGCTATCATCACAGCCTCTCACAACAACAACCACAAGGCCTCATTTGGGTAGGGGAAGTAAAACAGTTTACTGTGGGATATAGTAGTACTACCCCCGTTTCTCCTAATTCTTTTCATGGTATGAACAACACGATGAAAAGATTACCAAATTCTTGCATCGTTTCTAACCAAATCACCGGGTCAAAGTAACTTCAGGAGAAACAAACATTCTACATGAAAATATTTTTACCTCCAACCAAACAGCACCAAAACACCAAAACAAGAGAAAACATTTTACAGGAAAAATTTTACCACCAACCAAACGGAGCCTAAAATTTCACCGATTACACCACCACCGACACCGCCATTGGACCTAATATCTCGGCAGATCGAAGAGTAGGAAGAAACTCAGATCTGCGTAAGAGTGACCCAAGCCGAGAACGACCCTCCGTAGCTGCAACAACAGAGGACGAAACCTCCGAGTTGCCCCGCCAACACGCAGTTCTAATCTCCAGGCCTGGACCATCTTCTCGAGAAATTCATCATCATAGCCTTGTGTATTAGAGTTGATTGTGAGGTAAAATCAAAGGCTCCCGCAAGTAGCATTGAGCATACTCCTGGAATATTCCGTCGTTGTCTTTCTGCAGGAGCCTCATTCAACCTCTCGAGTTTGGAAACTAAGAGCATGTTTGGTATCCGTTTAAAAACAGGATAAACAGTGGGGGGGAAATCATGCTGAAATTTTATTTGAAAGAGAAGTAAGTGACAGTAGCCTGTAATGCTTGCACCGCTGATGTAATTGTGCAATATATTTTCTTATTCGGGGAGGCTCAGATCTGTGAATGCAATCAGACTAGTATCACACCGCAATGGCTGCAACAGGGAGAGATGAGGCTCCCTTCTGGTTGCCGTGCCAACATATGCGTCGAATCATAGCCTAAATTGCAGGCTATAGAAAGCTATCATCACAGCCTCTCACAACAACATCAAGGCCGCATTCGAGTAGGGGATATCGTATCTTCTGGGATATGATTACTGTGGCACAAGGCAGTATATGTATAAGAATCTTTATTTTATTTTTTTCCTTTTTTTGGTTTATCTACATAATAAGCTGCTATGGGGAATAAGCTATCCCCCAAAAACAAGCTATCCCCAAAAACATGACATGTGGAATAGCTTATCTCCGTCTACATAATAAGATGTGGGGAATAAGGGTGAGTTTGGGAATGATTGTGCTACCAGCACAGCTGCTTTTCGACAGCAGAAGCAGTTTTAGTGTGTTTGGTAAAAATAAAATTCCTGCTTTTCCGGACAGTTTCTGCTGTCCCACAACAGCTCTCAGGAAGCAAGGGAGGAGATGCTTTTCCAGAAAGTGTTTTATATTAATTTATCTACAACCGATTTTAACTTTACAATTTTTAAAAATATCAATAGTTATCTTTACAGAAATGACACGTGTCATATATTTTTGTCATTTTACCCTCTCAGAGCACCTTCACAGCTGATTTTACCAAACACACTATACCAATATTTCACAGCAGCTTTTACGTAATATTTACCAAACAACATTTTATCAAGAATTCACATCAGCTTTTCCACAGCAGCAGCTTTCTAGCACCGCCACAGCATTCCCCAACTAGCCCTAAGTCATCCTTAAAATGTGACATATGGAATAGTCTATCCCCAGATATTCTTAGAACCAAAACCTTCATAATAAGACAATCTCGACATTCAAATTTAGGGAATTATCATACTTTTTTGTGCACTAGTTTGTGTGTGAAACACAACACTTTAGATCATGTCAATGAATGTGCATGTACTACCTCAATTGGTTAGCAGGCAGTATGACATATAGATAAAGGAGGGCGGTTGATCACATTTCAAAAATCATCGGCTCCAAAGCAAATGCAGGGAGGGTCAACCACCCTCTGAAAACATCCCATATCTCCCTGCAGTGAGTGCGCCTCATTTTGGAGCCTGCAACATGTAAGCAACTCCAAAGAATCATAATTGTCATTTTCCAAACTTGAAGGGGTCAAAGTGTCCTTGTATCAAACTAGAGGAGGTGAAAGTGTCTTTTACCCTAGCATTTCCTCACCATTCATCACCACCAACGACAGCACCGCCGGTGGCCCTAAGATCACCGCAGATCGAAGGCTAGGAAGAGGCTCAGATCTGTCCAGAGTGATCAACGCCGGAGAGAAGGATTCCGGCGCTAAGTTACCTGGAACGCGGATCGTTCCGATTCGTGGAACAGGAACGGGATCGCGGAACGCCATACCCTATGGAATTCGGTATGCCAGGGGTAGGCTTCTTTGGATACCTTTATAGCTGTTTTACCATTTTTTCGCAAATCATAAAGTTTAAAACTGCTCAATATATTAAATACTTAAAAGTCAATCCTCAAAAAATGGATGTAACTTAGCGAAATTCCCCCTTTTACATAGATGCTTTAGGTGAAAATAGTGAAAAAATAGGGATCGCCAAATTAAGCGATCTGGATCGCTGGTGTTCCACGTTTCGGAACGGGTGATCCAATTCGCAATTCGCGGGGGTACGAGTGAATTGTGGTAACACTGTTCCGGCGTGGCTGCAACAACAGAGGTCAAAAACCTTCGAGGTGCCCCGCCAACACGCGACTCCGATCTCACCAGGCCTCAATCATCTGCTCTAGAAATTCATCGTCACTGCCTCCTATATGTGTATATATATATATAGAGAGAGAGAGAGAGAGATTTGTGTACTCAGAGAGAGAGAGAGATGGAAGTAGTAGTGGTGGTGGTGTTGGAGGAGAAGTGAGGGCGGTTGAGAGAGTGAGGTGAAATCATCGGCTCCGACGAGTAGCAGAGAGGGGCAACCACCCTGCGGTAACATCCCCGTCGTTGCCTTTCTACTGGAGCCTCATTCAGTCGAGAAACTTTTTAGTGCTCCATCAGATCACCAGTCACTCGTGCTTAGAAACAAACCCTTAGAAACAAACCCTTAGAAACAAACCCTAGTGAGTATAGAAGTGAAGAAATATCCACAATGAAGGACGCTTAGTGCATGTTTGGTATCGCTGATTTTAATCCCGGCCTCTTTTCAACAATCTTGTCACATATTTTGGGTCAAAGTGTCATTGCAATGGATGTTGTGGTACCATATATTTTCTTATGTGGGGAGGCTCAGATCTGTGAATGCAATCAGACTAGTATGACACCGCAATGGCTGCAACAGGAGGCTCCCTCCTGGTTGCCATGCCAAGATATGCGTCGAATCATAGCCTAAATTGCAGACTCTAGAAAGCTAACATCACAGCCTCTCAGAACAACATCAAGGCCTCATTTGGGTAGGGGACATAAAACATAGAACTTTTGACAGAAAACCGCCTTGCAGTTTCGTCTCGTTGACACTTAGCTACATGCAGTATTGGTTTTACCACTTATTGTCTCTGCAGTTTGTACAATTGCGACACTTAGGTCAAATTGACTAACACCGTTAACTTCCACTGAGCAAGCACCCATATAGCCGGATTCGAACCGGGACCTCATGCAAGGGCTTTAAACGCTCTACCACTGAGCAAGCACCCATATGCAGAGAGAGAGAGAGAGAGAGAGAGAGAGAGAGAGAGAGATTTATGTATTCAGGGAGAGAGATATGGAAGTGGTGGCTGAGGAGAAGTGAAGGCGGTTGATTGTGAGGTGAAATCATCGGCTCCCGCCAGTAGCAGAGAGGGGCAGCCACCCTCCGAGAACATCCCATCTCCCTGCAGTGAGCCTCATTCTTGAGCCTGCACAATGTAAGCAACTCCAAAGAGCAATGAATAATAATATTCCATGGTGTAAGTGTCATTTTCAAACTTGAAGGCATGAGAGTCGTCATTGCAATCAAACTAGAGGGGGTGAAAGTGTCTTTTATTCGAGCATTTCACCAACTTTCACCACCACCATCGACACTGCCGCCGCCTTTGGACCAAAGATCTCGGCAGATTGAAGGCTAGGAAGAGGCTCAAATCTGTTCAAAGTGATCCAAGCGGAGAACAACTCCGTCGCGGCTGCAACAACAGAGGTCAAAAACCTTCGAGTTGCCCCGCCAACACGCAGTTCTGATCTCCAGGACTGAACCATCTTCTCAAGAAATTCATCATCATAGCCTCGTGTAAATGGAGACAGATAGATATTTATGTACAGAGAGAGAGAAAGAGAGTGATGGAGGTGGTTGTGGTGGTGGTGAAGAAGTGAGGGTAGTTGATTGTGAGGTGAAATCATTGGCTCTCGCAAGTAGCAGAGAGCGTATTCCTAAAACATTCCGTCGTCCTCTTTCTGCAGGACCCTCAATTCAATCTCTCGAGTTTGGAAACTAAGAGCATGTTTCGTATCCATTGAAAAACAGGAAAAACAGTGAAAAGAAAAAGGGCAAAAGACAATAATCACCCCTATATTTTGATAAAAATACACTTTGGTCCGCTGACGTTTGAATAATTCCACTTTGCACCCGTATAACGGAATATTCTGTTGACACTAAGCACCGTTCTGTCATGTTCCGTTAGAGAAGTGGGTGATAAAAAAAATTCGGAATATATTGCCCGTGTATTTTTTTGGATTTTATTGCCCATATTCTGAATCATCAAGAACGCAAAAAACATCAAGAACACTGAAATTGTAACAATAGCAGAAAGTGATGGAGGCTTATTTTGTAACTGAAAACAAGGAAAATGCACTTGCCATGGATGCAAAATCATTTGCCAGGCCAGGAAAAGTAACAATTTCTCAATAAATCAGAATCATCATTGCCACAGCAAGAGTAGTAACCATGGCTGCAAATCAATTGACTCGCCACGAAGTAACTAAGAATGAACATCCCCATATAAAAATCAAGCCACAGATCCGAGTAGACACCTCCAACTCCATCAGAGGGTCTAAACTTTGTTGTCCATGAAGACGGGGCAAAAATTAATAGGACAAACTTTGAAAGCTCTCAAAATATTTCTTGACAACAGGTTTCTCATCATCTTGATGGGCAAAGTGAGATGGCCAGATCTCACATGGTGCATGCTCATGAAAATCCTGTCATCAAGAGAAAAATAAACCCCAACTTTGGTAACCACATTGGTCATAGCTGGTGAATCAAACTCCGGCAAAAGCAATGAACGAGAGAATCCCTAGAGAAGAATGAACTCCATCTTTGGTAATAAGTAATGATTAGTGAGTAAATTAACCTACGCCTAAAAGCGACGAATGAGTGGACCTCCAGTAATGCTGCTCAAACTTGGTCTGAAAGCTGATCCTAATATTACACTATGCAAGGGTGAAACCCCTAACAAGATAGCTAGTCATGTGCTAGAGAATTGGAGGAAACTATACGTAACGGACGAGACCTAGTGGTATGCAGTTACAAATAGATGAAGATTTTAACTATATGAGAGCACCCCACACACCACATCATCACTTGCGCACAATGTATTCAGATGCGTTTAACAACTCATTCATGGCACTCAAAAATTCGAGTGGCTAAGGCTGAAGTAATTTTATTTTTTTTGCTGGTAAAATAAGCGAAGGAAAACCCCAGGCCAATGCAATAGCTAATGTCTCAAATATTTCATAAAAAGAAGTTGCCATTAAATCCAGCCAATTAGTTGAACTAAAGGTTTTAAGATATGATGGTCTACATTCACGACTGAAACAAAATTGATAGTGAATGAACATAAAAGGAACCAGAAACCAGAAGTCTAACTCTCGGTTTGCTCCCTCAGCCCCCTGATTGTGCTCCGAACAGTCACAGCACTGGCAGTATTCAATGTGTAGGCACCACCAGCCTTCACTTTGCCGCAATCCTTGCAGCCCCAGATCCCCACTGCCTTTCTCTTCACAGCATACTTTCCGCAGAACTCACAGAAGTACTTGCTATGCTGGCTAACCTCCATCTTCTTAATCTGCTTCCGCAGACTGGAACCATAACGGGTACCATATTTCCCAACAATACCAGCCTTCTTTGTTCTCTTAGTCATCTTTGATCGCTGGCGATGAAGCTCCCCCGAGACTATGAACCCTAAGCGGCTGGTATAATGCTGCTGAAGTAATTGATGTAGCATATATTCTATTATTCTTACTTGGGGAGGCTCAGATCTGTGAATGCAATCAGACTACCATGAACATTTTAATTTCCATCCTCTTTTCACCAGTTATTCATGGTCGTGCGCCAGGGGCCCAGACAGTCTCAGTGGCTTTACAGAAAATGGGTATTTTGGGTATTCTTCTATTTAAATCACAAATTCACCATGGCATTAAAAAGTCGTAAATTTCTTTTGTTGTAGTGGGTGAAACCTGAATCACGGGAACGGGTGCGCTAAAGTGACAAATTCTAAGAAAGTTGTATTTGACAATGTCGCGAAATGCCGTACAAAAATAATGTAATTAATATTTATATATAAACGTATTACACACTAATTATTTTGTGTAATCAAGATTTGGTGGCAATAACTACAAAGCTTATATATTAGAGTAGAACCTCCCATATTTTAAAATGTAATAGAATTTAACTTACTGAGTGAGGGCCTGAGGGGTTATCTCAATAAGGGGTTGGTTAGGTCATTTTAGTTGAAATTTTCATTTGACTTAATTTCATATAAGCCGGTAACTTAGTTTCAAACAGGCTTGGACAAAGGAACTGAACTTGTATCTTGTGTGCTAACCTCTTGATGGATAAGGGTGGCACAAGAGCATCCGCTCAAGTAAGCATTATGGAAAAGAAACCGAGCAAGTAAGAAGGTTGTTTCAATGGCATATTTTCCTTGTGATATCCATTTGTGCTTCTGTTAATAGCATCTCATCATACTATATGATGGAAAAAAGAGTAATTTTGCTCAAACGCTCTCTTACCACTGTGTTTCAGAAGTACATGCTATTGCTGGGAGACTTGTGGTGTCTCCTGCCCCTCAATCAAGTTACATGCCAACAATGGGTGAAATCCAACTACGACCGGCCTGAATATGCAGGAAAGGTAAAGGCAAGTAAGTATCTTTAATTAGTCACTAGTCCCGTTGTATAGTGTATCGCACGGCAGTGAATTGAATGCTTGGACTTACCAATTACTGTTCCTTGCTTTCAGGATTTTTCTCAGCCAGAGTAATTGGTGTCCCCATGCGCCACTTGATGGATCCTATATCAGAAATTTCAGTACAAGTTGAACGAAAAATGGTGGCACTGAATATACAACAGCCTGCAAGGCTTGCACCGCTGATGTTATTGTGCCATATATTGTTCTTATTTGAGGAGGCTCAGATCTGTGAACACAATCAGACTACGACGACACCACCACGGCTGCAACAGGGAGAGAGATAGAGAGGCTCCCTCCGGGTTGCCACGCCAAGATACGAGTCAAAATCATAGCCTGAATTGCAGGCTCTAGAAAGCTATCATCACAGCCTCTCACAACAGAGTAATTATTGCTTGCTCCAAGAGCAAATTTGACATGGTGCTCTAATCAATACATCACAGGACACATCAGGACATGTAGAAATCCACTTTCTTTTGTGTGCTACTCGTTCTCTTTCTTCAATGTGTGTTCTGTAAGGCCACATCATTTGCTCTAGAGCAAACAATTTCTCCTCACAACAACATCAACGCCGCTTTTTGATATGGAATATGATTACTGTGGTAGTGGTAGTGGTAGTGGTAGTGGTAGTAGGGCGGTTGATAACATTTCAGAAATCATCGGCTCAAGAGCGAATGCAGGGAGGGTCAACCACCCTCTGAAAACATCCCATCCCCAAGCAGTGAGCCTCATTCTTGAGCCTTAACCATGTGAGCAACCCCAAAGAGCAATGAATCATATAATTGTCATTTTCCAAACCTGAAGGGGTCAAAGTGTCCTTGTATCAAACTAGAGGGGTGGAAGTGTCTTTTACCCAAGCATTTCCTCACCATTCTGAGAAAGTACTCATTGGTGCAAGCCCCACCACTGTGGCATGCCTGCGTCCACCTACAACAACACCGCCGGTAAACCTAAGATGGAAGGCTAGGAAGAGGCTCGGATCTGTTTAGAGTGATCCACGCCGGGAATGATTCCGCCGTGGCTGCAACAACAGAGATCAATGACCTCTGAGGTGCCCCGCCAACACGCGGATCGATTCCAGGCCTGAATCGTCTGCTCCAGAAATTCATCGTCACTGCCTCGTGTGTGTATATATATATATATATATAGAGAGAGAGAGAGAGAGAGAGAGAGAGATTTGTGTACTCAGAGAGAGAGAGAGATGGAGGTGGTGATAGAGGAGTGAGGGCGGTTGATTGTGATTTGTGAGGTGAAATCATCGGCTCCGGCGAATAGCAGAGAGAGGCAACCACCCTCCGGTAACATCCCCGTCGTCGGCTTTCTGCTGGAGCCTCATTCAGTCACTCGAGCATTTAGGAACAAACCCTTGAGGAGGGAAGTTATGTGCACTAGATCCTTTACTTTCGTCCTCCTTTCAATAGTTATTTACGGTCGTGCCACAAGAAAGTACGCACCCTGACGCGTGTCTGAGTTGATCAATTATTTTTTGAGTTTGGAAATATGGGAGAGATCTTATCAAATACTGAATGATGTGTCAAAGATGGCTTATAAGCAAATTATTGTATTTGTCACATAGTTTTTAAAAACGGGCCGGTCGAACCGGTGAACCGGCCTATGACCGTTTCGGTTCGTAAATTGGACAGGAAATGCACGGACCGGTCAAAACCGGTCAAAAACCGACCGGTTTCGTGGTCCAACCGGTGAACCGGACGGTTTGAAAACCGGTCGGTTTTTCCAATAAAACCAGCCGGTTTCGGTACGTTTGGAGTCTTCCATCGCGCTGTAGAGAGAGGACTGTAGAGAGAGAACGAGAGGGAGAGAAGATTTAGAAGCAAAAGCCAGAAGGTTACCTGTCTTCCATCGCTGCTGCTGAACCGCACGGAGGACGGCGTTCTTCCTGTCTCACGCCTCTGTTCGATGTGGATCAGTGAATGTGGGTGGTTTCCATCCTTATCTAGAACTGGTAACTACTAGTATTTGTTTGACCTTATCTCTTAAAAGTCAGACCCATTGTTTGACTTCTTTGGTTGCCAGTAGAGTAATTGAAGTTAAGTCTTGTTTGGTTGTACTTCTTTTAATTAGAAGGTTATAGTTAGTTTGATTCTTCTAAATAGAAGTTAGGTCTTGTTGACCAAAGTTTAGATTTTGTGTGTTTGTTTGTTTATTTTTAAACATAGCTATTACCGAAAAGCTTTAAATTAAAACATTCGACAATTTTTTTTGGCTATTTTCCGTTATGCTTACTATTTTTGGTATAAAAATTACTAAAATATATTATTACATAAATATGCAATTGAACCGGTCCGACCACCGGTCCGACCGGTCCGATCATGAATCGGTGCCTCACCGGTTCGATGGCCGGTCCGGTTTTTAAAACTTTGATTTGTCAAACACAAGGCCTCGAAAAATCACTGTTCCCTTTCCACCAAGCTCAGGGTGCCTAGGCACGACAACATCCTTCACACTGTTCCATTGTCTCTTTCTTAAAAATTTATGACATGAGCGTTCGCATGTGCAAAAACTCTGAAATTACTCATTATGACTAATGTGGTATCCCTTTCTATCAAGCCCAGGATGCCTAGTCACAACACCCGCCTCAACACTGCCTCATTATCTCTTTCTCGTACCCTGGCATGAGTGTTCACATATGCAAAAAAATCTGATTACGCATTGTGACCAATGTGGTGCCCCAACCCCGGGTGGAAAGATACATCAAAAAGTACATGAACAGTTTCTACATTCATTGTATGAGAGCCCCAGCGGGTGTGATAAGATATCATGCTCTTCTACACTTTTTAAACAATATTCATGACTATACCAAAAAGAGAAAAGGGCGTATCATTTTCGATGCCTCTAGTGCATATTTTCATCTACTACTTTCTTGATAGGTAATCGAACTATTGTTGAACGAAAAAATGAAAGACTCATATTATAATTATTTTAGTGCTAAATGTCTAGAATCGAGTGTTTCGTGCCCAAACACTAATAGGTGGTGCGCTAATTCATCAGGATATACATTATGAGAGATACGCTTTGAGTGCTAAATGTCATGGTAGTATTCGTATGAAAATATTGACCCGAATATGTGTTCACAATCCGAACAGAAATAAAGAAGAAGATAAAATTGTAACGACTTACATATGAGTTAATTCTGAACGCTTATATAGTTTTTGAAGACAGTTTCGTATAGAATACGAGGCTCCTTAAAGCAGATTCGTCTCCGAAACTTCGTGCTTGTCGTGGAGAATTTGGACATCTACTTCCCAGGATAAAAGCTTCCCTGTGCGGTGTTGTCTTGCACACAACGAACTAAGACTACGAGACAGAGAATTTCAATGGAAGGTAGAGAGAGAGAGAGAGAGAGAGAGATAGTTATTGTAGTCCTGAGATCTTTTTTCAAATGAGGAGGATGGCAGTCTTTTTATAAGAGAAGAAGTGACTTTTGGGAACGGTTGTGTCTGTTCAATGTGAACTGATCAGTTGCAACTGTTCGAACAGTTGGAACTTTTAACAATTCGTTCAATAAATAACATATTAATATTTAGTTAGTATTTGACCCAAAAATTAAAGCCCGCTAACTTGCCCAACCCAACACAACACCACGTCACAACTTGCATCCAAGCCGGCTGTGGTGGTTCGACCTTTGTGTGGGTCTTCTTCCACAATAAAATTGTTGCGCCCAAAGTTCTTGCCCTAAAGTCAAAACTTGGAGTATATGCTACCAAGTTTCTTCCTCATCAACAATGTGATATACTACTCTCTCTCAACCCAATGATCGACGACTCATTTTGATAGCTTAATTTGATCATTCATTACTTCATAGTTTTTGACGAGTGAGTTACCGCAACGATCACCAATGTAACTAATTTACAACTGTGTGTTCGGTGTCGTGAACTCTTAAGCGAGTAGGGTCAAAACCATACTCAAATTCGGGTAACTAGTATCGCCAAAAACCTACTTTTTCCAACAATCCCCCACATGAATGAAAAATTAGTTTTTAAGCTTAAGAGTTGTCGAAACGTGGATGAAATCTCTATGGCGGTTGTTAATTGCATAAAGAAAGGTAGCCATAGACTTTGAACCTTCCCATAAGTGAAATATTTCAGGGTATACTGCCTTGACAGTGAACTAAACGCCTTGAACTGCTTGCCGCATTGTATACCTAGTCGGTAGTAATCACAAAATTAACAACTTGAACGTAGTCCGTTCTCATGTTTGTGTTCATTTCAACCTTGAAACACTTTCCTAGTTTCATGAGTAAACTTAGAGGAGTATAGCCACGTCATCCTCCTAGAATCGGCCCGTTCCTACACACATAGCTGAGACACATAACGAGTATCCTTCATACTCTTCTTAAAACCTTAAGATACGGTCTCATTAAAAGCCTTCTTGCTTACCATGTCCCCATCACTCGGTGTTCGCCCTAAGAATGAGTTTGGAAACCTTATTTCCGGGTGAGTGATTTATGAATTTGCACTGGTAGTTGGGTAGTCCCTTTTGAACCTAGTTCTTGGGATCTCCAGTTATCTAGGTTGGGTTTGCCGCTACGTGCAATTCTTACGAGATTGGCTTTAATCTCATTCTCCTTGACGAACTTGCAACTAGTTCTCTCGATAAACCTATAGCCAACGGATCCGTTATTTTTGTCTTTACACAATCGATCGATATTATTCCTTGTGAGAGAAGTTGCCTGATGGTATTATGTCTCTGACAAATATGTCTAGACTTACCATTATGCATACTATTTTATGATATGCCTATTGTTGTTTAACTATCGCAATGAATGCAAATATGAGGCACGTATTTTGGCCATGTTGGAGTATCTTCGAGGAAATGAAAAAGTCATTATTTTCTTCCCCTGCCTTGTCTCACGCTATGAAGTTTTCTTCCATAGTAGACCTTGCAATGCACGTCTGCTTTGAAGATATCTAAAAAGTTGATGCTTCACCGAGCGTGAAAACATATCCACTTCTAGATTTGGAGTCTCCAGAGTCAGAGATCTCAAATGAACTTTATTATTTCGATATAACTTAAACTTATAAGGATATGTCTAGAATGCATCCAAAAGTACATATGGCATGTCTTGTTAAATGCTTCGCAATAATTTTTCATTCTTCTAATGTTGATACAAATCCTTTATAAATAGTAACAAGATTCTCCGTTGTAAGCACACTCTAGTTGGTGATTGCGAACCATAGAATTGCTTCAAAACGTTATAATTTATCATACTAGACGTTTTGAGTATGGACATATTTCTCCATTTGTGATACCCTCACAATTCTAGTTACTGATTCGGTTTCATGGCTTTCATCGGGAAGCACTACATCCTTTTCCGCATACTAGCGTTTTCATGATCACAAGTCCTTGTAGATATGAATATTTCTACCGACTTAACTTGTATAGTCAACTAATTATTATTTTGGCAACCGAACGTTTCAAACCAATTACTCGTTCTCGGCTTACTTTGATTTATATATCTTTGTGAGATAAAATGCCTCCATTCATGAGACTTTCATCCAATAATCATTCCAACCAAATATTTGAGTTTACTCAAATTTTGCAACTTTCTGTGCCTTTTAAGATCATAGGCTCGTGAGTTTTATGTTGTTCAAAATATGCTGCAATTTAGTAAGCAAATCGTAAGTACTGTTAAGCTCCTGATTTACGTTATACTAAATTTATATCCACGAGTGTTTGAAAACTCTTGAATTTTAATGAGTGCTTGAAAACTCTTGTAATTGTTGTAACTGACAACCAATTTCACTGACGACATCAAAACTCTTGGAATGTAACATTTCACAAGGCACACGAATGATTATTGCACGATTGTATGATTATTGCACGATTATAATTTGAGCATAGAGAAAGGAGAGCCATCATTTTCTCCTTCGGTCACTATGAAGGAGTTAACCATTTCCTACCTTGTACTTGAACCTTTATTTTTATTTTTATTTTTATTTTTTGGGTAAAATGAACCCAAATTTGGATTTTGAATTTAAATCCACATACTTCAAATCCTTATATTTCAAATTATCATGAACTTGAAAACTTTTGTTTGGTTGAAACATTAACCTGGAATACTCCACTTCCACCACTCCACAACAAGTCAATCATTAATTTATAGTTCAGCAATCTGGAAAAGTGAAACCTAGTTCTACTCCCAATTTTTATGCGAAGCAATGAAATTGAACCATTATAGCAGCGATTTAACAATGCCATAGCCACTATACTGCGGATGTCAGTCTCCAGCAAAATTTGAAGGGCAGTGTGGATTTTTAGTTTCCGTCGAGAGTAGAAAACCAAGGAAGCAGAGAAAAGAAATGGATACAAGACAGAGACACTGCCGAACGGAAGATCTCGTGACCAAGCTCTCTTTGCGACGGTCGCTGGAGGTTGCATCCAACGTCGCCGAAGTTTAAGTTTAAATCTTTGCTCTGTGTACCAGGTTGCACAGACAAAAAACCAATCCACGCATAAGTCGCGAGACTAGAGAACAAGGTGGTGACTTGAAATTCCATGGAATGAGTTATCATTTGAAATCCTCCGGAGTTGTGGTTGCAAAATACAGTGTCTTTGTGTTGAAATCCATCCAAATACCTTGTCAAATCCAAAGGTAACCAAACATAGACAGAGAATGTTGAAATGCAGTGGCTTTTACAGCCACATTTACAAGGAGGTTACTTCAGTTTTCTACATAAATTACTTCTGAAAACTACCACTAACCGACTCTAAAATTGTCCCATTATGCAGCCAATAATCACAGCGAACCGTGGGTACATTTGGCTAACAAAACGAGATAAAACGATGATGTAAACGCTCCATGACTTGTGCTAATTCCAGCGAATAATTCATCCTTGCAGCAGGTTTTTGGGGGTGAACCATGGCAGCAAACTTGTCCTCCTTCCACCATATTTCTGGCCCAGAACACGAGCAACGACATATCGGCACCAAAACGGCCAGTGAACAGTGGCCTAAACGTTGTACAACCAACCTGAATCTGGTAGCAAACCGGGCAACGAACAACAACCTTCAACGGTACATAACCAGCAGCAAACCGGGTAGCGAACAAAGATGATCACCATACCAAAGTCATGTCTGATCGTGCACAATTCCACCCTATCAACCAGCCCAAATATAACCAGAAATCCGTCCACGCTGCTGCCAACAATGCCAGTGCGTTGCACCAAAGCGAGTGCCTAGCGACGAGTGTCAAACGAATCAAGATATCTCGCACCAATGTTGAGCCAATGTGTGGACTTGGTGCACCAACTTCGCTCAAAGATTCTAGGGGCGCAACAACAAGGACTAGTATAGAGGACCATAATCAAAGCAATTGTAATCAAGGTTGCCTTGAGATAGATAAGAACAAAGAAGCAATAAGGAGAATCTCTGATTTTAAAGATAACACGAAAAGGGCAGGTACTTTGTCTAATTTATAAAAAAAAATGACATTGCCCCTGCCCTCCAACAGATCGGCCCGAATGAAACAGTGTGAGTCACAGACTGTGTAACACCGTGAAATTTCCCGCACTGGAAACACCGAGATAGCCCGAACACAAGGGTAACCAAATTGGAGAAAAACAAACCATTCGAAACTTAAAGACTAAAGTCGTGAATTATTACAAAAGTGAAATGCCTCAAACGCGGGCTACAAAGTCATAGATTTATTTCTAGAGAGTGAAATTACTAAAAATTTATTTCGAATAACTCTAGATGGGTCATAAGCGCTCGTGATCCCCAGCTAAGCCCTGCTACCGGCATGTAGACCTGTGGTGGGTGAGAAGAAAAGGACACCACAGCTTCCGAAATCAGCACGAAATACTGAGTGAATAACATTCAGGCATGTAAACAGATTATGAGGCAAGTAGTTTAGAAACAAAAATTTGAAGAGATGTAATTAAAGTAAGTAAACAAGAAGAGAGTAGTAGGATTTTCCATTTTAGCATTTCAATTGGGGAAACATTCCCAAACCATTGCCCTGAAACAGGTAAATCCAACATTGATTATCCATATTCCAAACCATGAAAGTCCAAGTCCAAAATCCAAGTTATTAATTGTTGTTACGGGGAAGAACCAACCATCACAAGCTACCAAGACCATAAGTGTCGACACCCCCCTAAGACTTCTTGCGGCCTGAGAGGTAAGTACAAGGAGCGACTCGTGGCGAATAGTGTCTGAGTTAAATGTCTGTAGCCACGGCCCAGACGTCCGAAGACTATGCCAGTAGCCACGACTCAGGCGTCCGAAGACAATATCATAATATAACAGTAGCCACGGCCCTGGCGTCCAACGACAATATCATAGTATACCAGTAGACACGGCCCTGGCGTCCAAAGACAATAATCCGTACCCCCGTACTACCAAGTTTCCACTTTACGTTATTACCGATTTTGTTAATTTTCGTGTGATAGTTTGAACGTGATTTTTAAGAAGACAACCAAGTGCTCAAATAGGCACGTAAAACAAGTTTTCATATAAAGACAGTTCAACACATAATATGTTTGACACGAAGCAAGGAAAGGCGCTAGGCCTGGCATGTTTACTCACCTTGAATCGAATAACAAACCAGAGAGGACGACTCCTAGAAGTTGACGACGATGGAGAATTTGAAGATGGAAGTGGCGGCAATGTTGCTTTTGCTACTGCTGGTGGTTAGTGGCGGCATCGGGAAGAGATTACCAAGAGCGAGAGAGAGATGAAGTGGAGGTGGTGTGAGAGGGAGTTGTTGAGAGTGAGTGAAAAATGAGGAAGATGAGGGGGTAGTTATAGATGATGGGTGAGAAGAGGTTATGGATGGGTTGAAGAAGAAAAGGAAATGGTTAAAAAACCGTTTAATTTGTTTTCCATATTGAGTTCCTGATTAGTGGGAAATAATTGAGAGAATTAATTTGGAGAAATTACATTGGATAAGTTAGATGGAGAAGAAGGAAATATGATTATGTTATTTTCTTTTTGTGTGAATTTGACCATGATTGATTGAGAAATTAATCCCAACGGACTGGGATCATTGTGAGTAATTAGGACATACTTAAGGAAAATAAATGAGGGCATTAATAGAGAATTAAAATAAAATAATTTAATAATAGAAATGAGGGATTAGGAAGGGAAAATGAAAAGATCATAAAAGACAAATTGCGAGGATTAAATTTCAAGAATTACTACAATGAATCAAGAGGTCTGAAAATCAATAATCGACCATAGTAAATACAATAATACTAAGTTAGCCCATAAAATTACAAAAATCCCCAAACGACCCCGTCAAGAACTTGCAAAATTACCAATAACCCCTCCAAATAAAACAGGGTATTTCACCCTTCCCTCCTTAGACAGAGCTTCGTCCTCGAAAATTAAACTAAACACTTAACAAAACGCTACGCTAAGGGTGTCTACGCGAGAGTACGTCTAAGAAGTGCACAAGTAATAACATGCAACAAGCGTATGTGTAATGTAATATGTACTCCTATGAAAAAAGTGATGCTAATGCGATAATATAGAAAAGGGTAGGGTAAGGGTGCGACACAAAAAGTCGAAGGGTTACAGACTCGGTAGACATCTAACTTATGGACTCACGTTTTCTTTTTCTCGGGACAAATCAAAGATGTTGGTTACTTTGTTTTTTGCACATTGGACCGTCATGATGTCATCTAATTTTCCTTTCATAGAAAGTTGTTCGGCCTCGAACATAATGGTTGATAACCGTACCTCCTTCGTTAGAAAATAAGAAGCGCTACCAATGAATCAATGATCATATGATGATACCGAAGAACACTTATAAATGGGGGTGGTTATTAACAATTGTAAACATAGTACTAGTTTCTCCCTGGAGGCTACAGTTTTGATAATGTATGGAAGCCCATCCTCAAGGGACCGTCATTCCACAAAATGGTGCATTAACTATTCTCTTCTTGTTCTCAACTTCCAAGCATACTCACAGTTAAATGAGAAATTAAGTACTATAAATAAATTTGTTGTTACCCGATTTGTGGTGAACAGCAAGAGAACTTTTCTGGCTTTTCATTACACACAATATGATGGGGATGATCAGTATGCCAACTCCTTTCGCTGAACGAATAAAAGTATCCGCTAATCCAATGAAAACCATGTCCGTTTCTCCATCTCCAAATGTAGATGGTGCTTTTCAGACAGACAGATCAGAGCCATGTGGCGGTCATCCAACACACCCAGCTGTGTTCCATACACACTGGATTACTACCCATGCTTATCTACTTGGGGTCTGCGAGACAGGGCCCTCGCGTACTAACCACACGGGACTTGTAGGGACTTAGTGGTTTGGAGGCTAGAGTAAGGCCCGTCGCGCGAGAGTGACAACCAAGCTTGCGCGCGACCTCTGGTAATTGACTGAGAGGTTTAAGGCTCACGCATCCCATAAATGTGGACGATCTCATAACTGTCTCCGATATATGCGGACAGGTGCGTAACGTTCCCTATATACACGGTCGAACGTGCCGTTACAGGGGCTATCATTAAGCCGCCATTTATTGTTGGAATAGATGCCCTAGAGGCAATCTAGTTTAGTATGAATTTATTTGTGGCTAGAAAATTCATATTTTTATTTATTGGATATTTAATATAATGAAGTCCTTAGATTTATAATTGTGTTGTTTATCTTAAATATCCCTAGTCCAGTATAATGATTAATGGGACAATCATCTATAGACTAGTATGGGGTTGGATTGATATGGAGATATCATGACCAACACATAGGTGTG
The DNA here is from genome assembly GCA_023055425.1 of Linanthus parryae. Lineage (NCBI taxonomy): Eukaryota > Viridiplantae > Streptophyta > Magnoliopsida > Ericales > Polemoniaceae > Linanthus > Linanthus parryae. The sequence continues at coordinate 54,502,601 of JALGPY010000006.1, read as the reverse complement.
CATTAAGGGTAATGGCGCACTGGATTGACCCATCTCCGAGAAGGCTACATACACGTTATGTTAAGTCACAAGCGCTTCTCGCGGTGCAATGGTATTGTCATCCTTAGACTTGAAGTCACTAGATATTCTAGTTGTGGATTATTGTGATTTTGGTAGCGTTAAACGCTACACCGTAACTGGGTAGTTATAAAGGCGTGTACAGGATACAATAAGAAGCAAGCTTAGAGATTGTAGTGGACGTAGATAGAATTTGTCCCTCCCACATAACGGGAGCAAATATCCTAGGCCACTCGAGGGATAGTGCTTATAGAATGTCTGGCCAGACTCAAATAAATCAATATGGGATATTGATGTTATTTGCACAAATAAGGCTATTCCCATGGATCGAGAAACTGTGGATTGGATATATGAGTGTGACTTGTATGTCTCGTGTCCAATCCGGATATAGAGACAAAGGGATGAGACAATTACTTGTACAAGGTTTGTCAAGATGACTATTCTATTAGTTGGCTAGAATGAATGTTTTGCTAGAAACCGCTCCATATTAGCAAATTGTTGCTACCAACTAGATAGAACCTATGGGGTCACACGCTATATAGCGTTTAACTAGATTTGGAAATTAATAAATATGATTAATTAATTAGAATGATCACTTTGCAACACCTTGCAAACTTAGTATGACTAATTTGCAAGGAAGGGACTAAACCGAATTCTAGTAGGACTAGAATAGGTCCTTTAGGTAGTTGGCAAGGATTTGTTGGACTATGTAAAGGACACCCCTTCCTTCCTTCCCACACTTATGACCTTATTGATCATAACTTGATTGGGAGAGAACAAAAAGGAGCGAGCAAGCAAGCAAAGAGGAGCCGCGGCCCCCCTTTGCCGCCGCCCGTCCCCGTCGGCCCACAAGGAGGCCGAGACCTCCTTGGTTGGTCTCGTTTTGCGTGATTCTACTTCCTCTTCCTCATTCCGGGCTAGCACCAAGGATTGGAAGATCTAGAATTCAACTCTAGGCGTGGATCAACTATAGAGAACGTGACACAATTCGCGTTTGAAGTCATCAAAGGAGAAACCCTAAGGTGTGTTATTGATTTCTTCCCTTACCATCGTTATGTCTCTTGACTTGTGATTTTTGGAGGGTATTGCATGGATTATGTTTGTTTGTGTTTCCGTTGCGCATCCATGAATCAAAACCCTACAGTGGTATCAGAGCCACATGTCGTAGAGCATAAGCGTGGTTTATGTGTTACGTTTTGATAGTTTTACACCTTATAATTATTGTTTATCGCGTAAAACAATACAAATCAAGCATATGATGCAATTTGTCAATAATATATCATAACAAGACCTAGTTTTTGTATTGGATGCATGAATTATTGAGTTTGAGAAATTTTATGATCTTAGATCTTGGGTTTGGGCATCCTTTGGGAAGAAGGAGTTCTTCCCATACAAGGAAACAACCAAACTTGGGCACCAAGCAAGGGAGTTGTTTTGGAAACAACACCCAAAGGAGGTTCGGCCCCCCTAGGGACCGCCCCCTCCTTGTTTGACGCCCAAGCAAGGCTCGGCCTAGGGGCCGGGGCAGCCCTAGCCCGCGACCTAGCCGCGTGGGCTAGGGGCCGGCCATGGACCGTTTTAACCCTAGAATATCCTAAAATCAATTAAAATTGACCAAGCACGTTAAAATTGGATTTTAACTGTTTATGCGCAATTCGCACGGTGATTGGATATGGCCTTAGGATGTGGTTTGTTGTGGATGTTTATTTTTGTGTTTTGGTTTACGGCCTGCGAGCTGATCAATTAATTGTAATAATTAATTAGGGTTTTATGGCCTGCGAGCCATTTTTTTTCTCAACTTGTGAGATTTATTTTTATTTAGTATAGTTGTTAGCTAGTACTAGATAGAGTAGATTGTTAGCCAAGATTGAAGAAAAGAAGTCCAAAGCCAAAAAGAGACACAAAATATGGAGCATGGAGCCTTCCACATCACTATTAAGGATGGACCAAAAGATCAAGACGCATAGAGATGTGCTTTGCTTTTAGGGTTCATAGATAATTCCATTGGCTTGGAATTATCTTAGTGTAGAAAAGGCCATATCCATATCACATTTTAATTTTGTTTTGTGGTTGTTTATTTCGCCGTCTTATTATTTTGTGGGTGTATGAATGATGCATGCAATTAGGATAATAAGATAATTAGACAACCCGGATCTATTATTTGGACTTGTGCCCAAACTCAAATAGATAGATTAGTTGATATTGATCAACAAAACAATTAAAATTGAATTTAAAATCCCTCAAAATTCAAATATTGTGTTCTTGCCTTCTCGTTATTTAAACACTCATTATCATCATGATTTATCAAGTTCGTGCGTGCCAAAGCATGGCGACTTGGCTCATAATGATGGAATGCGATGGCACAAGCTAGTAATGTGCAATTGTTTAAATAAGAGGTTGAACACAACTAGGCTATTAATATGATTAAGAAACCTAGAGGCAATCAATTGGGATTATCCATACGGATGGATAAATAAGGAGTTATTTGCCCAATTGAACCAAGAGTTGCATAAGGGATGCAATTGGAATTGTTCCTACCTAAAGTAGTCAAATTATGGGTGACTTGCCAAAGCAAGCTCATAAGGAGATGAAACATGGATCTTGGCCCACTAGAAAATATAAGGATATTTTCCGCATTAATATCTTGAGGGTTATTAATCCGTAGAAAAATAATGGGAGCTATATTTGATAAACTAGCCATTATTGAATATAGTCAAAAATTCACAAATATTAAAACTTGCGTATTTTCCATTTGTAGAATTCCAAATGGCAAACAACTCATCGAGTTCACAACATTCCCTACGATCTGTCCTTGAGAAGGACAAGCTCTCTTAAACCAACTTCCTTGATTGGTACAGAAACTTGAGAATCGTTCTCAAGCAAGAAAAGAAACTGTACGCAATAGAGGAGCATGTTCCAGCAGGTCCATAGAACCAAACACCTGCAGCCCTAAAGGCGTATCAGAAGCGTGTTGATGGCGCTAATGATGCAGCCTGCCTTATGCTATGCACCATGACTTCTGAGATTCAGAAGCAACACGAAAACATGAATGTTGTCGATATGATCGAGCATCTTAAGCAGCTCTTCCAAGAACAGGCAAGGGTTGAGAGGTATGAGGTCTCTAAGGCATTGTTCAAGTTTCATCTGTCAAAAGGGAACCCGGTGGGACCCCATGTACTCCGTATGATCGGGTACTTGGAGAATCTCGCCCGACTTGGGTTCCCGGTCGGCCAAGAGTTGGCAACCGATCTCGTGTTGCAATCGTTGCCTGAGAGTTATGGACAGTTCATCATGAACTATAACATGAACGAGATCGTGAAACCACTGCCAGATTTGCTCAATATGTTGAGGACAGCTGAACAAAGCATCAACAAAGGAAAGGGCAAGGCCATTATGATGGTACAGAAGGGAAAGGGCAAAAGGTTTGCCTCATCCTCCAAGGGCAAAGGCAAGTCAGTTGCCAAGTCCAAGGAACCTGCCCTTAAGCGTGTTGGTGGCATTGCCAAAGGTGTGACTAAAGGTGAGTGTCACTACTGCAGTCAGCCTGGACACTGGAGGAGGAACTGCCCAAAATATCTGGAGGACAAGAGGCTTGGAATAGTGATTCCACCACCACCAGGTATTTTTGTTGTAGATGTCAATTTAACTGTCTCTACATCATGGGTATTAGATACTGGATGTGGATCTCACATTTGTCGAAATGTGCAGGATCTAAAGAGAAGTAAAAGATTGGCTAAAGGGGAGATAGATCTGCGCTTTGGGAATGGAGAAAAAGTTGATGCGTTGGCCGTGGGCGTGTGCGAGCTATCTCTGCGTTCAGGATTAGTTTTAGAATTAAATAATTGCTATTTTGTGTCTGCTATGAGAAGAAACATTATTTCTATTTCTTTTTTGGACAAGGAATGTTTTATTATTTCAATAAAGAACAATTGTTGTTCCTTTTATTTGAATAATATTCACTATTTTAGTGCGCAATTATTTAATGGATTGTATGTCCTTGATCTAAGCAATCCTGTCTACAACATTAATACCAAGCGGATTAAAATAAATGATTTAAATCCTCCTTACTTATGGCACTGTCGTTTAGGCCACATAAACGAGAAATGTGTATCTAGACTTTATAAGGATGGACTACTAGACTCATTTGAACATGAATCATATGAGACATGTGAGGCTTGTTTATTGGGAAAAATGACAAAGTCCCCTTTCAATAAGAAAGGTGAGAGGACTAGTGAGCAATTGGCACTCATACATACTGATGTGGGTGGATCATTTGTCATGCCTGCCAGGGGTGGTTACGTCTACTTCGTTACATTTACTGATGATTACAGTAGATATGGATTTGTGTACCTTATGAGGGTCAAATCCGAATCCTTTGAAGTGTTCAAAGAATTCAAGAATGAAGTAGAGAAGCAACTTGACAAAAGTATCAAGGCTCTACGATCGGATCGTGGAGGAGAATACTTAAGCCAAGAGTTTGACGACTATATTAGAGAGTGTGGGATCGTGTCCCAACTCACTCCACCCGGAACGCCACAATGGAATGGCGTGTCTGAGAGTAGGAATCGAACCCTATTAGATATGGTTCGATCTATGATGTGTCAAACCGATCTTCCATTATCGTTTTGGGGCCACGCTCTATTAAGTGCAGCTTTCACCATTAACCGTGTTCCATCTAAATCAGTCATGAAGACACCACATGAGATGTGGAGTGGGAGGCGTCCCACACTGTCGTTTATGAGGATTTGGGGCTGCGATGTCTATGTAAAACGTTTACAATCAGACAAGCTAGGGCCAAAATCGGATAAGTGTAAGTTTGTGGGGTATCCTAAGGAAACTAAGGGTTACTACTTCTACAATCCAACCGAGAACAAAATTATTGTTGCTCGGACCGGCGTGTTTCTAGAAAGAGAGTTGTCTCTAAGGAAGCAAGTGGGAGGACTGTAGAACTTGAAGAGATTCAAGAACCACAAATCACTGAACCGATTATGGAACATGAACAGGAACCACAAACAATTGTGGAGCAGCCTGTTCAGGTAACACAAGAGCTTCGTAGATCTAGTAGAGTGCGCCAGGAACCCGAGAGGTATGGACTTCTCGTGACTGATTCCGGTGACACGATGCTCATATATGATGAGCCTACTACCTATGAAGAGTCCATGAAAGGCCCAGACTCTCAGAAGTGGCTAGAAGCCATGAGATCCGAGATGGAATCCATGTATACCAACAAAGTATGGACTTTGGTGGAACCACCCGAAGGGGCGCGGCCCATAGGGTGCAAGTGGGTCTTTAAGAAGAATATCGACATGGATGGTAATGTTATTACCCATAAGGGCCGATTGGTGGCTAAAGGATTCAGACAGATTCATGGTATTGACTATTGTGCACAAGAGATTCCGGCAGGGAGACCTCCGTGTACACCGTGCGTAGTGGATCAGGGATCGCACAGGAATAGGGTTGTGTGTAGGGAGAGAGTAAGTCAGTAGCAATGTCTGAGAGAGAGACAGAGGTTTGGCAGAGCTTCCGCGTATGGCAGTGTGTCTTTTTTTCTGTATGGAAAGGTTAACGATGTATATATACTGGAGAACATGACCGTTGTAGTGTGGTTAATGCGCCCATTAATGGCGGCTTAATTAGCTTAACCATAACGGCACGTTCGTCCGAGTATATAGGAACCGTTAGAGCACGTGGTGCGCGAGTACCGGAACCGTTACGAGGTTGACCGGGTTTGACCGGATTGACCGGGTCTAGGGAGCTCGTGCCATAGATCTCTCAAAACAGTTACTAAAGGTCGCGCGCGGGCTTGGCTCGCACGCGACAGGGCTTACTCTAGCCTCCAAACCACAAAGTCCCTACAAGTCCCGTGCAGTGGTATGCGAGGGCTCTGTCTCGCAGCCCCCACATGGATCAGCTCGGCTGGTGATCCTGTGTGTGTGGAGCACAATATGGTGTGCTGGATGGTTGCCACGTGGCTAAGATCTGCCATGTCAGAAAGCAGTATCTACATTAGCCCCCTTTCTGCGCGTGAAGGCTCATAGCTGTATAGGCTTCCATGCGCGGAAACCAACATGCGCGTCGTCGCCACGCACCAATTCAAATACGGGTAAGTTCAGCCCCCGTGCATGTCATTATGACCTAAAACCCCTAGAGTCGTGCCGTCTGACCTTTAGGGTTTTAGGCGTGACGTCAGCCCGTCCTGTGATTGCGCGATACAACGGTGACGGTTGCGATTCGACTACTGAAGGGACGCAACCCTTCATTCTTTTGGGTAAATACCTTGTATCCCATTATTGCAAAGCATCACTTCTTTCTCTCAAAGTGAATGGTACCCGGAGATCTTCGAGAGCAGATCCAGATAATCAATCACCAGTTCAGAACTGCAAATCGTATTCTCCAATTGTGTATATCCAAGCAAGCTTTAAGGAAACAAGGTTGGCCTCGTTTACTTTTGATTTGAAATACCAGTTTTTGCCTTGAACTGCGTCGAATCTGTAAATCCATGAAATTTGTGAAGAGGCTTTGACCTTTGAACCTGCTTCGTTTTAATCTTTCAACAATATTGGATCTTGCAACTCCCCAATTTCTGAAATCGGTACCGAAACTGTTTGCTTCCCTTTGCATAGATCTCGAATTCCAAAATTCAAACTGAAGTGTGGTATTTCTCCCCCCTCTTTTTTTTTGCCCTTTCGCAGGAATGGCCAAGACAAGAGTAACCAGACCCGTCAAGGAAGATGAAGAGATACCGGAGCTTCCGCAGGCTTTGTGGCGAAAAGCCCCCTTTCTGGGTGGGAAGGATTTTTATCACGCGAGGGTGAAGGCGAAGAGGATGCCTGATCCTGTTCCAGTTGAGCGGTTGTTGACACTGACTCGCCCAGTTAACTCAGCCTTGCTCGAGTTGGTTGGTTCCGAGGATGTGGTTCGATTGGGAATCGAAAATGGGCACTTCCCATATACTGCGATTTCTACTCAGGCGTTTGTCCAGAAATTGGACTATATGGATGAGTGGATCGACCACGTGTTGGATAATTACGCCGAAACTCTCGATGAAGCCGGCATTTTCTTCGCTGTCCGTGCTATGAAGGGTGCTGCCGTGAAGTTGGATCAGTCCATGCTTCTAGACCTTCTGTCCCGCTACTCGCCCGCGACTCACACGTTTCATTTTGCTGAGTTCGAGGCTGCCCCCACGCTCGAGGACGTTCAAATGCTGTATGAGCTTTCCCCCATGGGCGAGGTGGACCCCTTGAGTCACCTGAGGACATCTGCTGAAATGGCCTTGTACGCGCAGATGGAGGAGTGCCTAGCAGAGGTAAAGAAAATCTCCACTCGGTGGACCACTACAAAGCCTCTTCCGAACTGGCAGCTAGTGGATACGTCTGCGAAGAATACCTGGAACAAGTGGTTGCAGTACTTCTTCCGAGACTATGCGAGCAGCAGCATCACTAAGAAGCTTTTGAGCGAGAACCCGGAGGCCGAGAATTATGTAGAGGGCAAGGGTTATCATTTGACCCTTTGTGCCTTTCTCTGTGCTTGGCTGTCGAGGTATCTGATTGATGGTCATCCCCATGACGGGGTCTTCTACCATGTGCTGCCACTTGCCGTGAGGCTCGCTCTGGGCCAAAGAGTCGCACTCGGACCCCTGGTCTTGGGCACGCTGTATTATAGGCTGGATCAGCTAGTTTTGGCGATGAGGGAATCGCGTGGCCGCCTCGATGTTCTGACCTTTGTCAATATCAGCTTTTTGACAATGTGGGTTTTCGAGCGCTGGCCGTCTTATGCTCCAACTCCCCTCCCACTTGATAAGTGGTGTCCCCCAGGCGAGACGGAAGCGCGCAACAGCGGAAGGGCTGCGAGATGGTTTGGAGCAAGCAACACCAAGTGTACTTGGAGTTTGATATGCGACAAACGAAAGGAGTTTACTGCCAGGCCCTATGCCACACGTGTTGAGAATGTGCGGGGGTTTCCAAAGCTATACCCTTCCAAAGGTATGGTCTTGTCAGAAGACCTTCTCTTTGAAAAGGGGCCGCATTTCCACGAACGCTATCGTGAATTCTTTTGTTGGTGTCTGCGAGGTTCTCTTCCTGCCCTTGCAGAGCATATTCGTGAGCTCGCGCCACGGTATGAAAGGCTTACAGTGGATGTTGACCCCACTCGGGTCTCTCCTCAGTTTGGTTTTGATGCGGTGGCCCCATCGATCTGGCCCCAGTCTATTATCAGAGGGTGCTACAAGCGTTTGCTGACAAAGGAGTGCAAGACGGTCCTCATGAGCAATCTTCCCTTTGAGCAGCCTGCGGGAACTCGCAAGGGTGGTTGTTCCCAGAACTGGCTCGCATACTGGGTTGCCCAGCAAACGAGGATTGAGACGGAGGCGGCGGCGCAGCCAGGAAGGGCCCCCTTGATCAAGAGAAATTCTTTTCCGTTTCGCCCCAATTGCAGTTTGAGCGAATCTGAGTATGGTTGCTACTCGCTGTGGGACCGCGAGAACCATTTGTGCCCCGATTTCATTCTGAAGGAGCAAGTCGACGCAATCAAGAAGGGTGACACGCAGGTCATCAAATATAGCAAGGCGTTTGCTGAGGTAAGCAATTTCTTCGTGTGCTTTAAGCCTTTTGATTTCCTTGCGCTGATGCTTTTCGTTCTGTACTGTTTCAGTGTCATGTGCGGAGGTTCGCAGCTGGTGATCGCTCCAAATCGCTGGTGGACACCATTGTTGCCACCAGAAGGAAGGGGGAGTCGTACCGGCTAGCGTGGAGGATGGATGCCGAGGTCGAAACAAAGGTTCGCGCAGTCATGAATACTTTTGCTGACTCGCTGATAGACAACCCTCCGGCTCCGTCTCCTCCTAGAGATGACTCATCCCCTCCAGCGACTGCGGCGCCGAGAGTGAAAAGACCCAGGCAAAAGGGAATTACGATTTCCTCCCCTAGGAGTGCTCCAGTTTCTCCCCCAGTGAAGTCCCTTTCCATCAAGGACAAAGGCAAGGGTCGTATGTCCAGCAAAGTGCGGAAAGATCTCGCAGTTGAGACTTTCATTCCATTCAACCAAGAGGAAGAGGAAGAGAGGCATGAGCCCCAGGCAAGTGATGAAGAAGAAGAAGGAACAGTTGTAATGCGCGAGGAAGAGTCAGGAGGTACTTCCATCGCATTTCCATGTCCTTTATCATGACTTCTATGCAGTTCCTTTCTTTGAACCAATTATGTATTCGCAGATGATGATGATGAAGCCGTTGGTGGCCTTGTGGCCAAGAGGCAAAAGAGAGATGCCCATTCTGGCATTTCAGAGGATCCTATAAGCGAGGATGTTCTTGCTGAATCCCGGAAGACAGCCGCGGAGGCTGCTGAGAGAAGAAGGCAGCGAGAGGAAGAGGAGCTCGAGCGTGTGAAACAGCGGAGCCTCGAAGAGCAGCATGTTGACGACTTAGTACGTCCAGTTGGCGAGGAAGACGAGCTTCCCGAAGAAGTGGCTCCTCATGTGGAGGAGGAAAATGAGGTTCCCGGAGAGGACGCAGCAGAGCTAGAGCAAGTCCAAGCGGACTTCGCAGAGATCGCAGGTGGCGATAAAGGTGAGATCTTCAATCTCGCAGTTACTTATAGAGATGTAATTGTGGGTGCGTTAAAGCACGGTGTGTCAAAGCCTGACATTCGCCGTTGGTTGGTAAGCAAATGCGGAGAACCCTCAGGTAATTATTTTGAATGATATGCACATACTAGGCTGTAGCCACTTGAGGCAAAATCATGACTGGTTTACTCGCATCCCAGGTCACGCTTCTCTTAAAGATTTGCTTAGTGAGGATATACTGATAGGGCACGGTTCCACGTCCCTAGTGTACGATGAGGATACCTCAATCCCACCTTCGCGTGGAGGTGCTTATTCTTAGCTTTAGTAAAGATAGCGAAATAACCTATAACACAAGTTACCTCACATTATCGCATTTGGTATCGCAGGTCATGCTGAGGAACCTGAGCTGGAGCAGAGAAGTCAGCCTTCTGCATCCCATGTTCCAATTTCGAGCTCCCATACCGAGAAGCCCGTCGCAGCTACTGGGCACATAAGCGAGCTTCCCGAAGACGTCATCGAACTCTCCGATGATGTCGAAGCTGATGCTATGCCAATGGACGAAGGTGTCCGTACCGGTGGTGAGAAAGAAAGGACAAGTGATGCTAATGTTTTCGCATCTGGTAGTGTCCTCCGCCCAGCGACTTCGGCTGTCCCTTCGCCTCCGGCGATGACTGAGCCAGAAGCACCTATTCCTGCGTGGAGCATTTGGGGCTCGCAGGTTGGGAATGCAGTCGCAGCTGGTGCGGCCTACACTCTTCCTCCTAACTATGAGAGGTTGGAGCTCGCAGCTGATAGGAGAGCCATGGAGCGAGGGCAGTCTTCGAACAACCCAGTGGCCCGCATCCCTTCTCTTCATGAAATTCTGGAAGGCACTGGTAAGTAAAGATTTACCGTTCGCACGTCGCATTATTTGCTTGCGAGTTCTGACATTATAACCCGTTTTTGATGTCCCAGGTTTGAAGCAAACCGATGTAGACTGGGTGGTTCGGATGCGTCTCAGATACCCCCAATCTTTTGTGAGGTCTCTGGAGATCGGACCTTTTGACAGGAGGCTGTTCCTTACTGAAGCCATCTGGATACTGGAGCAGCTGTGTGCGGCTACACCTGCGACCATTTCGGCCCAGAGTGCTGAATTGCTGTGTGGCATGTGCCAAAATCTCCTGTTCAAAGTCCAAGGCAGACTTGGTTTCAAATTCCTCAAGGACAGAGTTACACTGATTCGCGCAGCTGTAACTTTGAATCTCGGGCACCAGAATCTCGCAGCTGAGATGCAAAAGGTGGAGCAGCAAAAGCAAAAGGTTGATGAAGCTTTGAAGCTGTATCACGAAATGAATGCCAAGTGCGAGCTACTGAAGCAAGAAGTGAAACAAGTGGAGAAGCTGATCGAGCAGTTCGAGCCCCAAGACTCCTTAATCAAGAATTTGTTTTGACTTTTCGAATTTTGAAAAGAAAACAGCAAAATGGCTGAGACATTAATGTAATGTTTTGAAACATTAATGTAATGTTGCTAGGGTTTCTCCCCCTTCTTTTTTAACAACAGACAATAAGTTTGCCCGTTTTGCCCTTTTCGGGATTTGATTGGACATTTCTGTGCATATCCAATTATGACATCAGCAAATGATTCTTTGCTTGATTTTCACGCTAATTTTCTGGCAGATAAGCACGCTTCCGTTGGGAAGTCCATCCGAATCATGACTATCCGTCATTTATTAGGATACGCAACTGAATCGTCGTAGCCTTTAGTAGGGTAATTGATTGTTACCGCTTTTCAAGGCGTAAGTGATTGAACTTACCCTCTTTTTGAATTTTGCTGACTCATCTTAGGCAACCGAAGAGTCTCCACAGGGCCTATATAAACCCTGTCTTTGCCATTTGGGTTCTTCATCCCAAACATGTGCTTTGCCGTGAGTCCTTACGACTGCTGGCTTCAACGCTTGTTTTTCGTTGATTCATGGCAACTTCAAGTTTTGAATCCTGAGTTTGCGCTTTGTGCTATAGAAATAGTTTCCAAGATCCACTTTATGAGGCTTATTGCTGTTTATAACCATCATAAAGAGGATGCAGATAATACCTCATGTGTGTTCGAAGAAATTTCTTCGTGTATTATGTGTGCAGGTCATGTTTCCGGCCGCCTCGTGGCGAGGTGCAGCGCCGAAGTGACCATGCTACCGTCTCGTAATGAACGGCGGAATTCTCCTTCAGCATCTCCAGGGAAGAATCCGTCGCCCTCACATTTGTGAGGTCGGGGTGCTCGTCAATGCCCTTGTCCAACATGACAAGGAGTCCATCACCAGAGGAATGACTGCTTCGCCTGTTTTGCAGAGTAGCATCTGTCGGCACAGGAAGCTCCTCCGGCGCCTATCTTGATCAGACAGAGGCTTTTGTCATTCCTTGGGGTCTTGGGCGTATCGCACCCCTGACCTTGCTGCTAGGGATGTGGCGAATGACGAGTTGATCTCTTCGCGGCAGCATCCCTTTTGCTATAGATCTTTGGCCGCAGATCTGCGTGCTGTACTGCCGGTGTTAGGACCGGTGGATTCTCTCTTTTCTTAGCCGAGAGTTCCCTCAGTGCATCTCTGGCTTATCAGCCATTTTTCGAATGTATTGTAAGCCATGTTGGCTGCGTAGTTAGATGCGAGCTTTTCGCTTGTAAGCTGCTATCTAGATAGATAAATTGTAAGTCATTTGACTCATAATGATATATAGCTTTCTTATTATCTGCTGTCTCGTTACAACAAAATTCAATTTCGCATGCGTTTCGGCTTGTTTTGCCTTGCATAATGCCATGTAATGATTTCACATATGCGATGTCAATTCGCAGATGTTTCGCTAGATCATTCGAGATCGTACTTTCGCAGCTGTGCCATCTCGACGGATGGGCTTGTAGTTGGTCGTTGTAAATCATATGAGATCATGTTCCCAACTTTACTATCGTAACAGATAACCTTTTAACGGATCAATTAAGATCGTTGAGTGGTGCGAATTGCTATCATAGAAGATAGGCTTTATTAGAGAATTGCTTGAGATCGTTTCTCGCATAAATTGCTATCGCAGCAGATAGATCTTTAGAAGACCCAATAAGATGATTCTGCACTTACGTTGCCATCATAACAGACGGGCTTGGGTGATTACTTTGCGTATAAATTGCTATCGTAACAGATAGGCTTGAGAAGATCGCATTTGTATAAACCGCTATCATGAGAGATAGGCTTTAGATGATCGATTGAGATCGTTTTTTGTACTTCGCTGCTATCGTAAGAGATAGGCTTTGGACGATCACCTAAGATCACATTTGCGTTTGGCTGCTATCGTAGGAGATAGGCTTTAGATGACCACTTAAGATCGTGTTCGTGTTGACTGCTATCGTGAGAGATAGGCTTTGACAATCACTTAAGATCGCACTTGCGTTTGGCTGCTATCGTAAAAGACAGGCTTTAGATGGCCGATCAAGATCGCATTCGTGTTGACTGCTATCGCGAGAGATAGGCTTTAGATGATCACTTAAGATCGCATTTGCGTTTGGCTGCTATCGTAAAAGATAGGCTTTAGATGATCGATTAAGATCACATTTTTGTTGACTGCTATCGCGAGAGATAGGCTTTGATGATCAATTAAGATCGTTTTTGTATTTTGCTGCTATCGTGAGAGATAGGCTTTAGATGATCACTTAAGATCGCATTTGCATTGACTGCCATCGTAAGAGATGGGCTCTAGATGATCAATTAAGATCGTATTCGTGTCAACTGCTACTGTGAGAGATAGGCTTTGATGATCGCTTAAGATCGCATTTGCGTTTGGCTGCTATCGTAAGAGATAGGCTTTAGATGATCACTTAAGATCGCATTTGCGTTTGGCTGCTATCGTAAGAGATAGGCTTTTAGATGATCACTTAAGATCGCATTTGTATTTGCTGCTATCGTAAGAGATAGGCTTCCAGATGATCACTTAAGATCGCATTTGTATTTGCTGCTATCGTAAGAGATAGGCTTTTATGATCACTTAAGATCGCATTTGTATTTGCTGCTATCGTAAGAGATAGGCTTTTATGATCAATTAAGATCGCATTTGTATTTGCTGCTATCGTAAGAGATAGGCTTTGATGATCACTTAAGATCGCATTTGTATTTGCTGCTATCGTAAGAGATAGGCTTTTATGATCACTTAAGATCGCATTTGTATTTGCTGCTATCGTAAGAGATAGGCTTTGATGATCAGTTAAGATCGCGTTTGTATTTGCTGCTATTGCAGCAGATAAATCATTGTTAACAGTAATAACAAATTAAATAGAGCAATATAAGCGGCTAGAAATATGAACTTCTCATTTGGGAGAATTCTTTTATTATAACATTCTCATATGGGAGAGATAGGATTACAATCCTCTCATATGGGAGAGGAGATTGCGTCAATCATAGCCACATGAGACATTAAGCAACGTTATCATAAAACGTATGAAATAAGAGAAGTCAAGGATAGTACTTCTTGATCCAGCGCATGTTGACTGAGCTTGGAGTTGAGGTTGTGCCGTGCAACCTTCGTATGCTGCAATAGCCACTATCGAAGACTTCTGTGACTTCGAAGGGTCCTTCCCAATTAGCTGCGAACTTTGGGTGAGTTGCTTCTCGCATGCAGTGGTCAGATGCGCGCAAGACCAGATCGCCAACTGCGAAATCCCGTCGCTGGACTGTCTTGTTGTAGGCGCGAGCGATTCTTTCTTGGTACCGCTTGTTAGTCCTTTTGGCTTGTTCTCGCTTTTCTTCCAGCAAGACTAAATCATGATCGCGTTGGTTTTCACAGAGTGCGTGGAAGGCCATCCTTGACGAATTGACTCTGACCTCCGCAGGTACTACAGCTTCGGCCCCATAACATAGTAGAAATGGCGAGGCCCCTGTGGGTGTCCTTGGAGAAGTCCTGTAGGCCCACAGAGCTATGTTAAGAGAGTCGGCCCACTTCTTGTGGTCATCTGCGACCATCTTGCTGAGAATTCTCAACAGCGTTTTGTTAGTCGCTTCGGCTTGTCCGTTTCCCTTTGGATAATAGGGGGTAGAGCATATCTGCCTGATATTGTACTCCGCGAGTTTCGTAGCTACCTGGCGATTAACAAAAAGAGTACCGTTATCTGAAAGAATGGTGTTTGGGATTCCGAACCTGCATACGATGTTTTCCTGGATGAAGTTAACTACAGCCAGCGCGTTTGCCGTCTTCAGTGGTATTGCTTCCACCCATTTGGTGAACAGCTCAGTTGCGGTGAGAATGAAATGGTTCCCATGTGACGTTGGTCGGATGGGGCCAATGAAGTCCAAAGCCCACGTGTGAAATGGCCATGGCGTCCCTAATGCATGTAGGTCCACAGCGGGAGCGTGCACTAGGTTCCCTTTGAATTGGCATTCTTGGCAGCGTCGCACCTTGGTGCGGCAATCGACTTCCATCGTGGGCCAGAAGTATCCGATTGAGAGGAGCTGTCTGCATAATTTCGCACCTCCCTGGTGTTCCACCTGATGAGAAAGGTCCATGACTTCTTGTGCTTCCCTGTCGTCTAGGCATCGCAGCAAGTTGCCCTCGTGACCTTTTCGCCAAAGCAGGTTTTCCTGAACCACATATCGAGACGCTTTCCTCTTCAATTTGTCGGCTTCTTTTCTCGATTCGGGTATGGTGCCTTGGGTGAGGAATTCAAACAATGGCTTCCTCCAGTCTGTGTCGTCATCGGTTAGAGCGACGAGTAGAGAATCTTTGATTAGTGCGCAACTTTCGCACTTCCCTTGTATCAGGGCTGCAGCTGTTGACATGTTTGGCCAATGAATGCCATATCTCTGAGCTTTCCTGTAGATTGACACCTCGCTTTCTCCACAAGCGTGTTGGTGAATCTTTTCTAACAGCTGTTGTCCCTCTTGCTCGGAGACACATCGCATGAGTATTCCTCCAGGACCCTTGTAGTAAAGGGTGTTGTCGTGGATGCAGTATCCTTTCGTGAGTGCCCAGCTTTCGCTGCTGGTGCCTTTCGCAATAGCTTGCAGGATTGCTTTTCGCCAGTCTGCGTCATCTATGTGTTCGTCGTCGCACGCGTCTTCTGTTAATGCCGACGATGTTCGCACTTCGATGGAAATCCTTGCGGGGCATTTGTCTATGCTGACCTTAGATCCCAGAGTTGCTAAGGCGTCTGCATGCCTGTTGTCCGCTCGGGGCTTGTGCTCGTATTTCACGTCGCAGAATTGCTGCATCAGCTTTTGTACTAGGGTGCGGTATGACAGGAGGTTGATCTCCTTTAAACCATATTCGCCCGAGGCTTGCTTAACAATCAGTTTGGAATCTCCCATGACCGTTAAGTTGCTCACTTCCAAAGCTTTCGCCGCACGGAGCCCCGCGATAAGAGCCTCGTATTCCGCCTCGTTGTTCGTGACTGCGAAGTTGAGTTTTGCGGACATCTGTATGACTTCCCCGTCCGGCTTTGTCAAGACTATCCCAATGCCTCCGCCTTTTCTGGTTGACGAACCATCGAAGTGGAGGGTCCAATAGGGCACATCGATCGCGTAGATTTCAGGGCCTTCGAGCTCTTCCTCGATCACGGGTTCGTGGCTGTTGTCGGGAAACTGTGCCAACAGATCTGCTACTGCCTGCGACTTGATCGCTCTCGGTTTCACGCATGTGATATCGTATTGAGAGATGGTCATGTACCATTTCGCCAATCTCCCGCCCGGAGTAGTGTGAGTTAGCAAGTATCTTATGGGGTCGCTTTTGGTGACCACCACTACTTTGTGCGATGCAAAATAGTGTCTCAACTTCTCTATCACAAAGAATAAAGCAAGGCAATGACGTTCGATGTCTGTGTACCTTGATTCAGCAGGCTGCACAATGCGAGAGATGTAATATATAGGCCTCTCTTGGCCTTCATACACCTGAGCCAAGAGTGCTCCTATAGATCTCCTTGTTGATGTAAGATATAGCAGAAGCGGTGATCCCAGTTGAGGCGCGATCATTATCTTTGGGGATGTGAGTAGCTCCTTTAGCTTTTCAAATGCGGCTTCGTGGTCAGGAGCCCAGTTGTACGCGGCGTCCTTCTTGAGAAGAGTGCTGAAACAGCATGTGATTTCGGCGATTGCTGGGATGAATCTCCGCAGATATGACAATTTTCCCAACAATGTTTTCAAGGCACTTTGGTTGTGAGGTGGCGTCATGCTGGTGATGGCTGACACTTTCGCAGGGTCAGGCTCGATCCCTTGGCGATGGACCACGCATCCCAAAAACTTTCCCGAGGTCACGCCGAATGCGCATTTCATGGGGTTCATTTTCAGTTGAAAGCTCCTGCATCTGTTGAACACCTTTCGCAAGTCTGCAAGGTGATCTGCTTCATGCTTGGATTTGACTACCAGGTCATCCACATAGAATTCCACTTCTTTGTGCATCATGTCGTGGAATAGAGCCATCATGGCCCGCTGATAGGTTGCGCCTGCGTTCTTAAGACCGAATGGCATTACCGTGTAGTTGAATACCCCCACGGGAGTGATGAATGCAGTTTTCCTTGCATCTTCGGGATCCATTTTGATTTGATTGTATCCGCTGAAACCGTCCATGAAACTGAACATGCGATGGCCTGCCGTCGAATCGATGAGTAAGTCGATGTTAGGCAGTGGGAAATCGTCCTTAGGGCAGAAGCGGTTGAGATCTCGGAAGTCCACGCAGATGCGGAGCTGTCCGTTCTTCTTCACCACCGGCACGATGTTGGCCAACCATGTGGGATGGTGATTTGGCTCTATGAACTTGGCGTCTAGGAGTTTGACAATCTCCTGCTTGATCTTTACGTTGAGCTCTGGCCTGAAACTTCTGGTGCTTTGCTTGACCGGTTTAGACCCTGGGATGATGTCTAAACGGTGCATGGTGATGCTCGTGTCCAGACCTGGCATCTCATCATATTCCCATGCGAACACGTCCTTGTATTCAGTTAGGAGCTGCAGCAGTCCTTGTTCCTCTTCGCTTGTGAGATCCGCACTCAGGAAGACTGGCCTTTTCTTTTCCTCGTTCGGGCTGAGGAACACTTCCTTTAGCTCTTGCTTTTGTGGTCTTGGCCTGTCTTCCATGCATTCGGGCGCTTCTTTGAGTTTCTCGTCTGAAACGATCTGTGTTGGCTCTTCTGTCAGCGCAACTTGCTCGATTTGAT